>CM059434.1:124363245-124815745 GCA_030390025.1 Squalus acanthias
ACTCGGTACATTTTACCAACCTGTGGATGGGCCACAAGATGGAGCAACATCGTGTTAATGTGCTCTTGGGAGAGGGGGGAAGAGGAGGCAGTGGGGAAACATGTTCCGACTAGTCCCATCCTGCAGAGATGTATCTCCTCTTGCGACTTGCAAAGAAGCAGTGATGTCGACCACGTTGATGTCATGTCTTCTTGATGTCTTGTCTTCTTGACTAAGTGAGTGTGGAACCAGAGGACTTGCGTGTGTGTGTGAAGAATTAACAAAGCCTCAAGCAAAACTTGAGAGCTTTTTCCCCCCCTGAAATGCCATATATTTGGGCATCAGCTTCCCAAATTATTTAATTAGTGATGTGTTGATTGACAGCTTTCAAAACGAGTTGGATGAATATATTTCTGAAATTAATAAATAACAGCAAATGTTGGAAATGCACAGCAGGCCTGAATTTCTGGTATGGGACAGGACTAAGGTTATAAGGATAAGCACAGGTAGAAATAATCAAGTGCTGTGTCGAGCACAATGGTCCACAAACATCTGGGACCATGGAAATGCCACCAATAACATCTGGTGTAGGATGTACACTGCGGGGTGCAAAGTTTGATAAATATTGTAGAGTTTTCCTTGCTCCTCCTTCAAAGGAGCAGGCAAGAGCTTTGTCAAATGCTTCCTCAAGACATAAATGGGTCAGAAATGCTCCGCTCCGGTTGCTACACGCAGCAACATTGTAAAGATGTTCTTTATGGATTAATTCACAATACAATTTCACACAGCTACCAAAGTAGTTGTTCTGTCAAAAGCAGTTAAGTACTTTCATTAAAAATGTGAGTTGTGTGGGGTATATGTTAAGAGGAACAAGCTTGATGGGCCAAATGGACATTTTTCATTCCATGCTACGTGTTCCTAAGTAGGGAATGTGCAGATAGGTGTAAATGCGCAGATGAATTGTAAAAAAAAAGATTATCATTAAAGCAGTAATTGGGAAAATAAATTCTAACATTTAAGAAGATATTAATGGTTGTGAAGTAATTTCAGATAAATATTGGCTGATGACCTAAGCCCTAGGTGAGTGAGGCAGTTTATACTTGCAATATCCATGACGAGAACAGTTTGTATAGAATGCGACTTATGCTTTGACTTTTTTGGTTTTTAAGCCACAGGACCATATTATTTGTATTATATTTAATTTTGGAATTATTCGTGAAATAATGAGCTCTGGGAAATACCTGAAAAAATGTGGGATTCATCAGAAAACACAATATGGGGGAAAAATTAGGTCACGCCCCATTTGGGGCGCAAATATCGTCTGGACGCAAATATTAGCGCCTGGCGCTAATTATCGGCACTGACTGGAAACTTCACTTTTACCGCCCCGGGAGGTGAGTGGAGCGCTAAATCAGGCGCTGCACAGCTGTCTTAAGGCGCAAAGGCCAAGGAGTGAGGCGCTACCTCAGAGCGCTGGCGAAGCTCATGTAATGTCAGTCAGCAATGGAACACACACACAATGGCACGGGCCAGTTCTTAAAGGGGATGGTTAATCTTGCTTTCCATCCACATCCTGTTCATTGCAGCCTTGAATCTCGGCCTGGAGAGACTTGCACATCAAATGTGCTGGAAAGAACAATGGAGAGTACCAGGCAAAGAGCTCAGAGTGCAGCTCCCACAGTCTCTGCTAAATCGATACAAGGAATGGCAAATCAAAATGAACCTGCAAAGTGCTGCTCAGTACCCAAAACTCCTTCACACAACGTTGAATCGCTCCAGAAGTCTCTCCCTCTCTCGCTCAGAATGCGTAGTTCAAAAATGCCACCAACAATAAAAGACAGGAAGAGGCCCCCTTTAAATAGCGCCCCCCCCAGCCCCACAGCGATTGATAGCGTTCCAGTCTTCTGGTCGTTGGATGCGCCAGGCGGTAAGGCAGGGGGCGCCACTCAATTTCCGCTCCGGGGCGCCACAAGGGCGTTGCACCATGGAATGACGTCACAATCTGCGCGCGCAGGTGGTCGCAGCGGTAAAGTTTAGCGCCGCCGCAGAATCTCTAGTTAAGTTCCCGAGCGGCGCAAACATCGCTGCGCCCGGGCGTTAGCGGCTTTGCGCCCCATTAGCGCCCTCTTAAGGCGCTAACGGGAGGCGCAACCAACTGAATTTTTACCCCCATGATTTTTTTATTTATTCATTCTCGGGATGTGGGCATCACTGGCAAGGCCAACACTAATTGCCCATCCCTAATTGCCCTTGACAAGATAGTGGTGAGCTGCCTTCTAGAACCACTGCAGTCCGTGTGGTGAAGGTACTCCCACGGTGCTGTTAGGGAGGAAGTTCCAGGATTTTGACCCAGCGATGATGAAGGATCGACCGATATATTTCCAAGTCAGGATGGTGTGTGACTTGGAGGTGGAACTTGGAGGTGGTGGTGTTCCCATGCACCTGCTGCCCTTGTCCTTCTAGGTGGTAGAAGTGGCGGGTTTGGGAGGTGCTGTCGAAGAAGCCTTGGCGAGTTGCTGCAGTGCATCTTGTAGATGGTACACACTGCAGCCACGGTGCGCCGGTGGTGGAGGGAGTGAATGTTTAAGGTGGTGGATGGGGTGCCAATCAAGTGGGCTGCTTTGTCTTGGATGGTGTCAAACTATTTGAGTGGTGTTAGAGCTGCACTCATCCAGGCAAGTGAGGAGTATTCCATCACACTCCTTACTTGTATCTTGTAGAGGTGCTGTCGAAGAAGCCTTGCATCCTTTCAAGCTACTTCTGAGGAATAGAAACCAATATTATTTCATCCAAATATCCACGGATTCCTCCATTTCCCATGCTCTTTGATAAATATTGTGTGTTAGTTCTCCGATTCTATCACCATCTGCCTTCCGCAATTATGATGGTACTCCATCTATTTTGACCACCTTGGTCTTCATTACTGACGAGAATGATAGGCATCCACCTAAGCAAACCTTGATTCGGCAAACCTAGGGAAGAAGGCACCTTTTTCCAGAGTGAGAGACAAGTGGCACAGAACCATTTTGAGAATTATAAATAAACATAATCTCAATTAAGACAAATCACCAATAACGGCCCCAAATGAAATCATTCCATTACGGCTCTATGGGCCATCTGAGTTCTGGGAAGGATTCTAATTTTGATAAGGCTTTCAGACATTGGTAACTGTGTTCTAGTTTCCGCCCATGTTAAGTATTACAGCCAGATATGGTGATACTCTTTCGGAGTGGTCTGGTAGCTCTTATTTATTAACATTATCACTGTTGCTGTTCTTGTTGATGGTTAGAAGCCTGGAAAAAGGGCGAAAGCTCATGGTGCAGACACCACCAAACCTGACAAAGGTAGGATAGAAGATGAGGTTAAAAAAAAGAAAAAAACTTACAGTTGCAGAGTACCTTTCGCATCCTCAGGATGTCCCAAAGTGCTTCACTACCAATTAAGTACTTTTGAAATGCAGATGTAGAGAAATGCAGCAGCCAATTTGCGCACAGTGAGGTCCCACAAACCACAATGAGGTAATGACCAGATAATCTGTTTTTGCTGGTGTTGGCAGAGGGATAAATATTGGCCAGGACACCAGTCAACTCCCTGTTCTTCTCTGAATAGTGTCATGGGATCTTTCACATCCACCTGAGAGAGCGGGCGGGGTCTCGGTTTAACGTCTCTTCCAAAAGATGGTACCTCCGGCAGTGCAGCGCTCCCTCAGTACTGCACTGGAGTGTCAGCCTAGATTATGTGCTGAAGTCTCTGGAGTGGGGCTTGATCCTACTGACTCCGATTCAGACTGGTACCACTGAACCAAGGCTAGCAAATCAAGACGTGATAGTTCGGTGAAGCCAGCAAGTTTCAAAAGGCTGTAGATTGTGGGAGGTTAAGAGCTCCACAATACAACTATCTCATCCACCAACATTGAGGGATTTTTTCAATCTTAATGTTTGCCTTTAAAGTCTGTAATTTCTTTACCAATTGACATATGGCTCCCAAATAGTTACAGTTGTAGTTTTTTGTCTCTTGTGCATTAATCACGCCTGCCTTTGTCTTGTTTGGTGGATTCTTTCATCTCCCTCCTCTGTTGGCTGTGCCTTTGTCTAATTTCTTTAGATTGATATCTATGCTGCTTGATGGACTTTTTGCCTCTGCCTTTGTCACAGTTTGATCAGATATCCATGTTCTGTTTTGATCTTTCGATTTGCTAAGCCTTTCTTCTGCTCTATCTCTGATTGCTGTAATGAACAGTAGAATGAATCAACTGCTTCCACTAACTGGACACATTCTATGTGCTGTCCTTGGCTTAGATAATTTTCACACCATCTGGTTGTTTCAGCCCATACTTTATGCAGTTGCTTAATTTTTTTTTACATAGAATTACGTAGAATATACAGCACAGAAACAGGCCATTCAGCCCAATTAGTCTGTGCTGGTGTTTATACTCCACATGAGTCTCCTCCCATTCTATCTACCTCATCGCAGCCTTTCAGCATATCTTTCTATTCCCTTTGCTCTCATGTACTCGGCCAGTTTCCTTTTGAAAGCATCTGAGCTATTTGCCTCAACCACTTCCTGTGGTAACGAGTTCTGCATTCTAACCACTCTTTGAGTAAAGAAATTTCTCCTTATTTCCATATTGTATTTATTAGTAACTGTCTTGTACTTATGGCTCCTAGTTTTGGATTCTCCCACAAGTGGAAACATTTTCTCCACCTCTACCCTGTCCAACCCATGCATAATTTTAAAGACCTTGAGCAGGTCAGCTCTAAGTCTTCTCTTCTCTAAAGAAAAAAGGCCCAACCTGCTCAATCTTTCCCGATAGCTGTAATCTCTCAGTTCTGGTAACATCCTTGTAAATTTTCTTTGCACTTTCTCCAGTGCTTCTATGTTATAAGAACATAAGAACATAAGAAATAGGAGCAGGAGTAGGCCAATCGGCCCCTCGAGCCTGCTCCGCCATTCAATAAGATCATGGCTGATCTGATCCTCACCTCAAATCTAAAGAACACAAGAAGTAGGAGCAGGACCCGGCCACTCAGCCCCTGGGCCCGCTCCGCCACCCACAGGGCCTTGACCGATCCGAACTCAGCCTCATGTCCAATTTCCTGCCCGCTCCCCGTAACCCCTAATTCCCTTGTTCTCTTTATAGTATGGAGACCAGAACTGTGCACAGTACTCTAAGTGCAGCCTGACCAGGGTCCCATACAAGTTTAACATAACTTCACTACTTTTGAGTTCTATGCCCCCAGAAATAAATCCCAGTGCTTTGTGAGCATTTTAATTGTTTTGCTGACCTGCAAAGCTGCTTTTAATGATTTCTTCACCTGTATCCCGAGATCCTTTTGCCCTTCTACCCCATTCAGTTTCTTATTTTCTAAGGTGTAGGTGATGTTTCTATTTTTCCTACCAAAATGCATCTCCTCACATTTATCTATGTTAAAGTTCATTTGCTACTTAACTGCCCAGACTGCAAGTTGTGTTCTTGTATTATGTTGCATTCTTCCTTAGTGTTAGCTATACCCCAAGTGATTCTTTTCAACCTTCAGCTACCAAGGCCCTGAAGCTCTGGAATTCCCTCCCTAAACCTCTCTACCTCTCTCTCCTCCTTTCAGACGCTCCTTAAAACCGACCTCTTTGACCAAGCTTTTGGTCACCTGTCCTAATATTTCCTTACGTGGCTCGATGTCAAATTTTGTTTGATAATGCCCCTGCGAAGAGCGTTGGGATGTTTTACAAGGTTAAAGGCGTTATATAAATGCAAGTTGTTGATGTTGTTTATGTTGATGCTTCAGACAACTCAATTGTGGTGAGATGAATCTGTGGGTCCAGAAATGCTCTGGGATAGACTCGATGGCTTTTACCATCTTCTAATTAGAACAATTGCACTGCAGGTCTGCCCAGCATAACAATCCCAATCCTGCTTGTGGCTTGGCTAGTATTTGAATGCACAGAATTAGTAATATATAGGTTTACTTTTGTAATGAACGTTCAACATGCTTTCTTCTCGGGTCCTCTTTCTCCACATTCATGGCCCAAAAATTAGTGCCGCTACGCGAGAGTACGCACTGCGTACTCTCGCGTATTCTGTCTCCAATTGCCGGTTTTCTGCATGCACTGCGCATGCGCTGAAAACCGGCACTTGGTGAATGGAAAAGGGGGCGGGTCCTAGGTGAACCGCGTGCGCGCTACAGGCTGCGCGCACGCTGTGCACTTAGTGGTTTCAACGCGCAGGTAAGTACGGAAGATTCTACACATAAAAAAAGGAGGAGTAAGACCCACTTTTAACAAGGTAAGTAGTGAATTAAGTATTATTTTGAATTTTTTTTAACAGGTATATCTTTTTTAGAGACTTTAAAGACAGGTAAGTTTATTTTTATAACTTTTTAAAAGATTTTAAATTTTTTCAAAAGTTTAATTTTTTATTTAAAATGGTTAATTTATTTAACTATACTTATTTTATTAATGTGATGGTTTTTTTTTATTTAATTGAGGTTTAGCGGTTCTTTTGGGGGGCTATAGTATTCATAACTTTCACAGCACTTATGTGAAAGTTATGAATGGAAGATGGTGTGCTGCCATTGGCTCTAACTGAGTCACGTGATCCCACAGCTCGCACGAATTAACTACGCCTGTGGGATACGCAAGCCCAGCACACCAGCTGTCCAGAACATCAAGTTCGTGCGAGCTGGAACTGAAAAAGCCAACGCGCAGTGAGAGATCGCGTAGAAGCCTTACCCTCGCACGAAGGCTTCCTCACGAATTTTTGGGCCACATTGGCCCAAAAATTGCTGTCAAAGTAACGGTGAGGCTACTCATCGTTATTTATGTGCAAATGCCACAGCAACTTCAGGCGAGGGCAGATGCACGATTAAAAGCAGAAAACGAAAAGTTGCTGTTGGAGATTCTTCGCAAAATTAGCATTTCTCTGTCTGGCTCCCCATTCAAATGCATTGAGCAGCGTGAAGCTCCTGTACTTGCATTGTAGATATGAAGTAAACTCGCCACAGAAAGTCAAGTCAAGTCATTTCAAGTCAATGTACCCTTTTAATGACGTGATAAGAATTAATTACTGCCAGTTAACCTCTCTGGCCCTGAAACTTAACTATTACAAGTGTGGAGTCTCAATCCTTCAGATTTTAATTGTTGATGGAGACTTTTTTATAAATTAAAATAATTTTTGTTTAAACTTTTTCTGTGTCTCTTTTCTCTCTCTCTCAATCCAATCTTTCCCTCACTTTCTGTACCTGATTTGCCATTGAATTCACCATTCAAAATTATACTTCCTTCTCAGTCTTTGTGCTGTTAATTTCACAATCCTTCAATCTGATTGGTTAAGGAGTCACACAGTTGCTTCCGCTGTTCACTGAGATCCCAGATGCCCTGCAGAGGGCGCTGCGCTGTTTCCATCTTGCACTTCCAGCAACTTGCAGGACAAAATATCATCGGCATTGAACGGGCAAGGGCAAGTCTAACTAACAGCGGGCGCCGTTCGTTGGCCTGCCACAGCAATTTCGGGCCATAGTCTCTCAACTATCTTGTACTACATAAGAACTAGGAGCAGGAGTAGGCCATACGGTCCCTCGAGCCTGCTCCACCATTCAATAAGATCATGGCTGATCTTCACCCTCAACTCCACTTTCCTACCCTATCCCAATATCTCTTAACTCCTTGATTGTTGGTTAAATTCCTAGGGCTAGAAATTGCGTATCGCCCCCGTTTGGGGTGATAACTTTTGTGGGAGCGCAAAAGTATCGCTGGGTGAAAAACATTTGAATCTGCCGGGAACGTTCGCTTTAGCGCTCCAAGAGGGAAGTGGAGCACTAAATCAAGCGCTACCACTTCCCTTAGAGCGCTAAAGGGAGTGAGAGGGGAGGTAGCGGCAGTGCGCCGCACAATGTTCCGCGCAGCGCTGCCAGTTTTACAAATTCCTTCCCTCCCTTAAAGGGAAGGGTCAATGCTACGTTGAAGGAATCCTCAGGCTGTGTCTGTTGGGCGAAGGCACCTGCGATACGTGCATTGCAACCCCAAGCACTCAGAGTGCAGGGCTAAGCAATCGCAGGGTTCAAAAAAACACCAGAATGGGGACATAAATAAATTGTGCCCTACCTGACCACCACTGCCTTTAATTACAGCTCCCCAAGTGGCCATCTACGGTGACAACGCCTCCTGCAGCTGCCGTTGTTGACGCCCGGCGATGCTGCAGGCAGCGGAAGCGAATTTAAGATCCGGGGCAATGCCGGGGCGCTGAGCACCGGATGACATCACGATCTACGGGGCGCAACAGAGCGAGGCGGCAAGTGTTAGCGCCAGTGCAAAACCTCCAGGAAAGCTCGTGGGCATTGCTGATTCTGCCACGCCCAGTCAGTAACCCCTTAGCGCCCTGTTACCGCCCCCCCCGCAGGCGCTAACGGGAGGCGCAAAGCAATCGAATTTCTAACCCCGAGAGTGTTAGTTTGTTGGTATCAGTTTGTAATGTAGAATGAACTCATTGCATGTATCAAGTCATTCCTTGTTAGTAATGGGTATTGATTGGAGCTTGATCCATTGAAAGCTGCCTTGGGTGGCAGCGCAAAATGGTCGCTAGCTCATCGACAGCTTGTTTTACATGCTGCCCGATTTTCTTTTCCATAATAGGCGGAGTGTAAAACGGGCAGCCGATCGGCAATTTTGCGCTACCACTTAAGACCCATTTTACCCCCATTGCTTCACAGCCACAAATCGAGTATTTGATTAGACTGTGCACCATCATTCCAAAAATGGATCCCTTTACCAATCGCAGTCAGTTCCCCAATCACTTATCCTAGATCAGCTGCCCTGTGGCTACATTACAGGCTTCAGAAATATTCATTGCTGTCGATAAACTCAAAAGCATCTGGATTTTGAGAATCATTGATGGTAGGACAGTTGTGACATCCAACATCAAAACATTCACTGCAATGAAGGTGCAATGGAACAGTTGAAGTAAGCGTGATGAGCTAAATGACCCTTTCTTGCTCACTTTTTCTTATATATTTTACTAACGGTATTAAAAAAATATATACTTCATATTTTTGCCATATATATTCAGCATTTCATATTGGCACTTATTAATTTCACTCACACATGAAGTGGAAATCAATGTCATGTTTGTTGTCATCTCTATTATCTATTTATTCTTGTAAGGAATCACAATCCAAAGCCAAATGCTGAATTCAATGCTATATGAAAGTAGAATTTGTCTGGCAGGTTGAACACTGTGCTAACAAGAGCATAAGGAAAAGTCAAAGGAAATGAAAGGTCTTTTAGCCATTTTGGAATTCGGGCTTCTTCCCACTACTTGTCCATGTTTCCAATGTTCACTTCCATAGGGAAGCCAGTGCTTCCTATGATCTTATACATAGAACATCTAGGATACTAATATCATAGGGAAAACCACAAACCCTTCTACCATCAATAGATGCACTGGGAACAATTTGACCGAGCCACTGTGCAGTCCAGATCTGTCCGAAATGTCACAAAATACCATCCTGCCAGCCTGTGTAGCTCAGGCTTAAGAACAACAAAATCAGATATAATTAAAGTAAGATTATACAGAAGCAAAAAATACATGGAGCAAATTTAGTATGTCCCTCTGTGGCTGATGTATGGTTTCCACATGGGGAGATGGATAATGATAGCTATTTATATGATACAGTTTGTGTTGCTGATTTTAGCTTTGCACCAGTGAAAATTGTGTCGGGCAATTTCGGTGTGAGGCTGCCCAAATCAAATTATGGGCATGCAGGGTGAGATAAACCCCAGGAGGTGGAACAGCGATACTACAACTAATGCAAAGTAAAGTTTCCAATTTCTCGTTGGGTTTGTAGTCATGGTGTGCCAGCTCACTGAAGGCATGTGCATAAGTCACGACAAATGCACGGACCAGCATCAGATTCCCGTTTGCACATGTACACTGGCAGCATGAAGGACCCATGTAGGAGCGGAGCAGCAAATTTTGTTTCTGGTGTTTGATTACACGCAGGCTGAAACCGTGTAAGCATGGGAGACATGGGGCTCGATTTTAATAGCCCCGAGGAGGCGGGTTTGGAGGCGGGTCTGTCGCGAAAATCGGAAAAAATGGCTTCAGACACCCAACCCGCCTCCATCCCTCCCCCACCCGTCTTTTGTGAGTGTCTGTTCAGCTGCTCCTAAACTGACCCAACTGGAACCAGTGGGACAGGAAGCTAAGGCAGTTAACAGCCTGTTAACTGACTTGCTAATCCTATTTTGATAGTGGTTTCCCATTTTCGTGCTTCTGGCTCCTGTTTCCCGACTTGTCAGAAACAGGCCAGGTTCAAGGAGACGAGTTGCTGGAGGACATGATTTGTATGCATTGGTGGAGCGCTTTAAAAGCGCTCCTGAAACATGGCTGACATTCAAATGCAACAACTTTGCTGTTGAAGGTATGGGATAAGATTTTGCACATCTACTGACCTTGTGGCTGTTCAAGCTAACACCCACCTGCAGTGTGACATGAATGGAATAATTTCAGGCCACTTCGACAGTGCGCTTGCAAGCCTCACATGAAATCTATAGCAAGGGGATGGGAAAAATTTATGCCCCCACATCCTGGTCCTCATAATCGGGGGAGTAGCAGCCGCGTGGCTCAGCGCAGACCCTCCTGGGAAGAGGAGTAGGAGGAGGACGAGGGGAGCCTTGCATGCCCTGTTGTGACCAATGCAGCATCCCTCCAGTTCACTGCTGCCCATCAACCAGGGTATGCACACTGCCATGCCACATTAGCATAAGCTTCCTCTTCAACCATAGGTGGCTACCATATGGCTCTGTAATTGCAGGCGACCTTTTTCCAACATCATACTTCATCTCTGCTATACCCTGTTATTTCCTGTCACTTTTACCATCAGAATTACAAAAGCAAGTCATCCTGAGGCCTCAATGCGCTTTTGCCATTTCCCAGAACACATAGGCCACACAATCAACTGTTTGCCATAATTTTTCTTTTACACATGACAAACGGATAATAAACAACAACAGTCAGAAAAAAAAGACAAATCACCCAAGTGAGTCCCCTTGTGACTATAGGTGCTTAATCTTTCTCTTACGTGTGCTTCTATGTGGTGCTTCCCCTGTGGCTTCAGCAGATGTAGAGGCACCTTGCTGACTAGGATACTGCGCCTGCTTAGACGCCTTTGGCGGGCGTCCTCTGGGTTTGGGAGCCTGGGAGGGCTCTTCAACAGTCTGCTCTTCCTGCAGCCATCTCAGTTGTCTCCGCAAAGTGGGTCTCTGACCGAGGGCTGCGCAGTGACATGGTCGTGTGAGTGCTTTGAGAGGAGCCCACACTTCCTTCTGTCCTGCCAACAACATCCCTTTCATGGGTCAGACACACCTCAGTGCTGGCAAGTAGTTGGAGAGCACCTTGCTGCACTTCAGGGGGACCATGAGGACCTGTATCTGTACTGGCAGTCCTCGTCAAAAGGACGTCCATGAAGCTCTGGTCTCTCTGCTCAATAGCTACCCATCGCTCCTCCAGAGATTACATTCTATTTTGAACAGTCACCATGTTTTCCTGACCCTGGTGCCTTATTTCCTCCATGGCGGTAGCCATTCTTTGAGTTGTGAAGAGGATGCAAAGAGGCTTCAACGCGATTTAGACAAGTTGAGTGAGTAGGCAAATACATGGCAGATGCAGTATAACGTGGATAAATGTGAAGTTATCCACTTTGGTAGGAAAAACAGAAAGGCAGAGTATTATTTAAATGGTGATAGATTGGGAAATGTTGATGTACAGAGGGACCTGGGTGTTCTTGTACACCAGTCACTGAAAGCAAACATGCAGGTGCAGCAAGCAGTTAGGAAGGCAAATGGTATGTTGGCCTTCATTGCAAGAGGATTTGAGTACAGGAGCAATGATGTCTTACTCCAATTATATAGGGCCTTGGTGAGACCACACTTGGAGTACTGTGTGCAGTTTTGGTCTCCTTACCTAAGAAAGGATATACTTGCCATAGAGGGAGTGCAGCGAAGGTTCACCAGACTGATTCCTGGGATGGCAGGACTGTCGTATGAGGAGAGATTGGGTCGACTAGGCCTGTATTCACTAGAGTTTAGAAGAATGAGAGGGGATCTCATTGAAACGTATAAAATTCTGACAGGGCTAGGCAGACTGGATGCAGGGAGGATGTTTCCCCTGGCTGGGGGGTCTAGAACGAGGGGTCACAGTCTCAGGATACGGGGTAGGACATTTAGGACTGAGATGAGGAGAAATTTCTTCACTCAGAGGGTGGTGAACCTATGGAATTCTCTACCACAGAAGGCTGTGGAGGCCAAGTCACTGAATATATTTAAGAAGGAGATAGATAGATTTCTAGACACAAAAGGCATCAAGGGGTATGGGGAGAGAGTGGGAATATGGTATTGAGATAGAGCATCAGCCATGATCATATTGAATGGCGGAGCAGGCTTGAAGGGCCGAATGGCCGACTCCTGCTCCTATTTTTCTATGATTTCTTTTCTATGTTTCTATGGCGGTAGCCAGCCTTTCCACTGAGGTTGCCATCTTATTCATGGTGGTGCGTTCATGCTCCATTGCCTCCACCACAGCAATGCTGATATTAGAGATGGACTCCTCCATTCTCTCCACACTCGCACTAACCCTGGAGGCAAACCCTTCCAGAGACACCTGCACTTGTTCTTGTATTTCCCGAGGCGCTCTTTTTCTGGATGGCCCCAGAGGCACAGCGTCTGCATGCAGCTCAGCAGAGCTAGGAGAATCCTGCAACCTCCAAGGAGGACTCTCCACTGCTGTCGCTGTCTCCACAATCTGCTGATGCTCACTTGTGCGCTGTGATAGACCAGGTGGCAACACTACGCTAACTCGCGAGGGCCTTACCAGAGTGTGAGTTGCTGCGCTGGTGCTGGGTGCGCTGAGTCCTGGTGACGCTGCTCCCTCAGAGGCTTCAGGTTCCTCTGAGGAGTTGTCTGGTTCTTCGTCCTGGATCGTGGGGAAGGGGACGCTCGATGGTCCTGTGGGAGAGTAAAGGCATGATTTAGACATCTGATATTGATGTAGCAGACACATCCTTTTGAGCAGATGATACAATGCGATTCTCTATGAACATCATATGCCATTGCATTCTGAGAGGGATGAAACTCTATTACGTCACCAGCTTCCTCTAGTGTGCCTGTCTCTCCATCGCCCACTTCCAGGTCCTCGCCACCTCCAACAATCTTGTTTGCAGCCTCCTCAGCATTGGTCAATGTGGCTAGGGTAGGTGTTCCTCCTCCAGTCAATGATTTCTCCCTCTTATTGTGGGCTATCCTTTCCTGCAAGGAGGGACACAAGCGGTGTTTCAGCCACAGTGACGGAGTGAGTGTGAATAATCCCTACCATAGAAGCTTTGAGGGAGACAAAGATGGGGTAAGGTGCCAAGAGGAAGCTAGGTCCCTGTGCATTGTTAGTTGTTGTCAGTGCATGACAGTGAGAGCGAGTCTAAAGGTGCATAGGCAGGATGCTGAAGTGGTTCAGTGCAGAGACGGAGATAGATAGGAAAGAGTGCAAGGGAAGTAAGAGTAAGGTGGGATGTGAAGGAGGAGGCTTACAACGCAGAGTGCTGGTGATGAGAAGAGAAGGGAAGCAGATTGAAGGCAAGTGAGATGGGATACTCAGTTTTGATGTTCGCACAAGATCATTAACCCTTTTTCAGCACTGGATCCATGAGGGTGCATATATGCACCTTGCGCTGACCTCCTCAGCAATGCGCAGCCAGGCTGCCTTCGTCTGCTGAGGAGGCTTCCTCCTGCGCCCTCTGACAGCATCCACAAGAACTTGGAGGGAGTCATCATTAAAACGAGGAGCTGCCTTGCCTCTGGAAGAAGTCATTGCGTATAAATCAATTTCAATGAGTCCAGGAATCCACAATGGAAAGGCTTAGGCTGAATGGCAGCTTTAAAAGCAGCTGCTATGATGACGTCATCAGAGGCAGCCAGCCGACCCGATCGCACTCATTGGACCGGCCAGCGCGCCTCATTGAAATCAACAAGCTCATTGAATCAAAATCGGACATCGGCAGCTGATCCCGCCGGAAGCGGCTCCGGAACCCGCAACCCGACTCCAACCCGACTCCAACCCGCCTCAGCAATTAAAATCGAGCCCCTGGATTCTGCAGCAATGTTCGGAGCTCCTTCAAATCCCTTCTGATGATTGAGCGCCAGTGAACAAGCCCTGGTTCTAACAATTCATCTGATGTAATTAAATCATTAGAAGGACACATGGTGCCTGAATGGAAACCCATATGTGGAATTAATAAACAGCACTTGGGGGCAGATTGTGTGCCCATATTTGACTAATAGTTGCACAAATTTATAGTTTCCATTTGAACATGCCTTTGCAGATTTTAAACTTTGAGAAACGTGAACACGGCCTCAACTTGTTAATCAACCATGCAGCCGATACTTTAATTTGATTATAACTATATAATTGTATTGGGATTATTTATTACTGCAATTTAAAAATGCACGGAAGAGAATTATATGTAGCACCTATTCATTACCTTTTCATAATTTATCTTATAACCTGGGGCCGAACATCATCATCATATGAGAGCGTATAAACTGTCTTAATTAGATAAACAAATGTATTAATGACTTTACCATGCAGAAATCCATGACCAGCACACATCAGTTTTTCCGTTATTTAATTTGTGGTGTAGAAAATTTTCCATTTTGATTAGCAAGACAGTTTCCTATTAAGTATAAGTTCACGATGGGCTAAGGCTTCGAAATTATCTGCTGACAACAGGTCTTCCTGTAATGATCTACTAATTGGGTTGGCAGAGACTTCCATCACAGATTGTAGTTTCACAGGTGGTCACAGATGAATCAAATCCTCTGCTTTTTAAATGTCAGACGAAAAAATTGCGTTCTACTTAAAGACTGTCGCAAGTTGTCAAAAAGATTTCCAGTGGGTGGTGACAGTACAGAGATGAAGCAACGCCAATCAACATTAAGCTACTTTCCTTCTCGCTCCCCTCTTTCAGATGTCTACCTGCACTGAGAGGCAAATGTGAGGGAGGGCAAGAAACCCTAGGTGAAGCGCCAAGGTCCATTGTACAGGATGCAACCAAGGGCGAAAAGTCTAGGAGAAGGGTGGCATAAATATAACTGAGGTCCAGCTTGAGTTTTAAAAGCCTGCAGATTATAGCAGGATGGGAAGATTGGCAGAGGTCAAGACTATCCTAGTTTTGAAGTCTTGGGAAAGAATTAATTATAGGAGGGGTTTGAGCAAGTAGGATATGGGAGGGGGAAGGTATGTAGGAGATGTACCTGGAGCTTGAGGGGCAGCAGACAAAGGTTTTGGGGGATCAATTTCAATAAAATAATGTGAGACAAGAAAGGGTGTGATAGAGGCATTTATACTGCAAGCTTAGTCTTGGCAGGAAGAGGTTTCAGCTTCACACTGATGCTGAATTTGTGTAGTGTAAGTCGGGTGTTAAGGCCTGAACTGACTCTGAAATAAAGCAGAGTGAGGCTTCCTTCTCCCGGGAGCCTGACTGCCCTTTGCTCTGATGTTTGGGTCGACCACGACTCCAGACTCCAGCTGTATGGCACAATAACCCCAGTGGATGCTGGAACTCTGAAATAAAAACAGAAAACACTGGAAATACTCAGCAGGTCGGGCAGCACCTGTGGAGAGAGAAGGAAAGTTAACAGTCGGATGAAAGGTCATCGGCCTGCAACGTTAACTCTGTTTCTCTCTCCGCAGACGGTGAGTGTTTCCAGCATTTTCTGTTTTTATTTCAGATTCACTCTCCTACCTTGTAGCAAAGCTAAGGTCTGAAAATCTACTAAACCCAGCGCTGCACTGGGCAGCACGGTAGAATGCCCATGCACTTTACAACCCAATGATGCCTTTGGTGTTTCGTAAGGTGAGAGACTTGAAGTCCCTGAATGGTAAACTAGGTAAACATTTGTTTGCATCCTGCACAGTAAAACGTGTTTCCTCGTCGAATGATACCAGTTTAGTTTAACAAAACAGTTTTATTTGTGGCTGCTGCCAAATTAGATTTAGCCACGAGATGCTGACAGCTAAGCGGACACGGATCTTTAATGTTATATCTGTCGATCACAGTGTTTGCCACACTTTAAAAAAGCAACTTTCACATCAAACCCTGCATTAAAGTAAGTGAGTCATTTCCATCCTGTGTGGCTATGGCGAGAGACTTGCTAACTCAATCAGATTGAGAATCTTTCTGCTGAATATCTTGAATCATAGGAATAGGAATAGGCCATTCACCCCCTTGGGGCCCTGCTCAGCCATTAAATTAGATTATGGCTGATCTGTACCTCAACCTCATTTACCCACCTTAGCTCCATATCCCTCGATACCCTTACCAAGCAGCACTGAGTCTTGAAAGCTCCATTTCTCCCAGCTTCCACAGCCTTTTGGCATGGACTCCAGGGGGGTGATTTTATCAATGGGGACGTGATGGAGGCGGGAAAGCTGCTTGTCGGGTTTTGGTCCCGCTTCCATCGACGTCTGGCCAACCCAGCGGGCTTAGCCGGCCAATTAAGGGAAAGCCGGTGACAGAGAACGTCAGCGTATGACGTTTCATCTGTCAAAAATTTTTGACAGATGAATTGTCATCGTTTGACAACTTTGAGAAGCTGTCAAACACTGACATTCTCTGTTCTAAGGTGAGTCCTTGTACTCAAGACTCACCAAACCTCTTTCCTGAGCAGAAATCAGATGGCTGTTGCATCGGAGAATGCAGCAGCCATTCTGTCATCTCTGCCGATGAGATGAGGCAGCACCGCAGCCTAAAGGGATGAAGCCTGGAGCTAGAAGCAAAGGTAAGTAATCTTATTAAAACACTTTAGACTCACCTCACACACTTACCTCTCCACACTTGCACCCATCACTCACCTGCACACCGGACATTTCGGCCCCTCCGACCCCCGCAGACCCACGGCTCGCCTCGCTGACCCTGGCGAGGTTCGGAGCCGTTGGGAAGCCCACACTTTAGGGCTCAAAATAGGGATTAGACAGTTAATTGGCACTAATCCCCTTCCCGCCTTGAGGAGACGGGACCCGGCGCGGGTCGGGTACCCGCCTCCTGGGAAGATGGCACGGAGGCGGGTTGGGGGCGGGATGGGTACCCGCTCCCAGATTCTGACATATTCTCCCGGCAGTCCCGCCATCCGCCTCCCAGGGCTGGGAAAATAGCCCCCCAGATTTCTACTACCAATCTCCAGTTCTGGACAGTCACCATCCTTAAAGTACTTAGTGAAGCTGCCCTGCATGGATCCAAAAAGGTCACTGGGTCGATCTTCAGTCTGTCTTGAGTGACCTGATCTCAGCCAAGGATGCAAGGAGGTGCAAGTCTTGTTATATAGGAGTGGGTTGGGGTTGGAGGGTTGGAAAGAGACAGCCAGGGATCCTGCCAAACAATTAACTGGTGACACCAGCTGGAAAAACCATGTACAGGGATCCAGGTGGTCATACCCTCTCCACGGTCAAACAGCCAGACAACTCTCTTGAGTCTAGGCCCACATATAAAAAAAAGGCTACTTGTGTGAAGTAACAGAGGGCGGCCGGTACCCATGGACCCGCACAGCAGTTCGAGCCATTGCCTGTGGAGGGGAAGGAAAAATCAAAAGAAAATAAATTGTGGTGGGAGGGAATCTTTTTAAGCATCTTTGTTTGCATTATTTATTCTTGTGTTAAAATGTCACTCATAATTTATGGTGATAGAATAATTATTTTACCACTTTGTCAGTCACGTCAAGAATAGTTGCAATTAGACCTCAATTTTATTTTAATATTGATGTAATGTAATTATATGTACAAATTTATGGTTTAAAGTGCTTGTAGAAAACATTTCAAATTAAAGTAATTTAGACTAACAAATATTAAAGGTGTGCAACCATAGCCAACAATTAAATGTCCTTCTTCTATGACATTAAGGAGAACACATACCATGTTGCACTTCACAACAATTAGCTTGGCACCTGAGGGGTGATCGTTCTCTCTCTTCTCGCCTCCAACCTCGCGCTCTCTATCGTAACTATTCTTCTAGCTGTCTATTCCGTTATTACTACTGTACCTAGTTATCCTCTAAACTCCTAACCTGTTGAGCTGCACACTCCTCCTCCTCCTCACAACATCCCCTCTATGTTGAGATCGAGATTCCATCGTATTGTTTCCTACTCGAAACTTATTCCTTCCCGGACCTCCTGTAGTGTGGAACTCCTCACTCCTTCAGTCTTTCTTGCGTAACACAGTCTTTTAAAAACAGTTTTCAAGATATTCAGGAGAACAGATAGGGTAGATAGAGAGAAACTATTTCCGCTGGTTGGGGATTCTAGGACTAGGGGGCATAGTCTAAAAATTAGAGCCAGACCTTTCAGGAGTGAAATTAGGAAACACTTCTACACACAAAGGGTGGTAGAAGTTTGGAACACTTTTCCACAAATGGCGATTGATGCTAGATCAATTGTTAATTTTAAATCTGAGATTGATAGATTTTTGTTAACCAAAGTTATTAAGGGATATGGGCCAAAGGCGGGTATATGGAGTTAGGTCGCAGATCAGCCATGATCTCATTGAATGGTGGAACAGGCTCGAGGGGCTGAATGGCTGCCTCCTGTTCCTATGTTCCTAAACCAAGCCTGGTGTCTCCTAACCACTAATTTATTTATCTCATTACCTGTCCTAATCTTTTGAGCCTTTCACTGTGGGCCTTTGATGTATTTCTAGGTTTTCTCAATAAAAAGAGCACATTGAGGAGTCTCCCTGAATCTCTGGAGGAGAGCAGCTTGGCTCAGTTGGCAGCACTCTAGCCTCTGGGTCAGAAAATGATGGGCTTGATCTCTACCATGGCACTGTGGTGTATAATGCAAGCTGGCATTGCAGTGTAGTGCAGTACTGGAGCAGTGCTGCAGTGTCGGAGGTGACGTCCTTCAGATGAGATGATAAACTGTGGTTCCATCTGCCTGTTCAGAGGGAAGTTGAAGATCCCATAGCAGCGATACCAGAGCCGGACACTTGACGCTTCTCCTGACTGGATCAAAAACTCGCCGTGCAGAAGAATCACAGGAGCAAACCTGCGTCCTACCAAGTTGCCTTATTAAAACTAATTGCTGCTAATTTTCTAATCACATGAAAGATTAGTTTGAATGTTACTTCTGTCGTTGAGACAAATCCTGTGTTGTAGAAGTTATGGTTTTAAAAAAAAGAGAAAATATTTTAAGAACTTTAAAAATAAGCAATAATTACCTCCTTTGAGATCTAGACTCAGGACTTTTGACTCCCTAATGGGGTGTTATCCCTGTTTAGTAGCTCGATGACTGGCTTAAAAATATATACAGTACAAGATAGCAGGCATTGTGTGCCATCAATAATGCCTGATATTGTTTTGAAGTCGTGCATTTTTGTAACACTCAGTTTTAAAGTTGTGCTGACATGCTGGTTTTGCCCAGCACAGCTGTGCTGATTACAACTTTGAGCACAGCATTGTAATTGAGGGGAGGGAATTAACAAAGTTTATCGAGGGAAATTGCTCACTGCGGTGAAGGGTTCAAACATAATGAAACATGAGTCAAAGTGAGGGAAGGCGGGAGTAAGAAGGAGGTCGCGCAAACCTTTCTGTTTTGCATGAAGAGTCGTAGTATTGTGGATTACAGAGGATATACAGCACAGAAACAGACCATTCGGCCCAACCAGTCCATGCCGGCGTTTATGCTCCACTCGAGCCTCCTCCCGTCTTTCCTCATCTAAATCTATCAGCCTAACCCTCTAGTCCCTTTTCCCTCATATGCTTGTCCAGCCTCCCCTTAAATGCATCTATACTATTCGCTTCAACCACTGGAATAGGTCACTGACATGAATCTTGTCATTCATGTGGAAATGACTTATGAAATAATACTGGGCGGCCTGCTGGCGGCGCTGTCCAGGGAGAGTATAAATACTCGGGCATGGGCCCAGCTTGCTCAGGACATTCTTTAACAGGAACTATTGAAGGACAACTAGATCTCCATGTTGAAAAACAGTTGATTAAAGCCTTGTTTAATACACAGACCAAGTGCCTAGTAGTTTTTTTATGTCAGTCACCAAGGAAGATAATGGAAGTAGACAGTAGAAATGGGTTCAAGCGACGATTAGATGCATTTTTGGCGAATGACAGGTTTGAGGGATGTGGTGAGAGACTCATGGTGGGGGTTGATCTGTCAAAAAAGGATCGAATGGGTTTTGCCTATTCCTAACAGTTATTTTCTGACATTAATGGGATTAAAGTATTGATAGTGAATAGAGAGGAACGTTTTGGCCAGTACGCATTCCTTTAAGGGACTTGGATGTCATAAATCATAATGGTAAAGCCCAAGTAGTTTATCAATGTCATCAGGCCACCCACAGCTTAACACTCCCCCTCTGCCTTAGCCAGAGATGGACATCCTGATAATTGCTATTATGTGTAATTTATAATGTAGCGATTGTCTGGACTCTTTCTGACCACTTCATCTCCACTCTCTCCTATTTATCCAAAATCCCTCCATTGCCACTCTTTACCTTTGGGGGGGATAAAAAAAAAACACCTCACTCACAAATGGATGCTCAAATTCTGACCTCTGCCTCTCGCAGCCTGCTATTCACGGTGACGTTGACATCTGTGTGTGTGTGACGACAGATGACCAAATGTCTGATTAAAGAGACAGGTTTTGCAAAGTTTTTAAAAGGAGGATAGGGAACATAAGAACATAAGAATTAGGAGCAGGAGTAGGGCATTCGGTCCTTCGAGCCTGCTCCGCCATTCAATAAGATCATGGCTGATCTTCTACCTCAACTCCACCTTCCTCACCATCCCCATATCCCTTGATTCCCTTAGTATCCAAAAATTTATCAATTTCTGTCTTGAATATACTCAACAACTGAGCCTCCACAGCCCTCTGGGGTAGAGAATTCCAAAGATTCACCACCCACTGAGTGAAGAAATTTCTCCTCATCTCAGTCCTAAATGGCCAACCCCTTATTCTGAGACTGTGACCCCTGTTTCTAGACTCCCCAGTCAGGGAAAACATCCTCCCTGCATCTACCCTATCAAGCCCCTTAAGAATTTTATATGTTTCAATGAGGTCACCTCTCATTCTTCTAAACTCTAGAGAATATAGGCCTAGTCTACTCAATCTCTCGTTATAGGACAATCCCCCCATCCTAGGAATCAGTCTAGTAAACCTTTGTTGCACTCCCTGTAAGGCAAGTATATCCTTCCTTAGGTAAGGAGACCAAAACTGTACACAGTACTCCAGGTGTGTTCTCACCAAGGCGCTATATAATTGGAGTAAGACTTCTTTACTCTTATGTTCGAATCCCTTTTGTAATAAAGGCTAACATACCATTTGCTTTCCGAATGGCTTGCTGTACCTGCATATTAACTTTCTGTGATTCGTGTACAAGGACACCCAGGTCCCCTTGAATACCAACAGTTCCCAGTCTCTCACCATTTAAAAAAATATTCTGCTTTTCTATTTCTTCTACCAAAGGGAGGTGAAGACGAGAAGAGGATTTGGGTGAGAATTTTAGGGAGTAAGACCCAAGCAGCTGAAGGCACAGCCATTGGTGGGGCAAAGGGGAGAGTGGCCAAATGGTTAGAGTCAGAGGAGCTGCTTGTCTGGGGTGGGGTTGGAGGGACAGAGTGAGATATAAGGTTGGAGGAGACAGAAGAGATAGGTTGGGGTGAGGCTATAGTGGAATTTGAAGATGAAGATTTTAAATTGAATGCTTTGGAGGACGGAAAGTCTGTGTATTTTAAAATTTGAATCCGCTTCGCCGGCGAGGACCCGTAGAAGGCATCCGCAGCTAGCCGGTCTAATTTAATGGAGTGAGCGTCGAGCCTACCCGTTCTAGTGCAGGGATCGTTCCCTGCCCCCCAGTTCACGGCTATCCAATCTCACCCCCGCACAGTTCCATAAGCAGCAGTGAGATGAAAGGGCCCCAGAGTGATAGTAGTTGAGAGAGGAGAGTTTGTGAAAATGCCAGGAGAACTCGCCACTCTTCAAAAGGTGCCATGGGATCGTTTAGCATTCTCCTGTAAAGTTAGCGGGATCTTGTTTAACATCTCATCTGAAGGACGGTGCCTCCGACGATGCAGCAATATATTGGGAGCACTGTCTACTTTCTGCACTCGGGTTCTTCTACCTGGTTTGGAAGAAAATCACTAAAAATCAGAGTCAGTAAGAAACTTGCTAAATTAAAATCAGAAGGCAGACTCGATGATGCGTGCAAGTGTAGTAGATCGTGTGTAACAGTATACCACACCAATTTCACTCGGAGTTCAAGCAACATCGATATCCTTCTGCAAAACAGGCTTACTGTGACAAAAGAGGCAAAATACAGCAGCTGCAGGAAATCTGAATTTTATTTTATTATTCGTTAATGGGATGTGGACGTCGCCAGCAAGGCCAGCATTTATTGCCCATCCCTAATTGCCCTCGAGAAGGTGGTGGTGAGCCGCCTTCTTGAATACAACTGAGTGGCTTGCTGGGCCATTTCAGAGGGCAGTTAAGAGTTCAGTACATATAGGCCAGACCGGGTAAGGACAGCAGATTTCCTTCCCTAAAGGCCATTAGGGAACCAAATGGGTTTTTACTGATACTAGCTTTTTATTCCAGATTTATTTAATTAACTGAATTTAAATTCCCCAGCTGCCGTGGTGGGATTTGAACTCATGTCTCCAGATCATCAGTTCAGGCCCCTGGATTATTAGTCCAGTAACACAACCACTGACATGAATCTTGTCATTCATGGGAAATGACTTATGACATAATACTGGGCGGCCTGCTGGTGGCGCTGTCCAGGGAGAGTATAAATACTCGGGCATGGGCCCAGCTTGCTCAGGACATTCTTTAACAGGAACTAGTGAAGGACAACTAGATCTCCATGTTGTAAAACAGTTGATTAAACTTTGTTTAACGCTTAGACCAAGTGCCTAGTAGTTTTCTTACGTCAACCACTATGCTGCCATACCCGCTAAACTAAAGGCCGGGAATGCTGGGAACACTCAGCAAGTCTGACGAAAGGTCATCGACCTGGAACGTTAACCCTCTGTTCACCCCCCTCTCCGCAGAGTCTGTCTGACCCGCTGAGCGGTTCCGATATTTTTTTTAAATTTCAAGCCTACTGTGTCTTTGCTCCAACGAGTACCAAGTTGTTCTGTCAGATCAATTTGCTTTCCTTCTGAAAAAATTGATCCTTTTGAATGATATTTGAAGAAAATACGTAAAATCCAGTTGCCAGGTGCGCCTCATGGCTCAGTGATGTGGAGGGTATAGCGTTAAAATATGACCAGCTAATCAACCATTCAGCTGAATCATATCAGGCTCCAGAAGGACAGGATTTTCCAAGTCATTGCAATGAAACCTGGGCTTAAAGGTTTTGTTTCTGATATTTTTTTTACAATTGTGACTGGAATATTATAGTGACAGATAAGAGGCAGGCTTAAAGTAAGAAAGAAAACAGAAATAAGGATTCTTGTTAATTAAAATCTAGAGAGGACGTGATCTTGATCTGTAACAAATTTGCCATCCTCTTTAATTACAATTTTGTTAAGTCACAGAAAACGGTTGTTGATTTCTCCCATTTATTCTTTGTCTGTCGGATGCAACGAGGCAGCTGTTGGTTTGCAGCTGGGTACCTGCTATTGTTCAAACCCCGTTGATAATGGACAAAGTTGGCTCAATTTTTTTCTCTTTGCCTGTTGGTGGATTTCAGGCAGACTCAGATGAGAGGGGACCGTTTACACCCAATTCTCCTTGGTCACCTCAGTAGCATAACTTTAAATGTAGATTTGTAGGGAGTAGCCTAGTGTTCGCCGAGGAAAATTGCCGATGAGAAATTTAAGTGGATGGAGTCGATTAAAGAGAAGTGTTATGATACCGGGACAAAAGTTCAGAAATCCTTGCCTCAAAAGACATCACAACTCATCATCCATCTGTGCCCAAACTGAAGGGGCAGTGGGGCTACTAAGATTCAAATATGAAGGCAAGTTCCAGGCTTGAGTCTGCAGGCAAGTGATGGAGCAGTCAAGCACCTCAACTCCAGCTTAATGGCTGTTGTAGCGGAGCTGGTGCTGGTGCTGCATGAGGTGGGTGATTGGAGGATTGCCATGGTATTTTCAGAGATCGGCACCAAAGCATACCTGCAGGGAGGCAGATCCCTAGTTTCAGGCCACGTATTCCTGTCACTGCTTTTACCAGCTGCATGGGCTGCTGCAGTATCCTTGTGGCAGATGGCAACGGCACTGCAACTGCTTCTCGGCTAGTCCAGACCCCATGGCCGTCGCCAGGTAGGCAGACATGGTTGGTGGCACGAGCAGAGAGGGTTAGTGGGTGAGACCAAACAGGTAACACTGGCACTTGAGCATCCTGTCATTCGGTGCCACTGAAAGCATGCCATACTGTGATGGAAGAGCGACAGAGAAAGCATCCAACGTGAAGTTTGACATTTAAGTCAAGCATTCACGCACCTTGCTGATCAGATTGGGCGCACTGTCCACACTTTGTTTGGAAAGAAGAGCCTCCACCAGCACCATTGATGCATTACCTCTATCTGCAGGTGTGGATGCCACCAAGTGGGTACAGAACACCACTTCTGCTGCCTGACTTGCCTGGCATCCATCCATGCGTCCTCCACTTCTTCCAAACACATCAGATTTGCAGGGTGGGGGGGTGGGGGGGGGGGGGGGGTGGTGGTGGTGCCAGTAGTGGTGCTGGGGGGAAAAAAAACAAAAAAACATTTACATCAATCGCCACAAAGGCTGATGAGAACCTTAGTGCCAGTAGGAAGAAAACAATCGCAAAAGGAAAATCGGTTTAAGAAATGACCAAAATACACTTGGCTTTATATTACCATTTCAGTTCCATGACCTCCATAAAGACTTGCACTTATATAGCGCCTTTCATGACTACCAGACGTCCCAAAGTGCTTTACAGCCAATCAACTACTTTTTGAAGTGTAGGGGGGAATTTTCCAGGGGGTCAGCGGGTGGGATCGGCGGCGGGTCGGGTGGGATAGTGTTTTTTTTTGACCACGGGTCGGGAACCCGCTGTCAACCCACCGCCACGTGCCTTTACCAAATGTCGGGTCTGTCAGCGCTGAGCAGACCCGACACGCAGCGGCGGGGGAGGCAATTCAGGTCATTATGACCTCGTTAACAGAGGATTAACAACAATTTTGAGCTCACCTTCTGAATTTACCAGCTCGCCCACGGGGTCCGCGCTGCTCGGGGATCACATCTGTTAAGCCGGGCAGGAGTTGAATGGCCATGGAATCATCTCATTACTTGACAGCTGCAAATGTGGTATAAAAGCTCCCATGTCACAGCTGTTCACTTTCCAAGCTCAGCAGCTGTTGCTTACTGCATTCGGAAGACAGATTGAGCTTTATGCAGGTTGCAAATGTTTGGAGCAAACTTTCTATCCAGTGTCACCTCATCGGAACAACCTCTCTCACCATTGACAGATCGCTTCTGTCATCTCAAGTTCACCTGCCATCTACTCCATCAGCATGGGTATGGTTTATACTCTCTCACCTTGGTCTTCAGAATCTGACCACAATCATCCACAACACCAGCAGCACCAGGCACACCAGCAGCACCAACAACAACACCAACCTTCTCCGCAATCACCTGATGCTGCACAGAACACAGGGCATCAGCACCCGACCACATTGCTGCCCGGGACGCCAGGGGTGGCCAGATTTATTTCACTTGATGCTGTACACCGTGACTGCCACATGATGCACCAGGTTGGCACCACCCCTCTTGACAACACCCCTGCTTGTGCCCTCTTGTACAATGTGCAACCAGGCTGCATTGGTCGCCTGGGAAGGTCTCTTCCGCCCATTGGAAGGGAAGAGAACCTCCCTGTGTGTTGTGACTCCCTCCATAAGCATATGGAGGAAGTCATGGGAGAGCCTGGGTGCAGCCGTGCACCTCTGTGCAATGCTTGTCAGTGTTTGCAGCACTTCAATGCTGTAGAACACTGACCGCACAACTGTCAAAATAAATTTGCGTTTGGTCCCTTTAAGGAAACCGGCTGATGACGCGTCATCAAATGATGTCATCAGACCTACTTCCTTCAATTGGCCAGGAAACGCTCTGGGCGGGCTTATCAAGCATAATGAGGGGAAAGTCATGTTGGAGGCCGGGATGGAGCCAGCAGCAAGGCCGCGACCCGGCGCCGACCCGCCCAGGTAGGGGAACACGGCAGCCAAATTGTGCACAGCTGCCCCGTTTCCCACATTACAACAGTGACTCCACTTCAAAAAGTACATCATTGGCTGTAAAGCGCTTTGGGACGTCCGGCGGTTGTGAAAGGCGCTATACAAATGCAAGTCTTTCTTTTCTTTCTTCAAGTGTCTTCTCTAAAACGCCCATTTCAGGTTTGTGATGACTCATCTTCAATAGCCACTTGTGGTAGTGCATGAAGACGCCGAGAAATTTTGGGCGTCTCTGTTCCTTAACCATACAAAATGAAAGGTACTTCACCCTCTATTAGTGCTGCTTCTATTGAAATATCATACACAATGCTGACGAAATCCCACTACCTCGCTGAATTGCAGTGATGCCAGGAAATTTGGGGAGAGAATTTCTGATTTTAACATTTTGTTTTGTACAGGCAGGTGTTCGCAAAATTGGTTTACCTGTTGTATATTCAAAACATTTACGCTAATTCTGTTTGGGGGGTGGGGGGGAAGAACATACGGTTCAAATCACTGTTTAGAGAAATTGGCGTTTTAAGTCTAACTGACAGCATTGTCTTATGAATGGAAGCCAATTACATTTTGTCGTGTGTCAGTAATCAGGATTTTTTTTCATTTGAAATTATAGGTGTTATTCGCAGGAACAAGGCAAACTCATGGGCTGTCTCAGAGTGTCACCTGAACGGCGTCAGCTTGGCTCTGTTTGGCAGCATTCGAAGTGAGACAGAAGGCAGTTGCTTTGAGCCCCACTCCACGACTTGAGCACATATTCTCGGCTGAAACTCTAGTAGAGTGCTGAGGTCAGCGCTACATTGTCGGGGCCGGAGTCCTTCAGAGAAGACATTAACCTCACGTCCCTGCCTCCTTGTTCAGGTGGACATTAAACATCTCCTGACGCTATTTTAAGACGCGCGGGGAGTTCTCCAGTGCCCTGGGCGATGTTCCTCCCTTTAGCAACACTGCCCCGAACAAATTAACTGGCATTTCGTCTCCGTGTTGTTTATGGGATCTTGCTGCGCACAAAGAAGCTGCCACATTTGCTTACATAGCAAAAGGGATGGGCATTAAATGCTGGCCTCGCCCACATCGCAGCAATTAATTAAAAAATGTCACCGCACTTCAAAGTAACTCATGAAGTGCTTTCTCAGAGATGTGATAAAGGGCTAAATATAGACACATCTTTTCGGGAGCTGCGGCCTTCTTTGAGCCTTCAACTTATAGACGGTGGGTGCATGATCTGCCAGCAAAAGCAGTGTTGAATCATTCATTCTCATAAGATAATCATTGCCCAGTTTAGATCTTGCAATAGTGAGAACACAGGACTTTAATGCTAAGGTCAGTTGTCTTCAAAATACTGTGGAATTGGAAGTATGTTGGGGATCAGCGACCCAGCGTATTGAGTTACCACCATATGGGAGGGGTACAGGTTTAAGTTCACACTTTAAGCGGTGTCTTTATAGGGAATCACACTCTGGTGCCCAGCTACCTTCTTAGTGGTGGTGGCAGGAAAGTGGTGTTGAGGCCAAGATCAGATCATCCATGATCTTATTGAATGGTGGGGCAGGCTCGAGGGGCCGAGTGGCCAACTCCTGCTCCTATTTCTTATGTTCTTATGATGGGGAGGGCAAATCCAGGTATAAGCAGGAGAGTCTTTCTTTCTTTTTCTCCAGCCTCTGGCATGGTTTCCCAGGGTCCCCCACTCTGGAATTGACTATAGACCACAGACTGAATTCATTCCTCCCCACCCGCCCCACCCTTGTTCTTTTCGATGGGGGCTGCCCTGCGACACTCCCCCATCAGCGATGTCGCTGGTGCGTCCTCACAGCGAGGGATGCCTGACTCAAGGGCCTCCCTGCCAACAATAAACTTGATGTTATTTTTCATAAGTAAAACTATCTACGTGAATTTTTTTTAAGCTCGCTACAAAATGTTCGTCACAATAACTTTCAGAGGAAAGTGGAGCTGGTGGGAATTGCGGGGGGGGGGGGTATGCGAGCTGCAGCTAAGAGGGGAAAAAAAGCAAAATATTTCTGTGCTTAGACTCGAAAATGGCGCAAATATGAGAACCATGGTTGGAAGACCCTCTCCCATATGGGTAATTTATTTTTTCAACTCCAGTTATAAAATTGACGGGGTGTTGGTTTGATACAGTGGGTAAGATTCTCATCACTTAATCGGAACACAATTGTTTCAAGCCCCACTCCAGGACTTGAATGTGCAACTTAAGCTGACACTCCAGTGCAGCGCTGAGGGCGTGCTACATTGTCAGAAGTGCTGACCCTTCACAGGTGAGAGGTTAAACTCTACCTGTTCAGGTAGAAGTTAAAAGATCCACTGCAGGGAGCCCTCCTAGTGTCCTGGCCAACATTCCTCCCTCAGCCAGCCCCACCGGGAACAGACTAGCTGGTCGTTCATCTCACTGCTGTGGGATCTGGTTGTGTGCAAAATGGCTGCCTTTATAATTTGCTGCACTTGTATGTATTTACCGAGTGCTTTGAGATGTTTCTGACAGATGCTAAAGTAAAGTTTTCCTTTCTCTTTTAAACTCAATATCGGGTGTATTTTTCAGATAAACATTCCAGGATTAAGAGCTCTCTGAAGCATATCTGGATACTCCTCTAAGCCCACAGGTCTCTAAAGTGTACTGAAGGCTTTTTGCTGCGTGTATGTATATCCCTTTCAAAGGGATGGTGGAAGCAGATTCAATAATAACTTTCAAAAGGGAATTGGAGAAAAATCTGCAGGGGCTATGGGGAAAGGGCAGGGGGGAGGGGGACTAATTGGGACAGCTCCATCAAAGAGCCGGCACAGGCACGATGGGCCGAATGGCCGCCTCCTGTGCTGTATCGTTCTATGATTCTGTGCAATTAAAACCCTGACATTCCCGCATTGAAATGCCATTGCAATAAGCAGCGTCTTTATTAACGGTAGCGCAATCCTTCAGGGCCACAGTAACACGACCTCGCGAGCTGCGGCAGCAACTCCCTCTTGTTCTCGCACACACGCACCGAGCCCATCGTTGCCCTGTCATCACTGTATGTGATTGCAAAACACGTGGCAGGATTGCAACAATAATAATAGAGTGAATACCCCGCAGGATGGCAATTGGAAACATTAAAAAAAAGAGAGACAGAGGTCAGATAAAGTTTGAAATCTGGGAGTCAGTGCTGTGATTTTCTTGAGAAATTTTGGAAGGCAGCACACAGTGTAGCTGAAGCAGGGAATTTTATGCTTTTTTGGAACTCCCCAAGGTAATTTTATGGGCATGTTTGGCGCTCCAACTACCCTTATCTTAAATCCTGTGGAGATTCAACATTGTTGGTACAACTTCAGACGGAAAACGTGTACTACTGACTTTGCACCAGATCACTGAGTCCCCTTTTCTTTCAAAGCCGCAGTGAGGTTGAGCGTTACACGGAGTTAAAGAGGTTTATGGCGTTTTTTCGAAAACGTTTTGAAGTAATGGTTTTCTCCCCTTTCGCGCTTGCCAAATAAGGCTGGTTGGAAAGACTGGAGTAAAGGCACAAGGCGGATTTGTACGTGGCTTTGAGCCTAAGAGTGAGTCAGAACTTGAAGAGGAGCCTCGAACAAGCTGTTATGTTGCACAGGGGAGTACTGTCGCTGCAGTTAAATGCCAGATTTCATCCATCATAATGTCAGGGCTCATATTAAAATGTCTTCAGGGACCTAAGGGAGGGACGGGTGATAGACATCAAATCAATTTTCAGGCAATTGCTAAGGTTTTTTGAACTCCAGCCCTTTGTGATGATGGCATGCTTACACAAAGGGAGGTTATAAATAAAGTCCATCTATCAGGGGAGCAAGACCTTTCAAAAATGCCGGTGACTGTGTGGTGCCTGGTACCTAGGTTTAAATATATGACTAGTAATAAAACTTAAACTGTGGTTGTTAGTACCGCATTGCTCTCGAACCGCAAAGTGTTCAAAGGGTAAACTTTGGGTCAGGACAGGAGCTGGTGCAGCCGTCTCCAGAACCCAGCTGGTTCTCCCAACTTGGGAGTCACGTGGACCTCTGCTGCTTTTCTCAGTGACACTGTCTATTGTTGGAATATCCTGACTGAAGTTGGTCATTTGAGAGGTGTGGCGCATGGTATATACAGTTATTCGTTAACTGGCGCTGGCTGGACCTCTCGACAATCTGTGTGTATGGGGAGTTATTTATTCAGACTGTATATCAGTCTCCACGCTGAATTAATATAATTGGAATTATTACACAGTATGTTGAAGGGTTCAACTTGAATCATGGAATCATAAGATGATACAGCACCGAAGGACGCTATTCAGCCCATCGTGCCTGTGCCGGCTCTTTGAAAGAGCTCTCCAATTAGTCCCACTCCCCCTGCTCTTTCCCCATAGCCCTGCAAATTTCTCCCCTTCAAGTATTTATCCAATTCCCTTTTGAATGTTACTATTGAATCTGCTTCCACCGCCCTCTCAGGTGGTGCATTCCAGATCACAACAACTCGCTGTGTAAAATAAATTCTCCTCATCACCCCCTTGGCTCTTTTGCCAATCACCTTAAATCTGTGTCCTCTGGTTATCGACCTTTCTCCTTATTTACTCTAACCCGTCATGATTCTGAACACCTCTATCAAATCTCCTCTTAAAATATTTCTCTTCACTGTTGTAAGGTTTCCAAAATTTACAGATCCCCAAAACCTAAGGAAAAAGGACTTTGGAACTACCTCAGAGTGATAAAAATGTATTTGGGCCTAACCTAAGGAATATAAGACCAAAACCCAAGTTTTGGCATTTTAAAAACATGTCTGGGCCTGTAAAGGGAGAAAAGGCTGTGAAGGAAGTTGGGCTCGACCTCTGTAAAAGCAGTTTTGGTTATTGCAGTTAATTGCACTGTCTGGGGACCGGGATGACCCTACTCAAGCCCCAGCAGGCATTAACATTTTGACAATAGACCCTGGGAGAAGACAGTCCCACCCAAAATAACAGGCCCCATCAAACCGATTACAGGGCCCATCAGAAAACTTGCATAATACAAATCACTCAGGACCAGTTCTATAGAAAAGACTGAGTCCAGCCTAGAAACCCAAAACATGAGGACAATTCAAACTCCGATTAAACAACAGATCGACAGGATGGAGCTATCCTGAAACCACTTCACACATTTACAAAACCAGTTAACACGCTAGTAAAGTCGTTACTGTTAACGAGGCCTCAAATCTTACAATGACCGGGATTTGATTTTGGTTTCGATAAGGAAGCTTCAATGGGTATAATTAAAGGCCCGTTCTCAACAGTTCTCCAGTAAAACAGTTCAAGTTCAACAGAAGGCAGTTCTGCAGTTTCGGATTCAATTGAAAGCCTGTTTTCAGCAGAAGTGAGGGCTGGAGTTACAGAGTTCAGGAGAAGCAAAGAGAAGGCAGTTCCACAGTTCTGCAAGAAGACAGTTACAGTTCTGCAAGAAGGCAGTTCCACAGCTCAGAAGAAGACAGTTTAACCAGAGGCAGAGTTACAGCAAGAAGTTCAACAAAGAAGGCCAGCAACTTCACAAGCAGACTGACACGCAAGAAGAAACCAGAGCGACCGCCTCAGTGACCATCGGACACCTCGCGGCAACAAGGGCCTTATGAAACTTTTTACTCAAAAGACTCTGGGGTAAAAATTCAGTTGGTTGCGCCTCCCGTTAGCGCCTTAAGAGGGCGCTAATGGGGCGCAAAGCCGCTAACGCCCGGGCGCAGCGATGTTTGCGCCGCTCGGGAACTTAACTAGACATTGTGCGGCGGCGCTAAAACTTACCGCTGCGACCACCTGCGCGCGCAGATTATGACGTCATTCCATGGTGCAACGCCCTTGTGGCGCCCCGGAGCGGAAATTGAGTGGCGCCCCCTGCCTTACCGCCTGGCGCATCCAACGACCAGAAGACTGGAACGCTATCAATCGCTGTGGGGCTGGGGGGGGGCGCTATTTAAAGGGGGCCTCTTCCTGTCTTTTATTGTTGGTGGCATTTTTGAACTACGCATTCTGAGAGAGAGAGGGAGAGACTTCTGGAGAGATTCAACGTTGTGTGAAGGAGTTTTGGGTACTGAGCAGCACTTTGCAGGTTCATTTTGATTTGCCATTCCTTGTATCGATTTAGCAGAGACTGTGGGAGCTGCACTCTGAGCTCTTTGCCTGGTACTCTCCATTGTTCTTTCCAGCACATTTGATGTGCAAGTCTCTCCAGGCCGAGATTCAAGGCTGCAATGAACAGGATGTGGATGGAAAGCAAGATTAACCATCCCCTTTAAGAACTGGCCCGTGCCATTGTGTGTGTGTTCCATTGCTGACTGACATTACATGAGCTTCGCCAGCGCTCTGAGTTAGCGCCTCACTGCTCGGCCTTTGCGCCTTAAGACAGGTGTGCAGCGCTTGATTTAGCGCTCCACTCACCTCCCGGGGCGGTAAAAGTGAAGTTTCCAGTCAGTGCCGATAATTAGCGCCAGGCGCTAATATTTGCGTCCAGACGATATTTGCGCCCCAAATGGGGCGCGACCTAATTTTCCCCCCAAAAAACCTTAACTCTCAACTGTCAAGGATTCGTTTGGTGAGTATTATCCCTGGTTTTCCAGAGCCCAACCTAGCTAGTGAAGTGGGATTGGGAGGGGTGAAGTATTCTTTTAATGTTATTTCCCTCGCTTGTACCGAAGTGTTCCCCACTTTTAGAGTGTTAAGAGTGTTTGTGTTGTGTTTTACTTTCTTGAATAAAGATTGAAGTTCTTTCATCAAACTCAGTTGTCTGCTGCACCTTTTGTATCACAACCCCCAAATAAGTCCAAGGTCTAGAACCAAGGGAGTGGGAGCGATTCGAACTGCTCAGAAGTCAGAGGTAAAGCTGACACAAAACACCACCCCCTACACTGTGCACTTCCAGTATTTTCTACTTTTTAAAAAAAATTACAAAATACTCATTTTATCTGTAGAATGCAGACTTACAACATAAAGCATACCTAACAAATGAATGTCCCTAGGCATGAGGAGAATGGACACCGATCCAGAGAGGGCAAGATTAGGAGGGAGTGTCCAAAAGCTTGGTTGAAGAGATGGTTCTACGAAGGTTTATAAAGCAGGGCAGGGAGGCGGAGAGGTTTAAGGAATGAATTCCAGAGAGTAAGAACCAGGTCTCCCACCAATAGCAGGGTGAAAAAGGGAAGTGTTTAAAAGGACAGTCAGAGGAACAGCGATCATCACTGGGGGAGACTTCCTCGATTGGGTGTGACAAGGCCATGGAGGGATTTAAAGATGAGTGCATACATCTCTAAAGGTAAATGAGTAATGTCATGAAGTTATAGCTAGAGCGAATAGGGTGTTGGGGTGCATTCATAGGACAATTGATTCTAAGACAAGGCCTACTATATTGTCCTTGTACAATACATTGGTCAGGTCTCACTTGGAAAACTGTGTCCAGTTTTGGACACCTCACATGGTGGGTGATATTGAAGCTTTAGAAATGGTGCAGAGGAGGGCCACTGGATTAATTCCCAGAATTAGCATCTTAGTTATCAAGATAGGCGAAAAGAGTTGGGACTCTACACTTTAGAGAGGCGTAGACTTAGGGGGGATCTGATCAAGGTTTATGAGATGATTGTGTTCCAGTTGACAGTTTGTTCCAATTAAATAGGTTAGGGAAGGCCAGGGGTCACAATTTTAAGTTCTATAAGGCCAGATCTAGGTTAGATGTCAGAAGTTGGTTCTTTTCCCAGAGAATAGTGGACCTCTGCAACAGGCTGCCCTCTCATGCAGTGGATACTAATTCACTGAATTCCTTGAAGTGAGAGCTGGACTTGTTTCTGGCTGGGGCAGTGATCACCTCTTACAAAAGGTAGGCACTGCTGGGAATTCGAGGCCAGAGTGATCTTCTAGACTTTCGATCACCTAGATGGGTTGGAAAGGAATTTCCCAGATTTGTCCCCCCAAATGGGAAACATTTAAAATGGTGTTCAACAGAGTGCAGGAACAATATATTCCACTAAAAGGAAAGAACAAACTAAACACTAATGAGACTCCATGGATGAATAAAGCCAGAAGGGAACAATTGAGGGTAAGGAAAGAGGCATACATTAAGTACATAGATAACAGGAGAGTGCATGATAAGGGAGAATTCAAAGAGATTAGGAGAGAAGTCAAAAAAACAATTAGGAAGGCAAAGAGGAACTATGAAATTAAATTATCAAGGAGCATAAAACAAAATAGTAAAATATTTTACAGGCATAAATAAAAAAAGGAAGGTTGGCATGGGAATAGGGCCATTAAGGGATAGACAGGATAATACCACAGGTAACGATAGAGAGATGGCAGAAATATTAAATAATTATTTTGCTTCAGTATTTACCAGGGAGATAGAACATTGGATGATGAGATTAGTAATGAGATAAGTGCATTTAAAATAAAAAGGGGGGCTATATTAAATAAACTAATCAAACTCAAAGAGGATAAAACCCCTGGTCCAGAAGAGATAGCAGAGGCATTACTACACATATTTAATAATTCGTTAGAAAAAGATGTAGTGCCAGAGGACTGGCGGATAGCTAACGTAATACCTATATTTAAGAAGGGGGATAGAACATGTCCAGGGAATTATAGACCAGTCAGCTTAACATTGGTGGTAGGAAAAGTAATGGAATCCCTACTAAAGCAGAAAATAGAAGAACATCTAGAAACCAAAAACATAGTAATGAATAGTCAGCATGGATTTCAAAAGGGTAAGTCTTGCTTGACCAACCTCATTGAATTTTTTGAAGAGGTAACAGAGAGAGTAGACAATGGTAATGCAGTAGATGTAATTTATTTAGATTTTTAAAATGCCTTCGATAAGGTACCCCATAATAGACTGATGAACAAGGTCAGAGAATGAGGACTCAGGGGACAAGTAGCAGAATGGATTTCTGGCTGGCTTCAAGACAGAAAGCAGAGAGTAGGGGTAAAGGGTAGCTATTCACAGTGGCAGAAGGTGGATAGTGGTGTTCCACAAGGATCAGTACTGGGACCACTGTTGTTCACAATTTATATTAACGATTTAGACTTTGGAATCAAAAACACAATTTCTAAATTTGCGGATGACACCAAATTGGGGGGGATAGTCAATACTGAGGAGGACTGCAACAAATTATAGGAGGACATTAATAAACTTGCAGAATGGGCATATAATTGACAAATGAAGTTCAACACAGATAAATTTGAGGTATTACATTTTGGTAGGAAGAATAGGGAAGTCACTTATTACTTGGAGGGTGCGAGTCTAGGTGGGGTAGAGGAACAAAAGGATCTCGGAGTACAAATACACAAATCACTAAAAGTTGCGACACAGGTTAGCAAGGCCATAAAAAAAAGCAAACCAAGCACTAGGGTTTATTTCTAGAGGTATAGAATTGAAAAGTAGGGAAGTTATGCTAAACCTGTATCGAACCTTGGTTAGACCACACTTGGAGTACTGCATACAGTTCTGGTCGCCATATTATAAAAAGGATATAGAGGCACTGGAGAGGATGCAGAGAAGATTTACAAGGATGATACCAGAAATGCGAAGGTATACATATCAAGAAAGGATAAACAGGCTGGGTCTCTTTTCTCTTGAAAAAAGAAGGCTGAGGAGGTGACCTAATAGAGGTCTTTAAAATTATGAAAGGTTTTGATAGAGTGGATACAGAGAGAGTGTTTCCACTTGTGGGGAAGAGCATAACTAGAGACCATCAATATAAGATAGTCACCAAGAAATCCAATAGGGAATTCAGAAGAATTACCCAGAGAGTGGTGAGAATGTGGAACTCACTACCACAGGGAGTGGTTGAAGTGAATAGTATAGATGCATTTAAGGGGAGGCTAGACAAGCATATGAGGGAGAAGGGAACAGAGGGTTTTGCTGATAGAGTTAGATGAGGAAAGACTGGTGGAGGCTTGAGTGGAGCATAAAAGCCGGCATGGACTGGTTGGGCCGAATGGCCTGTTTCTGTGCCGTATAGCCCATGTAATCCTATGTAAATTGGCCTGGGCTTTTCTCTGTTGTTTTGCTTTTCCCAAGAGATCACGTGGCTTTTGGGTGGGGTGGAGTATTTATTGTGATACACAAGGTATATTTGTCTGAGACAGGCTAGTTGGACCAGAGGGTCTTTTCCTGTCCGTCATTGTTCGTATGTTCACAATAGGATGCCAATGTAGGTCAGCGAGGATTGGGTGATGGGCAAGCGGACATAGCCTGAGACAGGATGCATGCAGCAAGGTTTAGAACAAGTTAAGCGTTTGTGTAGGGTGAGGAATGGGAGCCCAACAAGGAGAGCATTGGACTAGTCAAGTTTAAAGGTGACAAATATATGTATGGGGGTTTCAGCAGTGAACAGGCTAAGGAAGTAGTGGGTAATGTCACAGAGGTGGGAGTAAGCAAGCTTTGTGATGAAAAAGATATGGACCATAAAACTCAGCTTTGGTTCAACAGGGCACCAAGGTTGTGAATGGTCTGGACAAGCCCAACAATGGTCGGGGCAGGGAGCTGAACTTTTGGCAGTGCCAGTTGAAATCATCCTATCACAATGAAAAGGGAACAAAGGCAAGACTACAGCCCTACAAAAGTAACTCCTAGATTATTGGAATAATAATAAGCTGGGAGTTGCACTTTGGTCCTCTACAAGGGCACGTATTGCCCTCCGATGGCTGATTGTGGGCAGGAGAGAACGGTGACTGTGAGGGAGAGGGTGGGGAGGAAAGGGGAAAGCCTTGCTTCATCACACTAACGTTGCCTTGGGCCCTCCTGACTAGGGCCAGGTATATAGACATTAGTGAATAACTGGGTTAGGGAATAGTGATGGGGAGTTTGGGAGGGGGGGGGGGGCCAAGCTTTATTAAAGACAATGCCAATGAAGAGGTGTCCGGATGAAGCTCTGGAGATAACCTCTCATTTATCAATACTGTCTCCATTGTTACAGATTTTACTGTGTGAAAAGGTGGCTGCATCAGAGGCAAAAAAAAACACACACACACACACATATCAAGGACAGATGAATTCAATGCACTACTGTGTGAAATAATTAAAATTCTGCCTTTTACTGACTCAAAAAAAAAAATTGTAATTTTTTTGAAGGTTCAAGTTGGTGAGTCATGTGTACTCACTTACGAATGGTTCATAACCAGGTGCAACAGTGAATTGTTATACACTGCAGCTATATACTGTACACAGCTGCATCTTTCTCTGAATTGTACAATACTCATACCTTTAGATACACAGTTAAATCGGAAAGGCTTTTTCAATAAGAAAGTACTTCTGTCCTTTAGTGGATGACTCAGAGGAGCTTGTGAAAACATTGGTGGCTGGAGGCCATTAAGAGAAAGAAAGACTTGTAATTCTATAGCACCTTTCACAACCACCGGATGTCTCAAAGCGCTTTACAGCCAATGAAGCACTTTTTGAAGTGTAGTCACTGTTGTACTGTGGGAAATGAGGCAGCCAATTGCGCACAGCAAGCTCCCACAAACAGCAATGTGATAATGACCACATAATCTGTTTTTGTTATGTTGGTTGAGGGATAAATATTGGCCCAGGACAACGGGGAGAACTCCCCTGCTCTTCTTCAAAATAGCACCATGGGATCTTTTACGTACACTTAAGAGAGCAGACGGGGCCTGGGTTTAACGTCTCATCCAAAAGATGGCACCTCCGACAGTGCAGCACTCCCTCAGCACTGCATTGTCAGTCGAGATTTATGTGCTCACATCCACTGGAGTGGGACTTAAACCCACAACCTTCAATAGACTCAGAGGCAAGTGCGCTACCCACTGAGCCACAGCTGACACCTGCATTGGTCGCGATCGAGCCCTGACCAGTCCCACCAATTTTTTTGTTTTGTTACATGTCCTTTCAGAAAGCTCCTCAGCAAGGAACTGAGCCACACAGACCCAGAAGCACCCAAGTTTGATCCTCAGTATGAGTCAACTGATCTCAGCTGGGATGGCAATAGGGGGTGCAATTATTGACCAAATGCCCCTCGGCCAAGAAGGGGAAAAAATAGCCAGGGTTCCTGCTCCCGATCACAGTGAACCATCATGGAAAGTTCATATTGGGTAATGACAGGATCAGGCACTACTGTAATGGCTGTCCAGTAGTCTATTGATACTCGCTATCTAGTCTCGCACGCAAAGGATGGGCACGCAATCTCCAGCAGGTTTCACTAGATTGGGAAGTCAGTTGTATAGAGGCCCATTGCTTTCCAGTTTAGCTCGACTGACTTAGTACAGGGTTCAAACCTGGGACCTGCCTGGTCTTTATGTCTGCATGCCACGTGGTGTATTTACTGACTGAGCCATCAAAGGAGCTCAAGGAACTGGGAATTTGTGAACTACTTTAAAAAAAAAAGGGCTACTGCTGTACATTCTCCTTTTCACCAACTGTCAGTGAGGGGCTCAGGATGTCATGTCTCATGTCTCAGGTCTCATGTCAGTGAACTAACGACTGTAAGAGCATCAGCAACAAAAAAATAAAAAAATCCCGTGGACCAAAATCTTCAGAGAAAATGAAAGGTGAACGTAGCCAAGAATGCAAACATTGCATTTTCTTTTCTGTGCTCATCAACATACAAAACAATGGAACACTTTCCTATCGCAAGCACCCAGTGTTGGCATCAATCACTCCCACATCAGCTGTAGCATGAATTAAGCACAGAGGACGTCAGCATCTGCTTTTCTGCAAACTCAAAGGAGAGAGAAAGAGATGCTTGAAATATTATCGAGCGCCTTATCACGTCTCTGGCAAACATCTCAAAGCGCTCGCCGTCAGTTAGTTTTTCAAATGCAGTGACTGTTGCGTAAGCAAGAATGGCAGCCGATTGGCGCACAGTAAGATCCCACAGTAAGCAGTGAAAGGAATGACCAATTAATGATTTTTTATTGGTGGCATTAGTTGTGGAAATAAGATTGGTCAACATACCAGGAAAATTCTTTGCCCTTTTCCAAATTGTGTTATGTGTTGTTCAATATCTACCTGAAAAGGCAGAGAGGGCTTTGATTTAATGCCTGATCTGAATGATGGAAAGATTCGCTCTGTATAATATTTTCTATTTCCTACACCAGCCATCCGGAATAAGATCTTCAATTCAGTATCAAATTAGGGGCAGTTTTTGCTGTGCACTTGTGTTCATTCGCAGCTAGGTCAACACTGCCCAGACCCATTTCACAAACATCTTCATAGCCAGCAAACAGCGAGGAGACTTCCACCCACCACCCCCCCACCTCAACCTGGCCTGGATTTAAACCCAGATGCCAGAGGTGAAACTTTAATAAACCAGAGAAGTTGGGGTGGAGTTTCCGCGTGGTTGCGCTGGTAATTCGCCTGAAATCGGCCAAACCCCTGTAAAAAGATCGAGGAGTTTCAAGCGCATGTTACGTCCGACGCAAATCGAGTCTCCGCGATCTTTTGCGCTGGTTTAAAAGCCATCGCGCTGGAAGCCGGCTCTGCCCACAGCCACTGGCCACGCCCCCAGATCGAATTAATCACCATGACGAGTTTCCGCTAATTGTGCCCGTTTGCGTCACTTCGAGGAGGCACTGACGGGCAGCTTTTTAAATGTTTTTAAATACATTTAATTTATTGAGAAACCAGTAATTGATTGTGTATAGTTTTTAAAGTCATTTTCAGTTATTTAAAATCGGGTTACTCACAGGTGGTGGGCGAGACACTCTTATTCAAGATGCTTATGTTTGTGATAAACTAATAAAAGTGCACCAGGTCACCACTCTTCAATACATCAAGGAATTTTTTTAATGCAGAAAGGGAAAAAAAATAAACGATCACGCTCTTAAAATGCTGTTCGATTGCGCTGGTTCATGGATAATTTTACGTTTGAGGTTGTGCAAACGAGTTTGAGCGGAAACTTGATCCATAACCTCACTTCGGGAAAACTAGCGCAATTTGCGCCCAGATTGCCGATTGTGCCCAAAACAGAAACTCTACCCCGCTACGTTTAGAACTTGTTACGCCACACTTGGAGTACTGTGCACAGTTATGAACATAAGAACATAAGAAATAAGAGCAGGAGTCGGCCATTTGGCCCTTCGAGCCTGCTCTGCCATTCAATAAGATCATGGCTGATCTTCTACCTCATCTCCACTTTCCTTCCCTATCCCCATATCCCTTGATTCCCTTAATATTCAAAAAAATCTCTCGATCTCTGTCTTGAATGTACTCAACGACTGAGCCTCCACAGTCCTCTAGGGTAGGGAATTCCAAAGATTCACCACCCTCTGAGTGATGGTTTCCATATCATAAAAAGGATATAGAGGCACTGGAGAAGGTGCAAAATAAGATTCACACGGATGATACCAGAACTGAGAGGTTATACTTACCAGCAAAGGCTGAACAGCCTGGAGCTTTCTTCTCTAAAAAAAGAGACCTGGTAATAAAATTATGAAGGGGTTTGTTAGGACCGATGTAGTGAAGATGTTTTCACTTGTGGGGGAGACCAAAACTAGGGACCATAAATATAAGATAGTCCCTAATAAATCCAATCGGAATTCAGGAGAAACTTCTTTACCCAGAGACTGGTTAGAATGTGGAACTCGCTACCACAAGGAGTAGTTGAGGCGAATAGCCTTTAAGGGGAAGCTAGATAAGCTGGGAGAAAGAGAAAGGAATAGAAGGTTATGCTGATTAGATGAAGAGAGGAGGAGGCTCATGTGGAGCATAAACACCGGCATGGACCAGTTGGGCCAAATGGCCTGTTTCTGTGCTATAACTTCTATGCAATTCAATTTAATGTAATCCGCTGCACCATGTAGTCCTCATAATTTTCTTTTATTTAACAAAGATCGCTAGCCGTTATCCTTGACTCTCCAGTGAAAAAAATCGTATTCTTCCAAAATTTCAAATGTTAGCATTAAAGCAACAATATGAGTCTACAGACTTATATTCATCTGATTGTCTTGTGCCAGCTGAAGGGTTGAGGTCTGTGTGTACTGAACCACTTGCCTCTTCAAACCCCAGTGAAATTGCAAATTTAGTGTTAACAATTGCAATGTGTTCATGCCAGGCAGACATTCTCTTAGTATTTTTTCCAGTGCACCAGGGAAAGTTTGGGCCCAGTGTGTGGTGAGTTTACTGCTGTGAGTTCCGAACCGTTGATGCAAGGGAATATGATCAATTTTCCGATTTTCTCATTGCAGTAGGAATGGTACGCATGGATGACTTGACTACTTCTTAAAATGGTTGAATGCATTTGATACAGGCCAGGTGAGAATACAAAAATGTTATTACCAAAAGAATCATAGAGATTACAGCCCAGAAGAAGGCCATTATAACTGTAACCAACTGTTCTCGCTGTTTACTCAGGATACAGTACACATTGACTGAAATAAACCCAAGGCTTCTGATATCCAACACAGCCCCAGTTTGTACTTCGGTGTTCAAGCCAGATGTCATTGTAGTCGTATCTTGGCCACGGTTGGTCTTAGAAACCTGAGCTTCAAGTATTGTAAAGGATTGTATAGATTCAGCTTTATTCACTTTTCCAGAGTCACGGCTATACGTTGGGGATAGATACAGACCGAAGATGATCAAGTATTCCACAGGAATGTGCTGCTGAGCAGAGCATGGTCAAATAGTGTTGGGATAAGCGGATAAATATTCAAGAGTTTTGTTAGTTATATCTTTACGATTGAACAACATTTGTACAGAACTTTCCTTTGGGAGAGTAAATGGATGAAGAATCTCCAACATGGTAGATGTACATGGTCTGCGGATAGAATGGGCATTACGAGCCATACGTCCATTTCTCATTACATGCGTCTGAATGCTTTTACTGCAAACTGTTTGCTCAGATTAGGTTATTTAGAGTGTTCGAGCCAAAGTAAAGCTAACGCAAGTATAATATACCTGTTTCTGTAAGAACATTTAAAGATATTCCCTTAGTCCCAGAGAGTGCTGTATCAGCGCTGTAGTTAAGCAACATGTTGGATCAAGTGGAAGAAGTTAATCAACAAGAGCTAGTACTTCGGAGGGCAGTTAAAGTCAACCGCATTGCTGTGGGTCTGGAGTCACATATCGGCCAGACCGATAAGGGCGACAGATTTCCTTCCCTAAAGGACATTAGTGAACCAGTTGGGTTTTTACCACAATCCGACGGCTTCATGGCCACTTTCACTTTCACATACAGCTTTTTATTTTCCTGGTTTTGGAAAGAGGAAAGGTGGGAAGGAAAGAGGGATGGAAGAGTGAAGAGAATATTAAGGGGAATTTAACAAGTCTTGGATTTAAGAAAACAGAAATTTGAGTGAACAAGGCTCACAATTTTCCAACCGTAAAAATTTGTGGGCAGTATGTGTCAAAATTTCTGATTTGTCTTACCAGAGGGTAAGGCTCCCCATCGGCACCATGTGCTCATAAAGTTACCCCCTCTATCTAAATGAAATGAGATATCCACACCAGAACATTTAGTCAATAGACAGTACATCCAGTTGAATATGTATGTGTGTGATATATATAATATATATAAAATATTGTAATCAGAACATAGCATACAGCATACATCAGGGTTATAGAAAGACATATGTTTGTATGGCTTTCTGGCTGTTTGAGAAGCTTCCATCAGCTCTCCAGCTGATTGCTCTAAGACATTTTCAAAATGATACAATCAGCTGTCATACCACGTAGAGCCACAGAGATGATAGTAGTCTTGTGCAGTTGGCTATGACCAACTAAAGCTAAATGGAGATCACTACAGATTACAGGAAACTCTCTTTTAACCGGCACCCAAATAACCGGAAATCTCTCTTAACTGCCAAAATTCTTGAGTAGGTAACCGGGGTTTTCCTTCATCTCTCGTTTAAAAATAACTTTAAAAAAAACCCCGAGGCGTTTGCCTTGTATCGGAGCGTGTAGATTGGGAGGGGAATGTGCAGCCCGGGTAGGCAGCGGACACGACAGATGGTCAGCTGGCGGTCCCCGGGGAGACGGAGCTCCGAATGCAGGCGCATGTCAATGTGTACGGGGCTCTCGTACGTTGGGAGATATAACTCTCCATTATCCGGACTTTTTGATTAACCGGCACCACGCCGGTCCCGTCGGTGCCGGTTAATAAAGAGTTTCCTGTATATTGAAAGAAAGGACATGGGTCACAGCAATGGCCATTCGTGAGAGCTCAGTGGCCCAACCTAAAACTGGACAACCAGATCCATCTTGGACAACCCAAAAATAGGATGACTACCAAGGAGAGATTTCATCAGTAAGTACTTCAGAGGGCAGTTAAAGTCGACCAGAGGTCCCCACCACCACAAAAGCCAGTCTTCAGCCAATTCGATTCACTCCACGTGATATCAAGAAATGGCTGAGCGCACTGGATACAGCAAAGGCTAGGGGGCCCCGACAACATCCTGGCTGTCGTGCTGAAGACTTGTGCTCCAGAATTAACCGTGCCTCTAGCCAAGCTGTTCCAGTACAGCCAGAACACTGGCATCTATCCGACAATGTGAAAAACTGCCCAGGTATGTCCTGTCCACAAAAAGCAGGACAAATCAAATCCGACCAATTACCACCCCATCAGTCTACTCTCAATCATCAGTAAAGTGATGGAAGGTGTTGTCGACAGTGCTATCAAGCGGCACTTACTCACCAATAACCTGCTCACTGATGCCCAGTTTGGGTTCCGCCAGGACCGCTCAGCTCCAGACCTCATTACAGCCTTGGTCCAAACATGGACAAAGGAGCTGAATTCCAGAGGTGAGATGAGAGTGACTGCCCTTGACATCAAGGCAGCATTTGACTGAGTGTGGCATCAAGGAGCCCCAGTAAAACTGAAGTCAATGGGACTCGGGGCGGGGGGCAGGGGGGGAGGGGGGAACTCTCCACTGGCTGGAGTCATAACTAGCACAAAGGAAGATGGTTGTGGTGGTTGGAGGTCAATCATCACAGCCACAGGACATCGCTGCAGGAGTTCCTCAGGGCAGTGTCCTAGGTCCAACCATCTTCAGCTGCTTCATCAATGACCTTCCCTCCATCATAAAGTCAGAAGTGGGGATGTTCGCTGATAACTCCACAGTGTTCAGTGCCATTCGCAACTCCTCAGATAATGAATCAGTCCATGCCTGCATGCAGCAAGACCTGGACGACATTCAGGCTTGGGCTGATAAGTGACAGGTAACATTCGCGCCACACAAGTGCCAGGCAATTGCTCTCTCCAACAAGCGAGCGTCTAACCACCGCCCCTTGACATTCAATGGCATTACCATCACCGAATCCCCCACCATCAATATCCTGGGGGGTCACCATTGACCAGAAACTTAACTGGACCAACCACATAAATACTGTGGCAACAAGAGCAGGTCAGAGGCTGGGTATTCTGCGGAGAGTGTCTCAGCTTCTGACTCCCCAAAGCCTTTCCACAATCTACAAGGCACAAGTAAGGAGTGTGATGGAATACTTTCCATTTGCCTGAATGAGTGTAGCTCCAACAACACTCAAGATGCTCGACACTATCCAAGACAAAGCAGCCCGTTTGATTGGCACCCCATCCACCACCTTAAACATTCACTCCCTCCACCACTGGCGCACCGTGGCTGCAGTGTGTACCATCTACAAGATGCACTGCAGCAACTCGCCAAGGCTTCTTCGGCAGCACCTCCCAAACCCGCGACCTCTTCCACCTAAAAGGACAAGGGCAGCAGGTGCATGGGAACACCGCCACCTCCAAATTCCCCTCCAAGTCACACACCATCCTGACTTGGAAGTATATTGCTGATCCTTCATCGGCACTGGGTCAAAATCCTGGAACTCCCTCCCTAACAGCACTGTGGGAGTACCTTCACCACACGGACTGGAGCGGTCCAAGAAGGCGGCTCACCACCACTTTCTCAAGTAGAGCTAGGGATGGGCAATAAATGCTTGCCTTGCCAGCGACGCCCACATCCCATGAATGAATAAAAAAAAAAATTGTGTAAGTTCATCTCATCTTTAATGATGCGTCTGTGTCTACATCTTGTGAAACATTTTCACAAGTCACTTTGCAAAGTATTAAGAGGCTTCTCTTATGGAACAATATCTGAACAAAATTGTTGATGGATGGGGACTTCAACCCCAACCTGTGATCAAATTTCAAGTAGATTTAGCGAACTCGAATGCAAACCTCAGCAATAATGTACTCGAAGTTCATACTGTGCTTACCAATAAAAATGTTTAAATGATTAAACAAAATAGCCTGTGCACATATTGACACTGTAAACTGCAGTGCTGGATTTTTTGTTTATTGTAGTCTGAACAGTGGCTTAATGTAAACTGTGTCGTTCACTGTCTATTTAAATAGCTGTACATGGTTTCCTTCTGTACAACTAATATTGGACACAATAAATTAAATGAAGTGAGCACCAACAATTTATTATAATAGGGTTCAACTACAGTGCCAATTAGCACTGAAATATGGCTAGTTTTCTGCTTTGGACTCGTATTCAGTGGGAGCTGGATTCAGACTGCCCAAGCTAATTTCATTAGCAGAACCCTTAATACTCATTAGAGACGGGAGATATTCATCCCACCAGTGTGGACAGAAGTAAAACCCAGGTTTCAGAGGTGGAGAGATGGTGCTTTTAATTTATTGTGTCACCCAATCTGTCGTGGATTTTTTTTCTCTATCTAGCTACAGGTTTTGTGAAATGTGTGCATGAGGCAGCAGCTGGATGATAGATGTTCTCCAATTAACACCACGCACACTTTACCAGTGCAGTACTTGTCATCACCTCCACACTGAGTCAAAACCTGCTACTTTGTGAGGTGTTCTGACAACGAGTAATTAGAGTACAGGTGACGTTGGTATTATTGTAGATCTCTTTATTCATGCACGATTGAAAGATCTGCCCGCCTGGGAGACAGAATCACTGCCTTTGATTCCAGACCAACCCAAACATTAAGTTAAGATGCACAGCTCATCTATTCCTTTAAAAAGATGGTATTATTTCCTTGCACAAGAAAGTATATCCATCAACATGCTGAGCTGGTTTTTGATTTGAATATTTCTGTTTGGTCTTTTCTCTCTAAATGTAATCAAGCAAAACTCCAGAATATCCATCCAACCTCACATCGCCACCTCCAGTCAACACTAGTCTCCCCTCACCCCCCTCATCCCCTGCCTCCTCCCCCTCCCCCTCATCCCCTGCCCTCCACCCCCACGCACCCCCTCCCCCTCACCCCCTCACCTCCTGCCTCTCCCCTTGCCCCTCTCACCCCCCTGCCCCCTCACCCCCTGCCCCCACCCACTTACCCCCTGCCCCCTCACCCTCACCCTCTCACCCCCTGCCCCTCACCCCCATCCCCCCTCACCCACGCTCCCTGCACCCTTCCCCCTCAACCCTCTCCCCTTCACCCTCAACCCCCACCCCCCTATCCCTCACCCCCTGCCCCTCCCCCCTGCCCCTCTCACCCCCTGCCCCCCTCAACCCCCACCCCCGACTCCTTACCCCCTGCCCCCTCACCCCCTGCCCCTCACCCCCATCCCCCCTCACCCACGCTCCCTGCACCCTCCCCCTCAAACCCCGCTCCCTGCCCCCTCCCACCTCAACCCCCGCCCCTTCACCCTCACCCCCCGCCCCATCACCCCCACCCCCTCACCCCCCTCGCCCCCCAGCCTCACCTCCTCACCCCTGCCCCCTTCATCCTCACCCCCTGCCCCCTCCCCTCACCCCCTCACCCCCTGCCTCCCTCACCCCCCCTCGCCACTCACCCCCGACATCGCACCCCCTCACCCCTCGCCCCCTCATCCCCCTCCCCCCTGCCCTCCTCCCTCAGCCCCTCACCCCCCTCCCCTCCACCCCTCCCCTACTTCCACATGGCTTGAGGAATCATTGTGTCCCTTGGGGTGTTTCACCTCCTCCGTTTACACTTACTCCTAAAGCCACCAATCGCATCCCAACCGGAGTCAGCTTCCTTTTAAAGGGGCCGATTGTCACGGCTTTAATCTTTTGGTGAGAATCTGTTGATATTTCCACTCCTCAGTCGGGGGTGGGGGAGGAACTTCCTCTAAGTCTCCTCTCTGTTGGGAGCCATTTCATAGCTACCCCTGGCTGAAATCAGAAGCACAGTTCATAGCGAATCACAAGAGTCAGACCATAAGTCTTAATTCACTGACTTAACAACCCACTGGTGCCACTGATTGCTGAGCTTGAATAAAAACATGAAAGAGGCGTTATTGCAGCAATAAGAGCTGGGAGAAATTCACAGTGGAGTGAATAGGTTTCACATTAGCATAGTGCTACATCTGCAATATAAACTGCTCATAGTAGCTTTAAAATAATTTGCTGTAATTTTGGGTTTCTACAGAACTATCGGGCTGGATTTTCAATGACCCGTGGAGTCGGGTTTGGAGGCGTGTGGGGGGTTAAAGTTGCAGATTCGGGGGTCCCGACCCCATCCCGCCTCCAACCCGCCTCCATGCCAGTTTCGCTGGCGGCGGGTACCCGACCTGGGCTGAGACCCGACTCCCCGAGGCGGGAAGGGATTAGTGACAATTAACTGCCTGGTAACAGGCAGTTTTTTGGATAATCCCTATTTTAAACGGTGAAATGTGGGCTTCCCGACAGGTGGCAACCACGCCAAGTTATCGGGGTGGACCGTGGGTCTGCAGGGGTTGGAGGGGTCGATATGTCCGGTGGGCAGGTGAGTGATGGGTGCATGTGTGCAGAGGTAAGTGTGTAAGGTAAGTGCTTAGTATGGGAAAAAGTTTTACTTACCTTAACTTCCTCCTGCAGGTGTCAGCCCTTCAGTTCTCGGGAGTCAGAAATCTCATCGGCACAGAAAGCAGAAAAGCCGTGGTCCTGTCAAAAACTGCAGCCTTCTGTTTTCTGTGGTGGAATGATTTCTAACTCAGCCTGAGAGGAAGGACTCAAGTTAGAAATCATATTGTCAGTGTTTGACAGCTTCACAGAGCTGTCAAACGCTGATATTTCATCTGTCAAAAGCTCTTGACAGATGAAATGTCAATCTGTGATGTCACCTGTTGCCGGGTGGCCCTTAATTGGCCTGCTGAGCCCACTGGGCGGGCTCAACAAGGTCAATCAAGGGAAAATACAGTGGGTTGGCCACATCTCGATGGAGGCGGGTTCACAAGCCACAATGTGTGATTCACGACACCAACCCGACCCCAGTATCAAAATCCAGCCCATCGTCTTTCCCAATGGTCTAACATCAGATCCTAACAACGGATCTTGACCCCATGTGATCCAGAGTGTGCCCAAGGGTTTAGCCATTATCTGTTGACGGCATTTGACCTTGTGCAATGCTGAAACCTCTCTTCAAAATCATCCTACAACTCATCTGCTTCATCCTTGACCACAATGTCTTCACCTTCGACAACCATTTTTTTACCCAAACACACGGAACAGCCATGGGGACCAAATTCGCACCCCAATACGCCAACATCTTCATGCACAAGTTCGAGCAAGACTTCTTCGCTGCACAGGACATCCAGCCAACGCTGTACACCAGATACATCGACGACATTTTCTTCCTTTGGACCCACGGCGAAGGATCACTGAAAAGACTACACGATAACATCAACAAGTTCCATCCCACCATCAAACTCACCATGGACTACTCCTCAGAATCGGTTTCATTCCTGGACACACGAATCTCCATCAAAGACGGACACCTCAGCACTTCACTCTACCGCAAGCCCACGGACAACCTCACGATGCTCCACTTCTCCAGCTTCCACCCTAACCACGTTAAAGAAGCCATCCCCTATGGACAAGCCCTGCGAATACACAGGATCTGCTCAGACGAGGAGGAATGCGATGGACACCTACGGACGCTGAAAAACGCCCTCGTAAGAACGGGATATGACGCTCGACTCATCGATCGACAGTTCCGACGGGCCACAGCGAAAAATCGCATAGACCTCCTCAGAAGGCAAACACGGGACACAACCAACAGGGTACCCTACGTCGTCCAGTACTTCCCCGGAGCGGAGAAACTACGCCATGTTCTTCGCAGCCTTCAACATGTCATCGATGACGACGAACACCTCGCTAAGGCCATCCCCACGCCTCCACTACTTGCCTTCAAACAGCCGCCTAACCTCAGAAGTACCATCGTTCGCAGCAAATTACCCAGCTTTCAGGATAACAGCGACCACGACACCACACAACCCTGCCACGGCAACCTCTGCAAGACATGCCAGATCATCAACACAGATACCATCATCACACGTGAGGACACTACCCACCAGGTACATGGTACATACTCATGTGACTCGGCCAACGTTGTCTACCTGATACGTTGCAGGAAAGGATGCCCCAGAGCATGGTACATCGGCGAGACCATGCAGACACTGAGACAACGTATGAACAGACACCGCGCAACAATCGCCAGGCAGGAGTGTTCCCTCCCAGTCGGGGAACACTTCAGCAGTCAAGGACATTCAGCCTCGGATCTGCGGGTAAGCGTTCTCCAAGGCGGCCTTAGAGACACACGACAACGCAAAATCATCGAGCAGAAACTGATAGCCAAGTTCCGCACTCATGAGGACGGCCTCAACCGGAATCTTGGGTTCATGTCACGATACATGACGTAGAGTCATCCAGACTCAAGTCGTCGTTGGCTTGTTCACAGACGTGATTTCCAGTTAAAAAAAAGTAAAAATTTTAAAGTTTATCGTTTTCCATACAGACTGCAGCTTTTGACACATTAGACCCCCTGTAACCCCACCTCATTGTCTCAGTTGTATCTTGCTATGTCTTTGATGTGGTGCCTTCCTGGCTGACCTGATTGTTTATCTGCCAAGGTGTGACAAAAGGCAGTCAGGAGGATAAAATGTAGTCGTCTGCCATTGTACGCTTCACATGCATTGTTCTCTATCTATATATGCTTTGTTGATTTGTATTTCTTCACTTCACCTGACGAAGGGGCAGCCGCTCCGAAAGCTTGTGATTTCAAATAAAACTGTTGGACTATAACCTGGTGTTGTGCGACTTCTCAAAATAATAGACATTACAACACAGGTTTACTGGTGAAAGTGTCAGCTTGGCTCAATCGGTAACACGCTTGCCTTCTGAGTTATGAAAGTTGGGGGTCCAAACCCCACTACACACTTAAGCACGTGTGTCAGGACCTTACTTGGGGTTTCACCTGATTGGATAACTTTGGTGGAAGACCGGCTGATGGTGTTTCCACCAACGTTACAGCCGTCGGTCTGGAGAAGCTGGTGGTCAATCTAGGCTGACGGAACGGTACAATATTGAAGGAGTGCTGTATTGGGTGCGCCATCTTCTGGATGAGACATTAAACTGAGGCCCCATTTGCCTGCTCCAGTGGTTCAGGTGGATGGAGAAGCACCACGGCAGTATTCCGCAAAAGAGCAGGAGTTCTCCCAAACTACTGGCCAACATTCCTCCCTCAATCAACACCTGGATTTCACCACGTGCAAATTGGCTACTGTGTTTGTCTACATGACCACAATGACTGAGCTTCAAAAGTAAATCAGTGGATGTGAAGCACTTTGAAATGTCCCAAAGGCATGATAAGGCACTGAAAGCAACTAACATCTTAATTTCAAATTCAATCACAACATGAAGTATATACATTGGTAGATGCTAAAAAAGAAAGACTTGAATTCATATAGCGCCTTTCACGACCACTGGACGTCCCAAAGTGCTTTTCAGCCAATGAAGTACTTTTTGAAGGGTAGTCACTTGTAATGTGGGAAACGCGGTAGCCAATTTGCGCACAGCAAGCTCCCACAAACAGCAATGTGATAATGACCGAATAATCTGTTTTTGTGATGTTGGTTGAGGGATAAATATTGGCCAGGACACCGGGGATAACTCGCCTGCTCTTCTTCGAAATAGTGCCATGGGATCTTTTACGTCCACCTGAGAGAGCTGACAGGGCCTCGGTTTAACGTTTCACTCAAAAGACGGCACCTCCGACAGTGCAGTAACTCCCTCAGTACTGCACTGGAGTGTCAGCCTAGATTTTTGTGCTCAAGTGGGACTTGAACCCACAACCTTCTGACTCAGAGACAAGAGTGCTACCCACTGAGCCACAGCTGACACTTAAAGTGCATATCCAAATGTACATACAGCGAGAAAGACTTTAATGGGTCAAACTGCATTTTGTAAAAGCGCTGTTGAATATAACAATCTTGATTTCAAATGGCAAATGCAGCTTGTGTTTTCCTTTCGTGCTTAAATCTTAATTTACCATCCAGCGCACCATATTTCTGGGACCTCTCCTGTGATTCAAGCAAAGTAAAGAGTGCCTTTTCAAACTCCTCCTCTTGGGTATCGAGCCTTACAATTTGCTGTACTCCTTGTGATGTAGCAATACTTCGCACATATTTGCTTTTAACAGGAGCTGACGTCACAAGTACAATGGCTAGTATCTTGGAATTATGACTACTTTGCACACCTGCCCCAGTCGTGTAAAGACATACAGCGGATTGACCCATTTCCCTCACAGCAAAGGAACAATGCTGTTAATTAGATTAAGGTAACAAACCATTATTAGTCTTGTGCAAATTAAACCAAAAATTCAAGCTCTGTTTCACTGGTCACAATAGCTTCATGAATTTTTTTTAATTCGTTCCTGGGATGTGGGTGTTGCCGGCAAGGCCAGCATTTATTGCCCAGCCCTAATTGCCCTTGAGAAGGTGTTGGTGAGCCGCCATTTCAGAGGGGCAGTTAAGAGTCAACCACATTGCTGTGGGTCTGGAGTCACATATAGGCCAGACCGGGTAAGGACGGCAGATTTCCTTCCCTGAAGGACATTAGTGAACCAGATGGGTTTTTTACAACAATCTGATAGTTTCATGGTCACCATTACTGATACTAGCTTTTTATTCCAGATGTATTTAATTAAGTGAATTTAAATTCCCCAGCTGCTGTGGTGGGATTTGAACTCAAGTCTCTGATTTCATTAGTCCAGGCCTCTGGATTACTGGTCCAGTAACACAACCACTATGCTAACGTACCCCAATTGTACCTGTTTTCGCACTCACCTGTGTTGTGTCCACAGCAAATACAAGCGAACTTAGGGCTTCGAACTAGGATTCACAACTAGGATCAACAGGATCATCAGATTTCTGCCTGGGACCACTGCATATTATACTCACGGCTAACTCAAGAATTCTGTATTTGCTGACTTATTGGTACATTATTCATGTTGCTGTGTATTAATAAAAACAATTCTGCAGTGATAGCACTGTTTTCCTTTGGGTAGCAGAGTTGTCAGAAGTTAGGTCTTACACAACAGCATCTTCAAAAAAAGAATTCACTGTGTGCTGCGGTTTGAGACATTTTGATACGATAAGATGCAATATAAATACAGCATTATTTATTGTCCTTGGAGGGTACACAGAGGCAAGCCATGAAGATGATTGTGGGTATCAAGAATCTAATTTATGAGGAAAGTTTAAAGAAGTTGGGTTTGTCATGCTCGGAAAAGAGACAACTTCAAGGTGATCTAATTGTACTTTGCCAATTCCCAATCGAGCCACACAAGTTATTAACTATGCGAACACCAGGGACACAAGTTAAAAATAAGAAGTTCAGCATTTGAAGAAAAGTCAGGCAGAACTGTTTTTACCCAAAGGGTAATAGACTTGTCGAATAAGTTACCAGGGAAGAGACAGATGTTTCGAGCCATTGAGGGATATAGTGAGATGGAGGATAGATTTAATTGATCTATTGAGAAGAGATATGCTTATTGGGTCACCCTTTTCCCATTCTTTAGCATTCTTATGTTTGAAATATTCAGTATAATGCTCTATCCCTTTTCCATGAACCTAGATTTAGAATCCCGCAGCGTGCAATGTCCATCCGATGTACAAAAATCTAAAATCAGAGCACACAGGGGAAGGTGAGAGCTTTGGAGATCAGAGAGGGGTTTAATAGAGGGTGGGAGAGTAACCTTTCAGCAGACATGTGTGCTTCACCACCCACTTCTAAAATCTAGTATACAACATTCAGGGCTCGTTCGTATTAGATTACAATGGTATTCAACAAGTAAACTACAGTAAGTGGGCTTCAAGGTGGAATGAGCTGGCTGATCATTTTGAAGTTCTGGTTACATAAATAATTACATTGTTAAAGCTTTTTGAAGTCCTAATATGAGCATTACTGTCAAGGACTGTGTGTGCAGAACCAACTTGTATTTAATTTGGAGAAATTGTTCTGGCAGAACATAAACAGATTAATGACTGTTTACGTCAGTATAAACAATCACATTTTCCACTAGCATAACTAATAAAGAAAGTGTAATTGGAACTGATGGAAGTTTAAAAATAAACGGTTTTCTAACTTTAAATTGTTTTGATGAAATATGAAACAGAATTTCACCACTTGTCATTTGCAATGAACTTCAAATGGTGACGTGTTCACTCACAACTTGGTTCCAGTCTGAGCCTGTGATCGTTCAGACCATGGGGTTGAAATCAGGCTGCGCGATGCTAGTAATGAGTGTGTTGGGTATTGGTATGAAATTCCTTGACTATTTTAACCTGTTTTTGTTTAACTAGGCTAATGCCTGTGTTAAAACCAAAGAGAGAGAGAGGCCTTTCAACTGAAGGTGATAACATGTTCATTGCTAATTACACACGGCAATATTTTAACTCGTGTCTAACTGGATATGTATTCAGCAGTGAGAGCTCATCATGGAAGTAGTGCTGTTGTTCATTAGGTCAAGTTCTGGCTAAGATGCAGTTGAAACAGAAGGATTTGCATTTATATTAGCATCTAATGGCAGATCTCAAATAGCTCCAAGTGCTTCATACATAATGAGTTACTTTGAAATCCAGTGACTGTCATTCCCATGATGATCATGGCAGCCATTTTGCACACAATAAAATCCCACAACAGTAATTTGATGACTGATTTGTAATTTGTTGATCTGTTTTTGCTGGTGTTTGGTCGAGGGAGGAATCATAGAATCATAGAAATTTGCAGCATGGAAAGAGGCCACTTTGTCCCATCGTGTCCGCGGCAGCCGACAAAGAGCTATCCAGCCTAATCCCACTTTCCAGCTCTTGGTCCGTAGCCCTGTAGGTTACGGCACTTCAAGCGCACATCCAAGCCCTTTTTAAATGTGGTGAGGGTTTCTGCCTCTACCACCCTTTCAGGCAGTGAGTTCCAGACCCCCACCACCCTCTGGGTGAAGAAATTTCCCTTCAAATCCCCTCTAAACCTCCTACCAATTACTTTAAATCTATGCCCCCTGGTTATTGACCCCTCTGCTAAGGGAATTAGGTCCTTCCTATCCACTCTATCTAGGCCCCACATAATTTTATACACCTCAATTAGGTCTCCCCTCAGCCTCCTCTGTTCCAAAGAAAACAAACCCAGCCTATCCAATCTTTCCTCATAGTTAAAATTCTCCAGTCCAGGCAACATCCTCGTAAATCTCCTCTGCACCCCCTCTAGTGCAATCACATCTTTCCTGTAATGTGGTGACCAGAACTGCACGCAGTACTCTAGTTGAGGCCTAACTAGTGTTTTATACAGTTCAAGCATAACCCCCCTGCTCTTGTATTCTTTGCCTCAGCTAATAAATACAAGTATTCCGTATGCCTTCTTAACCACCTTATCTACTTGGCCTGCTACCTTCAGGGATCTGTGGACATGCACTCCAAGGTCCCTTTGTTCCTCTACACTTCTCAGTGTCCTACCATTTAATGTGTATTCCTTTGCCTTGTTAGCCCTTCCCAAATGCATTACCTCACACTTCTCCGGATTGAATTCCATTTGCCACTGTTCTGCCCACCTGACCAGTTCATTGATATCTTCCTGCAGTCTACAGCTTCCTTCTTCATTATCAACCACACAGCCAATTTTAGTATCATCTGCAAATGTTGGCTAAGTCACCAGACACGAGAGACGGACAGTTCCCAGACCTCTGCCCTTGCTACTCTTAAATCAGCCACGGGAGAGTGGTACAGGTTAATCTGTCCTTTTGGTTCCCACTTCTTCCTGGGAATCATTGTGGAAGTGGCCTGGCTAAAATTGGGAAATCTCGGTAGACATCCTGCAGTGCCACTGTACGGCAGATACCGTATTTTTTTGGGGTATCCTTGTACACAAATCACAGAAAGTTAACATGCAGGTTCAGCAAGCAATTAGGAAGGCAAAAATGGTAGTCTTTATTGCAAGGGGGTTAGAGTATAAGAGTAAGGAAGACTTGCTGCAATTATATAGGGCTTTGGTGAGGTGAGACCATACCTAGAGTACCATGTACAGTTTTGGTCTCCTTACTTGAGGAAGGATATACTTGCCTTAGAGGCGGTGCAACGAAGGTTCACTAGATTGATCCCTGGGATGAGAGGGTTGTCCTATGAGGAGAAATTGAGTAGAATGGGCCTATACTCTCTGGAATTTAGAAGAATGGGAGGTGATCTCATTGAAATATATCAAATTCTTAGAGGGCTTGACAGGGTAGATGCTGAGAGGCTGTTTCCCCTGGCTGGAGTGTCTAGAACCAGGGGTCACAGTCTCAGGATAAGGGGTCGGCCATTTAGGACTGAGATGAGGAGAAATTTCTTCACTCAGAGGATGGTGAATCTTTGGAATTCTCTGCCCCAGAGGGCTGTGGATGCTCAGTCGTTGAGTATATTCAAGACAGAGATCGATAGATTTTTGAATATTCAGGGAATCAAGGGATATGGGGATAGTGCAGGAAGGTGGAGTTGAGATAGAAGTGCTGCCATGATCTTATTGAATGGCAGATCAGGCTCGAGGGGCCGTATAGCCTACTCCTGCTCCTATTTCTTATTTTCACACCCTAAAGCTATTGGGGCTAGCGGTCATTTGAAAGTGTCAAAATGGAGATTGATAGATTTTTGTTAGGCAAGGTTATTACGTGATAGGGAACCAAGGTTGGTAAATGGAGTTATGATACAGATCAGCCATGGTCTAATTGAATGGCGGAACAGGCTCGAAGGGCTGGAGGGCCTCCTCCTGTTCCTATGTTTCAAAACATTACACACCAACACATTGAGTCATAGGTTGCTATCTCATTCCAATCTGGTTGTCTCTCCTCTTCACCCCCCATCAAAGTGCAACATCCCACAGGCACAAATCTACAATGATAAAGTACAGACATTTCATTCCTAATTTACATTAAAATGACTCCTGTCACTCAGCGACGCCAGAAAGATTACTGATGTAGGAAAGAGCAATGTCATTCTGGCGCAGTAGAGGTTATTCATCCAAATGGGTGATTAAAGCACCTACCCTGCTCCCAATGCATTCAACCTAACTAGGAAATGGAAGTGTTGAAGAACATTCATTTCTTCACCTTAATGAGAACAAAAGAGTCACCCATCACCCCTGTGCTCGCTGACCTACATTGGCCCCCGGTTAAGCAATGCCTCGATTTGAAAATTCTCATCCTTGTTTTCAAATTCCTCCATGGCCTCGCCCCTCCCTATCTCTGTAATCTCCTCCAGCGCTACAACTCTTCGAGATCTCTGCACTCCTCTAATTCTGGCCTCTTGACCATCCCTGATTTTAAATCGCTCAACCATTGGTGGCCGTGCCTTCAGCTACCAAGGCCCTAAGCTCTGGAATTCCCTCCCTAAACCTCTCTACCTCTCTTTCCTCCTTTAAGACGCTCCTTACAACCTACCTCTCTGACCAAGCTTTGGGTCATCTGCCCATATATCTCCTTATGTGGCTCGGTGTCAAAGTTTGATTTCCAACACTCCTGTGAAGTGCCTTGGGACGTTTTACTACGTTAAAGGAGCTATATAAATGAAAGTTGTTGTTGTTGTTGAAATATGAGCAGAGTCCTTTAAACATTCTCTAAATTGAAGCTTTTGCTTGAAATGGGAATTACATTTTGAGATATAATTTCCTGAGGTAGTGCACCGAATAACATGTTTGTGCACATTTCCTCTGTGTGCAATTTTAATGCAGCCCTTAACCCATTGCGTTAAAATATTGGACAGATGATGCTTTGAATGGAAGAAATACAACCTGTTCAACTCAGAGCAGAAAGAAAATGTTCTTCGAACCAGTTCCTGAGCCAGCTTACTGCCTGCGAGTGCAACTCTGGAGCCAATCATCGGCACTGTTCCCATCAGGGATTTTATATTCTGGCCAACATTAATTTACGAATTAGAAGCAGGAGTAGGCCACTCGGCCATCAAGCCTGCTCCACCATTCAATAAGATCATGGCTGATCTGATTACGCCACATTCCCGACTACCCCCGATAACCTTTCACCCCCTTGCTTACCAAGAATCTATCTACCTCTGCCTTAAAAAACTCTGTTTCCACCGCCCTCTGAGGAAGAGAGTTCCAAAGACTCACGATCCTCTGTAAGAAAAAAATTCTCCTCATCTCTGTCTTAAATGGGCGACCCCTTATTTTTAAACAGTGACCCCTAGTTCTAGATTCTCCCACAAGAAGAAACATCCTCTCCACATCCACCCTGTCCAGACCCCTCATGATCTTATATGTTTCAATCAAGTCACCTCTTACTCTTCTAAACTCCAGCGGATACAAGCCTAGCCTGTACAACCTTTCCTCATAAGACAACCCGCCCATTCCAGGTATTAGTCTAGCAAACCTTCTCTGAACTGCTTCCAATGCATTTACATCCTTCCTTAAATAAGGAGACCAATACTGTACACAGTACTCCAGATGTGGTCTCACCAATGCCCTGTATAACTGAAGCATAACCTCCCTACTTTTGTATTCAATTCCCCTCGCAATAAACGATAACATTCTATTAGCTTTCCTAATTACTTGCTGTACCTGCATACTAACCTTTTGTGATTCATGCACTAGGACAATTTCAATGCAAGCATTCCTCCCTCAACCAATATCATCAGAAACAAATTAACTGGAGACTAGTTTCATTGGTGCTTGGTCTGGCTGTACACAGAATGGCCACTGTGTTTAACTACAGGACAACAGCCATTGTACTTGAAGAACATTGAGACATATCTGTCATGGCCAACATTTATCCTTCAACCAACACCGAAAGCAGATGATTTGGTCATGTATCTCATTGCTGTTTGTGAGATTTTGCTGTGTGCAAAATGGCTGCCACGTTTCCCTATGTTTCAATAGTGACTACACTTCAAAAGTACTTCATTGGCTGTAAAACTCTTTGGGTCTACCTGAGGTTGTGAAAGACGCTATATGAATGGAAGCTCTTTCTTTCCTTCTCTCTCTAAGAGACGTGATACAAGTTTTTCCTCATGAATTTACACGCTTATCAAGGCAAGGGATCTCAGTCCTTGGAAATGGAACACTTTTGTTACCCGGTGCCCATATCATGCACAGCCAGCTACAGAGTAAAGCTCTTTCCACCTGCTCCAAATATGCACCTTAACCCCAATCTCACTGCAATAGTATGATCATTTCTCTCATCACGCATCAAAATTCTTTGTGCCTTCTCTGAGTGGAATTCGCCAATCGTGTGAATTGTTGGCAGTTTTGTGCTGGAGATTAATCCCAGTGGAGAAAGTGTTGTTACAGCCTAAATTCCTTCCACTTAACATCCTTCGAGCTGGCAGGGAGTAAAGACTTGAAATGCTTTTACATTCGACGAGTGTGACAAATAGGCAAATTTTAGTCCTCATCACTTCAAATAGCTAAAGTAAATCTAATTTTATAAAAAGGCTTCAGTTAGCTGTGTCTCTGGGAGGTCGACGTGAAGATCCCATTGTCCTGTCGCAAAGTTGATATGCGATGACCAGTGCATGTAGCCTTGGCTTGCGGCACTTGCCTCTGAGTCAGAAGGTTGTGTGGGTTCAAGCCCCACTCCATAGACCTGAGCACAAAATCTAGGCTGACGCTCCCAGTGCGGTACCGAGGGAGTGCTGCACTGTCGGAGCTGCCGTCTTTTGGATGAGACGTCTGCCCACTCGGGGACGTAAAATTGCCACGGCACTATTCGAAGAAGAGCAAGGGGAGTTCTCCCCGGTGTCCTGGCCAATATTTATCCCTCAACCAGCATCACCAAAAACAGATTATCTGGTCATTATTTCATTGCTGTTAGTGGGACCAGTGGGGGGTGGGGGGTGGGGGGGATTGTGTGGGTGACAGGAATAAAAGATTTTTTTTTTAAAAGCAAATGCATTTGGCTGCATGTTGTTTCCTTGTATATTTTTTCTTTGACTAAAAGCAACTGGCAGCTTGTTTCCCTCCCGGCTCTGTTAAACATCAGTTGTGGCTAAAAATGGGATGTGAAGGTGGGTGTTGATTAATGGAATGGAAAAAAAAAACACTTTATGTGGGATTTTATGCTAATTAACCTTTATACCCTCACCCATGTCAGTTTGAAAGGTCTAAATTAGTAGTTGCTGCGAGAATTTCAGTATGTGAGAATTTCTCTGAATCGACTGAATGAATTTAAACAAGTGGTGAGAGGATTGAGGTGCAATGTATTTTTTCACATTAGCATCTGTGTACTGTTTTTCTGATTTACTTCGTACAGTATTCAGAAATGCTCTACTCCAACTGACGCAGATATTAAAAGAAATATCGAAATGAATTTTAAAAGTATCGCTTGCGTTCCATTGTTCAACCTAATTACCAATAATTGTAGCGGGAATAATGAGTTCTTTGACAAAGCAGTGTTGGAAATTAGATCCATTTATCTCCTCTGACAGGAGCACAACAATTTGCCTTATATTTTTAAGGCAATTTGTGTAGAGCAAGTGCTATACCAGCGACAGTGTACCATAAATTGCAATTCTTTCAAGGTGCTAAATCCCCTGTGGCTGCCTTTAATAGCTTGTATTTTAGCATTTTGGAGAGAAAAAAAAAATCAAACACATGTCATGCCTTTTACCAGCTCAACCTTTTCCACAAAGGTCTACCGGCTGTAGGATCTTAAAAAGAAATTACAGGCTGGGTAATAAATAACTGCTGTAATACGCAGGGTTTATGGCCAACTTTATTAGGAGAGGTGAATTTAAAAGAGGAATGGAGGGAACTGCGGCCCAGTGGTGAAGTCATTACATCCATTACCATCCCTCCATTTAATTGCTGCTAATGTTTCTCAGCTGTTTATTATTTGTTATCAAAGTACTTTGGCACCCAGTTCTTTGAGCCACCTGGCTTGAGTAAAGAAGGTATCGCACACTCCCGTTAAGTGAAGTCTTTTCTTGTGACATAGCCCGTTTCGCAAACCATTGCTCCAAGCAGCTTTTATATCACATGAGGCACATGTCGGTGGCACCAACCCTTGACATGTGGGCCCCGGGCAGCCAGCAAGTAAACTTGCAGGGATTCGCCAAGGTCGGTGGTCAAGAAAACCCGCTTTTCTAGGGTGTCCCTGACTGCTAAGGCCGCTGGTATAGGTTTCATAGAAGTAGATTGAGTGAGCTCGGAACCAGAGGTAATTCTGAGGGGGGAAAAAAGATGTCATGGCTGCCCAGTGATGCTGACTGGCTTGAGCTACAGAATGACTTTCGGATGAGACGTTAAACCGAGGCCCTGTCTGCTCTCTCAGGTGGACGTAAAAGATCCTAGGGCAATATTTAGAAGAAGAGCAGGGGGAGTTATCCCCGGTGTCCTGGGCCAATATTTATCCTTCAATCAACATCACAAAAAAACAGATGATCTGGTCATTATCACATTGTTTGTGGGACCTTGCTGTGCGCAAATTGGCTGCCTCGTTTCCTACATTACAACAGTGACAACACTTCAAAAGTACTTCATTGGCTGTAAAGCGCTTTGGGACATCCTGAGGTTGTGACAGGTGCTATATCAAAGCAAGTCTTTCTTTCTTAAATAGAAGAATAAAAGACTGGTGTGAGATATTCCGTAATTAAAAGGCGAGAAGAACGAATCAAGAGAAGGGTTTCAGTTCCCTTTTGTGGACATCAAACCAAATTTGGCTTGAAGTGCTCACTTGTATCAAAATGTCTTTTTTTTGCGCATTATTGAAACTTGAGAGGGATTTGTTATTATGCTGGCTCTGTGCTGCTCTATTCCTTGCCTCAAGTCATGGATATCAACCAAACTTAGTGCATTAAAGTAGATTGTGGCATTGGACAATTTGATATGGGCTTGACAAAATTTTCCGTAGGTCCTTGCAAGCAGATCAAGCTTTAGGCTTCTGGGAGGTGGTTCTTATCACACTGGAGTTTAAAAGCAATCAGAGACATGCCCTTAAATGAACAACTGTCATCTTACAGTGGGGAAGAAGCTGCATGCGGAACACAATTAGCGACTATCGGTTGAGAATGCAGGCTATTAAAACCGGTCAGCAAGCTTCCAGGAGCAAAAGAGCGTGGCTCACAAATTTATTTGAACCCCTTTCAGGAGTTGCCGTCTGCTCCATTTACATCACTCACTCCGCTGGCCCCAGCAGCAGATCCCATTCTGCCAGGGCTGCGCTGTAAATGGGGCTCCGCTGTCACTCGGGCAGCAGAGACTGTCCTCGAGAACGAGTCGCAAGTTGTCTCCGCGCCGCTGAAGGGCGGCAGAGTCCAGGCAGCACAGCCATTTTCTTTTCGCGGGCGCGGGTAGGCTCAGCTCACCTGTACGGATCGGCGTTGCAGTTTCCCCCAACCATCGGGGGAGAGGCATGACCAGAGCTAAAGGTTCCGATTGCTATTTTTCAAACAACTGCACGATGCACTTGTTTTTGCCTTGCTCCTAGGGTTGTGGAATCCACCCAACTCTGGTAAGCGGGGCCAGTTTCCACGGCAACTGCAGCCCCTGCAGACTACAGAGCCGCTTCTAATAGAAAGGTTCTGTTCTGTATGTCAAGGCCTGGAAGAAGGTGAAGAGGAGATTTACTAGAATGATACCAGGGATGAGGGACTTCAGTCATGCGGAGCGTCCAGAGAAGCTGGGGTTGTTCTCCTTAGAGCAGAGAAGGTTAAGGGAAGATTTGATAGAGGTGTTCAAAATTATGAGGTGTTTGAATAGAGTAGATAAGGAGGAACTGTTTCCACGGCCAGGAGGGTTGGTAATCAGAGGACAGAGATTTAAGATAATTGGCAAAAAATCCAGGGGGGGAAATGAGAAGATGTTTCTTTATGCAGCAAGTTATGATCTGGAATGCACTGCCTGAAAGGGCGGTGGAAACAGATTCAATAGTAACTTTCAAAAGGGAATTGGATAAATACCTGAACAGGAGAAATTTGCAGGGCTATGGGGAAAGAGCAGAGTAGTGAGACTAATTGGATAGATTTTTCAAAGAGCCGGCACAGAAACAATGGGCCGAATGACCTCCTTCTGTGCTGTATAATTCTATATAAACTTGGCATAGGAGAGTGAGTGTTGGATATCCTGTCGGTTAATGGCTCAATGAATTAAAAAAGATGGTAATTAATTGATCATGCAATACATTTGGGATTACATCTATATTGTAGAACAGATCTTCTGTAAGTCTGCATTTCCCGTCCACAAACAAAATTGTTAACAGACTGTCTGTATAAAGTTCCATGTGTCCTTAGCTAGATATTTACTCTTCAAGTGGTGCACAATTTACAATGGAAACTGAATGTTTCAGTGATTGGGGCGTATGTTCAAGTGCTGGATTTACTGATGTGAGCGTCTGTTACAATTAGATAATGCTAGTGTGTATCGCAATTGAACAAGCCACATAATGTGATAACATGCTAAGTGAAGGCTGCTTTCTCTGTGCTGGATATATGTAAGCGTGAGTTTTCTTCAATCTTTTTACAGGGAAGCAAAAGATATTAACTCCTTTGAGGACTGGCATGTCTTTGTATTAAAGATCTGCATTTTTTGTGGGTGGCGGAGGTTGGTTCAGTCACTAATACTGTGCCATACAGGCGAAGAGACGCGCAGATTTTCATTTATGAGAGCGTTTTCTTTACATTAAAGATGCTCTATAAATGCAAGTTATTGTTCAATCGCAGGTCAGTGCTGAGATAGCTTGTATCAACTACAGCGATTGGTCGCAATGTCCAAGTGCGAGGGGAGGGAAAGAAAAATAGGCTAGAATTTCCACTTTGGGTCATTGGATTGTACTCCCCCCCCCCCCGGGAGCGTACCTTTGTGTGGATGTTGGGTGAACACAGGGTAGAGTTTGGTTGTGATACCCACCCACCCCCAGAAACAAATACCCTGCCAACGCACGAGCTCAGCCATTACCTAAAGAAGGATCATTTGGGAAAAGTACAGGAAACCTGCTGGTGCCCACTGTGCATGAGAGGAAATACATGGAAATAAAAAGCAAAGGAGTGCGTAATCCATAAACCAAACATACACGTGGAAAGGGAAAGGTTACATTGGGAGCTGCTTTTTTTCTACGGTTGGGGCAAAGTGGAGGCTTGATTCTGCAGGCTGTGTGGTATCTGACTGGGATCACTCAATGCTGATACTAGATGCCTGAAACAGGGAAAGTATTCACTTCCCTAAGCGCTAATCTCCATTGTTTTGAACATAATAATTCACCGATTTAAAAAACCCAATTTTATGACAGTTGAACATGGTTGTGATCAGAGACATCAGCAGGGGATGTGTGTGGAAGGGGAGGGGTGATAATAGATGTAGTTAAATTAACAATGAATTAATGGTAATGGTTGACTAATAGTGTGTGGAGGGTGGAGGGAGAGAAGGGTTGCAACACAAATGCTTGCAGGTGGCCCCTCAAAATCCTGCTCACAGTCCTCGTTACTACCCACTTCTGCACCATTTGAAAAGGGTTCATTTATATTTAACTCTGATGCCCTTCCGTCCTTGTCTGCCCTTTGCACATGAAACATGTAACTATCTTCCTTTTACCATGTAATCATCTATATAATGAACATATACTGGCACTAATTGGCTCTTTGTAATTATTTAGCTCATTAGACGCAAGTGTGCTCAATTTGGTGCCATAATCTTTGTGTTTGATCGGAGTTGCTCGACTAAAGCGAGCAACTTCTGCCTTTCCTTTCTTGTAGTTCAAATTCACATGGATGGACTAACCTCAATCCACAAACAAGTATTTGCTTTTGTTGTGGCTCAGTGGGTAGCAGTCTCGCCTCTGAATCAGAAGATTATGGGTTCAAGTCCCAACTCCAGAGACCCGAGCACAAAATCCAGACTGACCCTGCAGTGCAGTACTGAGGGAGCGCTGCACTGTCGGAGGTGCCGTCTTTCAGATGAAACGTTAAACCGTAGGTCCCATCTGCTCTCTCAGGCGGATGTAAAAGATCCCCCCCGCCACGGCCATTATTTCAAAGAAGAGCAGGGGAGTTATCCCCGGTGTCCTGCCCAATATTTATCCTCAATCAACATCACAAAAAAAACAGACTATCTGATTATTATCGCATTGCTGTTTGTGGGAGCTTGCTGTGCGCAAATTGCTGCCACATTTCCCACATTACAACAGTGACCACACTTCAAATGTACTTGATTGACTGTAAAGCGCTTTGGATGTCCTGAGGTTGCAAAAGGCGCTGTGTAAATGTAAGATCTCTCTTTCCTTAATTTAATGCTCATTGTATTATTGACTCATCTTTTACCTCGGCTGAGCAAGGCTGTGGCTTCACGAATCTCCAACGGCTGTTTCTACATGAAAATATTAAATGTCCAACCTGTAAACGGTATTCATTTTCCGAAACTTTCCCACGCAAAGGTTGTAGCTCCCATTTTGTTGCCTTGCTGAGCAATTGTTCAGGATTCAGCTACCAAAGAACACTGGCTGAAAGTTAGAAAGTGCGGAGTAAGATGGGTAGTCGGAGGGAACTTTTTAACCCAAAGGATAATAACCTGTCCAGGTACTGAGGCAGTGCTTTCACTGCAGAAGCTGCCCTCCTCAGATAAGAATTTAAACGAAGGCCCAGTCTGCCTGTTCGGTTAGACGTTAAAAATCCCACGTCACTACTTTGAAGAAGAGTGGGGAGTTCTCTCAGTGTCCTGAAAAAGAATCCTTTTCAAAACAGCACCGTTAAAAAAAACTTACATGCTTATTCATGAAGATGAGCACTTGAAACGTCATAGCATACAAGGCTACGGACCAAGTGCTGGAAAATGGGATTAGAATAGACAGGGCTTGATAGCCGGCACGGACACGATGGGCCGTAGGGCCTCTTTCTGTGCTGTATAACTCTATGACTCTATGACTATCTCATTGAGGTTGGTAAGATCTTTCAGTGTCCAAATGGCTGCGGTAATTACAGAGGAGTTTCCCTGCTGTCTGCCACAGGGAAAGTCATCGCAAGAATCCTCCTCAATCGCCTTCTCCCAGTGGCCGAAGAGCTCCTCCCAGAGTCGCAATGCGGATTCCGCCCACTAAGGGGCACAATGGACATGATCTTCACCGCACATCAATTACAAGAGAAATACAGGGAACAGCACCAACCGCTGTACATTGCCTTCTTTGATCTCACAAAGGCCTTCGACACTGTCAACCGTGAGGGATTATGGAGTGTCCTCCGCAAATTCAGCTGCCCTCAAAAGTTTGTCACCATCCTCCACCAGCTTCACGATGACATGCAAGCCGTGATCCTGACCAACGGTTCCACCACAGACCCAATTCACGTACGAACCGGAGTCAAGCAAGGCTGTGTCATTGCACCAACGCTCTTCTCAATCTTCCTTGCTGTAATGCTCCATCTCACCTTCAGTAAGCTCCCCGCTGGAGTGGAGCTAATTTACAGAACAAACGGGAAACTGTTCAACCTCCGTCACCTCCAGTCCAGATCTAAGGTCGTCCCATCCTCTGTTGTCGAATTACAATATGCAGACGACGCTTGCGTCTGCGCTGACTCGGAGGTCGAACTCCAAACCGTCGTCAACACCTTCACCAAAGCGTACGAGAGCATGGGCCTTACACTAAACATCCATAAGACAAAGGTCCTCTACCAACCTGCCCCCGCCACACAGTACTGCCCCCCCGATTATCAAAATCCACGACAAGGCCTTGGACAACGTGGACCACTTTCCATACCTCGGGAGCCTACTGTCAACAAGGGCAGACGTCGACGACGAAGTCCAACACCTCCTTCAGTGTGCGAGTGCAGCCTTCGGTTGCCTGAGGAAGAGAGTGTTTGAAGACCAGGATCTCAAACCCGGCACTACCTCATGGTCTACAGAGCAGCAGTGATACCCGCCCTGCTGTATGCCTCAGAGACATGGACCATGTACAGCAGGCACCTCAAAGCACTGGAGAGGTACCACCAATACTGCCTCTGCAAAATCCTGCAAATCCATTGGCAGGATAGGCACACCAACGTCAGTGTTCTTGCTCAGGCCAACATTCCCAGCGTCGAAGCTTTGACCACGCTCGATCAGCTCTGATGAACGGGTCACATCGTCCGCATGCCCGATACGAGACTCCCAAAACAAGCGCTCTACTCGGAGCTCCAGCACGGCAAGAGAGCCCCAGGTGGGCAGAGGAAACGCTTCAAGGACAGCCTCAAAGCCTCCTTGAAAAAGTGTAACATCCCCACCGACACCTGGGAATCCCTGGCCCAAGACCGCTCAAAGTGGAGGAGAAGCATCCGGGAAGGCGCCGAACACCTCGAGTCTCTTCGCCGGGAGCAAGCGGAAGTCAAGCGCAGGCAGCGCAAGGAGCGCTGTAAGATTTCCAAAATTTGCAGATCCCCAAAACCTAAGGAAAAAGGACTTTGGAACTACCTCAGAGTGATAAAAATGCATTTGGGCCTAACCTAAGGAATTTAAGACCAAAAACCAAGTTTTGGCATTTTAAAACCATGTCTGGGCCTGTAAAGGGACAAGGAGGTGGGAGGGGAAAAAAAGGCCAAACTAAAGGGTGGATGAAATTTTTTTTTTCCCCCCCAGAAGCTGGCAGCTGTCCTTCATTCTGCCAGCGCATCTCACCCTTCATCTAGCCTCAACCTGTCACATTAACACCTCCTCTTGCCTTGATTATCTCTTAATGTCTCTCAATGTCTCTTAATCTCTCCTGCTTTCTATCCCACCACTGACCTTCCCTTTTGTTCTTTCATCCCCTCCCCCTTTTCCCAGCTTTATCCTTGCTTTAAATCTATTTCATTTCCTGCTTTTTTCCAGTTCTGACGAAAGGTCTTCGACCTGAAACGTTAACCCTGTTTCTCTCTCCACGGATGCTGCCTGGCCTGCTGAGTTTTTCCAGCGTTTTCTGTTGTTATTTCAGTTGTCTGCTGCACCTTTTATCACAACCCCCAAATAAGTCCAAGGTCTAGCACCAAGGCAGTGGGAGCGATTCGAACCGCTCAGAAGTCAGAGGTGAAGCTGACACAAAACACCACCCCCTACAGCGCACGTCAACCCAAGCACCCCACCCACCCGCCCCTTCAACCACCGTCTGCCCCACCTGTGACAGAGACTGTAGGTCCCGCATTGGACTCATCAGTCACCTGCGAACTCATTTTTAATGCGGAAGCAAGTCATCCTCGGTTCTGAGGGACTGCCTAAGAAGAAGAAGAACTGACTGACTTAGCTGCAATGAACGTGAATGATAAAGGTGATTTATTGCTTAATATGCCAAAAATAAATTACGATGTCTGCTGCACGGTAAGTCAGCAAAATGGCATTCTTCACTTTAAAAGAGAGAAGAAACCTGACTTGCTTTGCCTTTCACAAATAATTTTTGCCATCTACTATCTCCATCCCAAATTATTGCCTAATGGTATGCAGCATGAACTGGCAATTTCACCGGGGAGGGTGATTAGAGCTGAAGTGGCAGAGTGAATTTTCCGTGACAGGCATTCAGGTCAAAGCTATTTGGGTAGGAATGCTAAAAAAAAACTCAGTATTGTTGAGAGAGTCCAGGGGGATCTCAAAAAATCAAACAAACTCAGAAATGGCGCATGTTCTTTGTACTGGTTTTCTTTGTCTGAAAGTTGGTAGTGACCTTTTTGAAGAACAGCTCTGGCATGGAGGGAAGACCGACCGGGATGTGGGAAGGAAGGTGGCACATGGGAGACAGGGCTGTGTACCAGAGGACTAGGCCTGCACTTGAAGGGGGGGATAGGTTCAAAACTAATCTGGAAAAACAATGGCCTTAATTTTAGCCCGGAGGCACATTCCGTACCGGGGGAGCTGTTTTTGAGGTCAGTAACCCCGGAAGAACGGGTTTCCCGAATGTCCTGCAGTTTTTAATTTTCTTCTTTCGGTTTCCCGCCCACGGGCAGCCAGATTTACAGGCTGGAGGCTGGTTGGGCGGGGAGGCTTCAGCACAGGGCCGCAGCCGAGGACAGCAGGTAGTTCTAGTGGGGGGCCGGGAGTGTTACATGAGAGACAGGATTGAGTGTGTGGGAAAAGGTGGCAATGTGGAGGACATGGCTGGTAGGGGTTGCGAAGGTGGCACGTGGGGGACAGGCCCAGGTGTGCAGAGGGGACTGGTGAGCTGGGTGTGAAGGAATACATTGAAAGATTTTACAGGGCTAAAAATTACTTCAAGAGAACAGATCATTTCTGCAGTACATCAATCTTTGTGAACATTTAAATAGATTGCAGTTTGAAGAAATAAATTCTAACACCACTTTTAATGTTTTCCCTTCCAAGATGGACAAACACAGCTGCAAATTCCCAACAGAATTAGTGTAAATTCTTAAAAGGCCAGAATGCGAAGGATTAGATTGCAGTCCAATAAAACCAGGTGCTCGGTAAAGAATGGGTTGTGTGAGGAGAGGGCAGAGCTGATAAAGATTTGTAAAATACAATAAATATATTTACAGGTAAGAATCGGCTTCTCGTTTGCGGCTCCAACACATCTAGTTGCCGTGCTTTTTCTGGGTAAAATCTCTTGTCTTTGACACACATGCAGAGATGCCAGAGGAGATGAGCAGGCCTCATCTGCCACTCGTGTTCTGTCGGTGGTTTGGAAGAGCCTGAGAAGGGGGCTGGGGAAGTTGGCCGGAGATTTACCCGGCTGGGATGTCCAGGGTGACTCTCCCTCCAGTTTCCACGCCCCTTTCTCAATGAAGAAACACTTGGCACCTCCTTATTATAATGTTGCTGGGATTGGACACAAGGTGGGGGCGGAGGAGGAAAGCACAAAGAAAGAAAGACTTGCATTTATATAGCGCCTTTTACAACCTCAGGATGTGCCAAAGTGTTTTACAGCCAATTAAGTACTTTTTTTTGGAGGTGTAATGTAGGAAACACAGCAGTCAATTTTCACACAGCAAGCTCCCACAAACAGTAATGTGATAATGACCAGAATATCTGTTTTCAGTGATGTTGATTGAGGGATAAATATTGGCTGGGACACCAGAGAGAACTCCCCTGCTTTTCTTCGAAATAGTGCCATGGGATATTTTACGTCCACCTGAGAGAGTAGACGGGGCCTCGGTTTAACGTTTCATCCGAAGGACGGCACCTTCCGACTGCAGCACTCTCTCAACACTGCACTGGAGTGTCAACCTAGATTTTTTTGTGCTCATTTCTCTGGAGTGGGACTTGAACCCACAACCTTCTGGTTTAGTGGCGAGAGTGCTACCCACTGAGCCACGGCTGGACACTATCACGCTATGATGTCTCCAGTGTGCTATACCACCCAATCCATTCAGAGGTAGATTTATTTTGGAGGATACAGTTTATTTTTAAGGTATTTTCTTCCCCTTTCTGTTGTTCAGATCTCCCTGTTCCACACCTTATACCCTTCTGAAAGGACTTGCTCCCAGATGCCTGCCAGTGCAGCTTAGTAACCAGCTGCCAGAAGGTTGGGTGATGCTCGCCCGATGCATCTGTCTTGTGCCAGGTTTCCCTCCCTCCTCGTGGAGCAGCATGTGGTCTACACTCGGTGCCCTGTCCACAGCACAGCGGAGATTAGGCATTTACTGCAGGTGGATTAGCAGCCAGCAGCCTGGGTTCTACCACATAGGGATATAGATAGGTTAAGTGAGTGGGCAAAAATTTGGCAGATGGAGTATAATGTGGGAAAATGTGAGGTTATCCACTTTGGAAGGAAGAATAGAAAAAGCAAATTATTATTTAAATGGAGTGAGACTACAAAATGCTGCAGTACAAAGGGATCTGGGGGTCCTAGTACATGAAACACAAAAAGTTAGCATGCAGGTACAGCAAGTAATTAGGAAGGCTAATGGAATGTTGGCCTTTATTGCAAGGGGTATGGAGTATAAAAGTAGGGAAGTTTTGATGCAACTTTACAGGGCGCTGGTGAGACCACACCTGGAGTACTGCATACAGTTTTGGTCTCCATATTTAAGGAAGGATATACTTGCATTGGAAGCAGTTCAGAGAAGGTTCACTAGGTTGATTCCTGGGATGAAGGGGTTGACGTATGACGAAAGGTTGAGCAGGTTGGGCCTATACTCATTGGAGTTTAGAAGAATGAGAGGGGATCTTATTGAAACATATAGGGGGAGAAATTCAGTATCGCCCCATTTGGGGCGCAAATATCGGCCAGGCGCAAAGATTAGCGCCTGGCGCTAATTATCACCACTGACTGCAAACTTGACTTTTATCGCCCCTGCAGGTGATTGGAGCGCTAAATCAGGCGCTTCACACCTGTCTTAAGGTGCAAAGGCCGAGGAGCGAGGCGCTACCTCAGAGCGCTGGCGAAACTCATGTGATGTCAGTCAGCAATGGAACACACACACAATGGCACCAGCCAGTTCTTAAAGGGGATGTTTGATCTTGCTTTCCATCCACATCCTGCTCATTGCAGCCTTGAATCCCGGCCTGGAGAGACCTGCACATCAAATCTGCTGGAAAGAACAATGGAGAGTACCAGGGAAAGAACTTAGAGTGCAGCCCCCACAGTCTCTTGTAAATCGATACAAGGAATGGCAAATCAAAATGAACCTGCAAAGTGCTGCTCAGTACCAAAAACTCCTTCAAACAGCGTTGAATCTCTCCGGAAGTCTCTCTCTCTCTCTCTCTCAGAATGCGTGGTTCAAAAATGGCACCAACAATAAAAGGCAGGAAGCGGTCGCCTTTAAATAGCGCTCCCCCAGTCCCTTCATGACTGCAAAACGCTCCCCTCAACCTGTCGTTGCTAGCATCAGGCGGTAAGGCAGGGGGCGCCACTCAATATCTGCTCCGGGACGATACCGGGGCGTTGCGCACTCGACTGACGTCACGATCTGTCGGCGCAGGAGATCGTGGTGGTAGTGTTTAGCGCCGCCGCAAAAAGTCTAGTTTATTTCGCGAGCGGCGCAAACATCGCCGCGCCTGGGCGCTAGATGCTTTGCGCCCCATTAGCGCCCTCTTAAGGCGGTAACGGGAGGCGCAACCAACTGAATTTTTCCCCCATAAGATTCTAAGGGGGTTTGACAGGGTGGACGCTGAGAGGATGTTTCCCCTAGTGGGGAAATCTAGAACTAGGGGGCATAGCTTCAGACGGAGATGAGGAGGAATTTCTTCTCTAAGAGGGTTGTGAATCTTTGGAATTCTCTACCCCAGAGAGCTGTGGAGTCTGGGTCATTGAATATATCTAAGGTGGAGATTGACAGACATTTGAACTACAGGGGAGTCGAGGGGTATGGGGAGAGAGCGGGAAAGTGGTGTTGAGGCCAAGATTGGATCAGCCATGATCTTATTGAATGGCGGAGCAGGCTCGAGGGGCCGATTGGCCGACTCCTGCTCCTGTTTCTTATGTTCTTATGTTCACTCCACAGTGTAGCACGTTGGGCTGAAATAAATGAGTCACAGCGTTGCCCCCAACCCACAGCTTACAGGAAAATAACATCTCCTAATCGTCAATTAGAGAGGTTGTCTTGGCGTCAATACCAGCATTGAAATTCTGTTGCAAGGAATTCTGTTTTCCTCGTCTTTTGTTTTCTGCTCTAAATCCCACAGAAAAGCCACGCAAAATTTTCCAAGTGTAAGAGAGTGGGCAGGCCACCTGCTCACAGGCCTCTAGTGATGCTACTCTTAGACTGGTTGCTCGGAACCGCACTCGAGTCAACAGTTTTCCCCCTTTCCCTGCTGGAGTACGCCTGCTTGGCATCTTCCTCTTGGTGACACGAGAGTTTGGACTCTCATCCTGTGGGAAATTGCAGATGTGAGCCAGTGTCTAACCACTTAGTGCTGCTTAGTACAGTGAATTATAATGAATACCCTTTGGTTCTTTTCTGTTCTGTTAATTTGTTGCTTAATGGTGTGTGCTGCAGCCATCAATGGGGCAGCTAGCTGGGAGGTGTTATTAAGCCGACAGTTTGAGGGAGTTGAATTAACATTTATAGACTTAACCCAAGAGTGCTTCCAACAATCATCTCACTTCAACTGTGTGTCTTTTAATTCAGCTCGCTTGCATTGTAATTTAGCTCTCAAAGTAAGATGGACAACTCAGGCTAATAATTGTTCGTACTCTGACAAGCATTCTGTAGTTGGTGTAAGAGTCCTTAGCCTGGGGAGGGGGAAAAAATCAGCCAGGTTTCTCCCTACGGATTGCTGCCCAGTGACCTACACTGGAAAGTGTGCGTGTGCCGACATTGGGTTAGGACAGAATTTGGCTTTGTTTCACGCCCTTTTCACCCACAGTTAGCCCACAGTCAGAGCTCATGCACAAGGATCAGTACTTGGGCAAGGTGTCGGTGACTGTGGAACCATGCACACGAGTAAGTGATCAGCTTGAGGAGAGGAGGGGTTTGGAGGGAAAAAAAACATTGTATCAAGAGTTATTTGATGTTTAAAAAGGGCAGGACATTGCAAGTGGCTCATTCTGAAGGGGCCTGGGTGGTGAGACCCTCCTAAGAAGGGGTCTGGATGGAGAAGGTCTCTCCGAAGAAGAGGACTTGGTGCAGAGAGACCCTCTTAAGAAGGCTTCTGGATGGAGAAGGTAGTGAGAATCACTTTTTAAATTGACTCTGGAAATGTGTATAAACCATTCAAGTTCCTTTCTAAACACATCATTATCTGTTGATGCAGTCCTACAACCCAGCAGCCTCAGAACATCACCCACATCACTGACTCGATCAATAAGCATTTTTATTTTTTGCTGAGTGCACTGGACACGAGTTTCAAATCCTGCATCGCAGCACTTAAAACAACGTCTGTCAATAATATCAACAATGTCAAGTTGCAATGCAGTGAATGTTAACACAACTGGAAAGCATTGATACTGTCTTGTTAGGTTTGTAAAGAGACAATCAGACAGCTCCTATGTTCACATGGTGTCCCTGTCTTGCTGCCTTCGATGCTTGCAGTCCTTTCAGGTAGTCATTAGTCATAAGTCACTCAGGTGGTAAACCATTCCACAGGGGCATGGTTCGTGGTATAAAAGAGCTTGAATGATGGACAGTGTGTGAGCATTTCATTTGCCAATGATATCTGGGAGCCCTTGTCACCTACTAGGTTGATGTCGAATATCTTCAGTGAGGGTATAAGTTAAATAACAACAGAAAACGCTGGAAAAACTCAGCAGGCCAGGCAGCATCCGTGGAGAGAGAAAGAGAGTTAACGTTTCAGGTCGATGACCTTTCGTCAGAACTGTGAAGAGCCGGAAATCAAATAGATTTAAGGCCAGAGTAAAGCTGGGAAAAGGGGGAGGGGATAAAAGAACAAAGGGGGAGATGAAGAGACATTAAGAGACATTAAGAGATATGCAAGGCTAGAGGTGGTGTTAATGTGACAGATAAAGGCTGAAAGAAGTGTGAAATCCACTGGCAGAATGAAGGACAGCTGCCAGCTTCTAGGAGGAAAAAAAAGGTGGGGGGGGCAAATAAAAGGATGGAAAAAATAAAATATAAATGTGATTGGAGCTGAGGTTATGATCTAAAATTGTTGAACTCAATATTGAGTCCAGAGGGCTGTAGCGTACCTAAACGAAAGATGAGGTGCTGTTCCTCGAGCTTACGCTGCGCTTCCGTGGAACAGTGTAATAGGCCGAGGACGGTGAGGTCAGAGTGGGAGTGAAGCGGTGAATTAAAGTGACAGGCCACCGGGAGCTCGGGGTCCCCCTTACGGACTGAACGGAGGTGTTCCGCAAAGCGGTCACCCAATCTGCGTTTGGTCTCCCCAATGTAGAGGAGACCACATCGCGAGCAGCGAATACAGTATACTAAATTGCAGGAAGTACAAGTAAATCGCTGTTTCACCTGGAAGGGGTGTTTGCGGCCCTGGACAGTGGGAAGAGGGGAGGTGTAAGGGCATGTGTTGCATCTCCTGCGCATGCACGGGAAGGTGCCGGGCGAAGGGGAAGGGGTGCTGGGGGTGGTAAAGGAGTGGACTAGGGTGTCGCGGAGGGAGCGGTCCCTGCGGAATGCTGAAAGGGGAGGTGAGGGGAAGATGTGTTTGGTGGTGAGATCACGCTGGAGGTGGCGGAAATGGCGGAGGATGATCCGTTGAATGTGGAGGCTGGTGGGGTGAAAGGTGAGGACAAGGGGAACCCTATCGTGGTTCCGGGAGGGAGGGGCAGGGGTGAGGGCAGAAGTGCGGGAGATAGAACGGACACGGTCGAGGGCCGTGTCGACCACGGTAGAGGGGAATCCTCGGTTGAGGAAAAAGGAAGACATGTCGGAAGCACTGGTATGGAAGGTGGCATCATCAGAGCAGATGCGGCGGAGACGGAGAAACTGGGAGAATGGAATAGAGTCCTTACAGGAGGCGGGGTGGGAGGAAGTGTAGTCCAGGTAGCTGTGGGAGTCAGTGGGCTTGTAGTGAATGTTAGTCAATAACCTATCCCCAGAGATGGAGATGGAGAAGTCGATGAAGGGAAGGGAAGAGTCGGAGATGGACCATGTGAAGGTGAGGGAAGGGTGGAAATTGGAAGCATAGTGAATGAAATGTTCTAGTTCAGGGCGAGAGCAGGAGACGGCACCGATACAGTCATCAATGTACCGGAAAAAGAGGTGAGGGAGGGGACCCGAGTAGGACTGGAACAAAGAGTGTTCCACATATCCCACGAAAAGGCAGGCATAGCTAGGACCCATGCGGGTACCCATAGCAACACCTTTAATTTGGAGGAAATGGGTAGAGTCAAAGGAGAAGTTGTTCAATGTGAGAACAAGTTCAGCCAGGCGGAGGAGGGTGGTGGTGGATGGGGACTGGTTGGGCCTCTGTTCAAGGAAGAAGCGGAGCGCCCTCAGGCCATCCTGGTGGGGAATGGAGGTGTAGAGGGATTGTACGTCCATAGTGAAGAGGAGACGGTTGGGGCCGGGAAACTGGAAACTGTTAAAATGGCGGAGGGCATCGGAAGAGTCGCGGTGTATAAGTTAAGTCAGGGCAACGGAGCTGTCCCACTAATCATCTCAAGGAATTGCACACAGGGTTGACATAAATGTGTCTGCGTTGCAATGGCAGCATGGTTGTTCCAAAAAGAACTTTCATTCTTCAACCTGAGGATTACGAAGGGCCCACACCACAGATATTTATCCGCAACACGTATAGATGATGCATTTTCAGCTTGCGGGGAGGGGGGTTGTATTCTTGCCTTCTAGGCTGTAGGCCTTCCAAACGGGTGCAGCACCATGCACGAGCGTCTCAAGGCTCGAAAGGTACGTCTATTGCATGAGACAATAATGAAAAGTTGGTCATGTTGCCTGACCTTGCAGTCGATGAGAGTTCTCAAATGTGAGAGGGATTCCATTTCTGTCATAACAACAGAAAACGCTGGAAAAACTCAGCAGGCCAGGCAGCATCCGTGGAGAGAGAAACAGAGTTAACGTTTCAGGTCGAAGACCTTTCGTCAGAACTGGAAAAAAGCAGGAAATGAAATAGATTTTAAAGCAAGTTTAGGGCTGGGAAAAGGGGGGAGGGGATGAAAGAACAAAAGGGAAGGTCAGTGATAGGATAGAAAGCAGGAGAGATTAAGAGACATTGAGAGACATTTCTGTCAGCTTGCTTTCCATTTAAAAAAAATGAGTGAGGGGCTAGGCGTTGGGAATTAGGGGCCCAGTTAACCATTCGTAGATGGGCCTGGTTGGCATTGAACAAGTTTTGTTGTGCTTTGTCAAATGTTCCATGGTCTCTAAGTCAAGCCACTTGGCCTTGCTTGGGAAGATCTGGTAGAGGGATGTGGAAACAAACATGTCAGACACTGACTGCCCAATAAGCAGGTCATTCATTAAAAATCTGGCTATTTGTTGGACAGTAACATGAAACCCAAAAGATGCAAAAGCAGCTATTGACCATTCAATCCAGACTAAGGTACAGCACGCACAGTGTTAATGTAGGAACTTTTGCGTGTTGGGGTGCTGAGAGCATGTAGAGAGACGTTGAATGATATTACTAAAGGACACGGTGCTGCATTTGTGTACTAATTAGGTTGTCTTATTCAGAGAGTCTATAAAGACGGACAGTATTCAAAAATGGATTGGTAAAACTAGTGCAATAGCAGACACTGTTCCACAGCTTAAATCAGCCTCTGAGAAGAGAAAAGCTGAGTTCATGTTTTGGGCGCAGAGCCCTCGTTCAAACTGGCAAATGTTGATCCATCTTTTCTTTTTACAGATCCAAACTTGCAGTGTATTTCCACCAGGTTTTTTTTTTTAATTCCAGTTTCCAGCATTTCGATTCAGTCTTTCTCTCTGCTATTCCGAGGTTGAAGTTTAGCCAACTTGTCAGGGGCTGAGCATAGAGGGGCTCCGTTCTCCAGTCCTCAGTTTGATTCTGTCCTCCTGCAATGATCAGGAGTGGAAGTTTTCATAGAGTTGTGGAATGATACAGCACAGAAATGGGCCATTCAGCCCATCAAGTTGGCACTAGTGTTTTTCTCCACATGAGCCACCTAGACTGTTCTGCTCGCTTCCCAAACTCTTTAATATTCCTGTTACTTTCCAGCAACTATCTAATTTCCTTTTAACATTCACCAGATTCACGTTAGGGATTAGAGGGTTATAAGGACAGTTTGCATAGCTTGTATTCCCATGAATATAGAAGAATGAGGGATGATCTGATTGAGGTGTTTAAAATGTTTCAGAAGTATTCAATAGGGTAGATACTGAGAAACTATTTCCTCTGGTGGGGGAAATCAAGAACAAAGGGACATAATCTTAAAATTAGAGTTAGGCCATTTAGGCGGAAAATCAGGTAGCACCTTTTCACACAAAGGGTAATAGAAGTCTGGAATTATCTGCCTCAAAAGGCTGTGGGTGCTGGGACAATTGGAGCTTTCAAGACAGAAGACGATAGATTTTTGTTAGGTAAGGGTATCAAGGGATATGGAGCAAAGGCAGGCAAAAGGAGTTGAGGCACAGATTAGCCATGATCTAATTGAATGGCAGAGCGGAATCGAGGGGCTAAATGGCCTACATCTGTTCCTATGCTCCTAAAAGAACTTATGGAGCTTGATTTTAACAGCCCTGAGGAGGTGGGTTTGGAGGCGTGTCAGATGGTAAAATCGGAAAAAATGGCTTCAGACACCCAACCCGCCTCCATCCCGCCCCCACGCGATTTTCCTGAGTGTCTGTTCAGCTGCTCCCAAACTGACCCGACTCCAACCGGTGGGACAGGTAGTTAAGGCAGTTAAGAGCCTGTTAACTGCCTTGCTAATCCTATTTTGACAGAGGTTTCCCATTTTCCTGCCTCTGGCTCCTGTTTCCCGTCTTGTCAGAAACAGTCCTGCTGCAAGGAGACGAGTTGGTGGAGGACATGATCTGTAGTCATTATTGGTGCAGAACTTTAAAAGCGCTCCTGTAACATGGCTGGCTTTCAAATGCAACAACTTTGTTGCTGGAGGTTTGGGATAAGATTTTGCAAATCTACTGACATTGTGACTGGTCAAGCTGACACACATCTGCTGTTTGAACTGATTGGGAATAATTTCAGGCCACTTTGAGTGTGCGCTGGCAAGCTTCTTGCCTCAACTGAAATCTATAACAACGGGATGGGAACCATTTACATCCTCTCATCCTGGTCGCCAGATTCGGAGGAAGAGCAGCGCGGCTTAGTGCTGCCGGATGAACAAGTAGTTCAGCACACAGCCTCCTTGGAGGAAGATGAAGAGGACGAGGAAGAGGACAAGGAAGAGGAAGAGGACGGGGAGTGACGTTTGCGGGGCCGGATGTGGCCAATCCAGCAGCAGGCGACCACATTGCTGGCCGTCAGGCAAGGGATGCATTCATCCATGCCAGATTCGCGTAAGCTTACACTTCAACCACAGGTAACTGGCACATGGAGATGAATATAAGTCCGACATTCTCAAAACCCCAGGCATCATCTGTCCAATAAACAGTGGTTTGCGCTCAGTGTCACCACCATCATTCTACATGGCATTCGCCCTGAGCCCTCACTCTTGAGCTTCCATTTCCCAGAACACAGAGGCTACACTTTAGGTGATCTCAGCAGATCATTAAACCTTTTTCCACACTGAACCCATGTGCGTCTGCACACAGACCTCGAACTCACCTCCTCAGCAATTTGCAGCCAAACTGCCTTGGTTTGCTGAGGAGGCCTCCTCCTTCCGTTTCCAGGGAAGAGGAGCTCCTGACGTCCTCTAACTCCCTCAACAAGAGCATGGAGATAGCTCTCATTGAACCTGGGTGCAGCCTTAGTTATTGGGGCTGCCGTTCCTGCAGCAGCCAGCACCTTTAAGAGAAAAAAGCATTAATATCACTAAACCAATGATTGGAACTAATCTGGCATCTTTTTCGTTTCATAGTCAGGTTATAAATTGATATATAAAAAAAATCATAAATATCTTTCTGGAAAAATATGACCAGCAATTTCATTCATTAAATTTTGTTCAGAACAGACGCTGTCAACTCTCCTTTCTATATAATACAGCACCAATCCATCCCATTGACATTATTCCCAAAGGGGACATGGCCCCTTTAAATTTTCTTTCAAACAACGCGTCATCAGACACGAGAAACTGACAGCCTCCAAGCAATTGCCTGGAGGGACCCGCACGTCAGCCGTAACGAGGCCAATCAACGCAAATTCGTAAGTTCTGGGAGGCGGCTGCCGGGAGCGGGTCGGAAAGCCTCCGAGCAGCGGACCCGCACTCAAGCCGCCTCCATTAGTAAAATAGCGGCCATGGACTCCACTTCAGCAATATCTGTCAATTTTTATTTTCTACTCTCCCTAGTTCGGGGACACTGAAACTAATTGTAGTGTCCCACCACTGCCCTGGCTGAGATCAGCTCAGCCCAAGGATTCAAACTAGGATCTTCCTGGTCTATGCGGCTCGGTACCGCACCCGTGGTACATTTTAATCGCTGAAACAGGAAGATGTTCCCGATGGCAGGGGTAATCCAGAAACAGGGGTCACAGTCTAAGGATAAGGGGTAAGCCATTTAGGACTGAGATGAGGAGGAATTTCTTCACCCAGAGAGTGGTGAACCTGTGGAATTCTCCACCACAGAAGGCAGTTGAGGCCAATTCATTAAATATATTCAAGAAGGAGTTAGAATATATTTCTTAAGGCTAAAGGGATCAAGGGATATGGGGAGAAAGCAGGGACAGGGTACTGAATTTGGATGATCAGCCATGATCTCATTAAATGGCGGAACAGTCTCGAGGGGCCGAATGGCCTACTCCTGCTCCTATCTTCTATGTTTCTATGTTTCGAGGGAGCTAGTCTCGATCACTTTTCTATGAAGAAGAGTGAGAAGTAATTATATTTTGCTAACTAGTTAATCAATAAAAAATATAGCATAACGTTTAATTCCTCCAATTCCGGCCTCTTGTGCAGCCCTGATTTTAATCGCTCCACCATTGGCTTCAGCTGCCAAGGCCTTAAAGAAAGAAAGGAAGACTTGCATTTCTATAGCGCCTTTCATGACCACTGGATGTCCCAAAGTGCTTTACAGCCAATTAAGTACTTTTGGAGTGTAGTCACTGTAGTAATGTGGGAAACGCGGCAGCCAATTTGCGCAAACAGCAATGTGAAAATGACCAGATCATCTGTTGTTGTTATGTTGGTTGAGGGATAAATATTGGCCAGGACACCGGGGATAACTCCCCTGCTCTTCTCCGAAATGGTGCCATGGGATCTTTTACATCTACCTGAGAGAGCAGACGGGGCCTCGTTTAACATCTCATCCGAAAGACGGCACCTCCGACAGTGCTGCACTCCCTCAGCACTGCACTGGAGTGTCAGCCTAGCTTCAATGTACTAACAAGTCTCTGGAGTGGGTCTGTGAACCCACAACCTTCTGACTCAGAGGCTACCCACTGAGCCACAGCTGGCACTCTAGAATTAAGCTCTGGAATTCCCTCCCTAAACCTCTCGACCTCTCCCTCCTCCTTTAAGACGCTCCTTAAAACCGACCTCTTTGGCCACCTGTCCTAACACCTCTTTACATGACTCGGTGTCAAATTCTGGCTGATAATCGCTCCCGCGAAGCGTCGTGGGGACTTTTTAACTACGTTAAAAGGTGCTAAATAAATGCAAGTTGTTGTTGTGATTGCACCAAACGGTTTCTTCCTTTTCCTGAAGCAATACATGAATGAATTACCAATAAATAAATCGGAACAGCGTTTGAGTGCTAAATAGTTACACGTATTGTGTAAAACAGCTCAAATAAATTAAAAGTGACAGTATAAGAAATGATGAGGGGAAATTGCTGTACCACTGCTGCTGAAAGGAACCACAGAGGACAGCTGTCAGTGAACTGTAAATAATATTTAAGACCACAGGACAATGTCTGCATTTAAATGGGGATCAGTCTGGAAGTGATTGACAGCTGGTAAAGTGTCCCCTGCCGCCTGAGGAATGCAGTCCTGCTGGGTTTTACATGCCACGCTGTTTTTTGAAATTGTCTCTCCATGTAAGGCGTCCAGCACAAGCAAGGAAGCAGCGGGTAGGACATAGCCCGTACCTGCAGGGTGTCCGAGGCCCCTTGGTCTCTCGGTGCTCGAGGTCCGTCCCCCCCTCCCTCCCCCCCCACTTTCTTTGAGGAGCTTTCAAATACTGCCCACCACCGAGTGACATTTATGTTGCAGAAATTAAAGAGGTCACTGCCGCCAGCTGAATAATGAGCAGGATTTCTCCCGGCAGTAAAGAACCAAGGCCAGCTTATTCGCATTTGGCTGCAGCAGTCAATGGAAGTGAGACCTTGCACCATCTTAAAAATAATCCCCCGTAAATCAGGCCTTTAACCTGCACTGAATTATTGGACCACCTCTAACTATACAATCTCTGTATTTGGCTATGAAAATCAGCCTCCTGGTATTTACCAATTTTTTTAAAATTTTGCTTTGTGTTTTTCATTTGCCACTGGTATTCTGGAGATGATTACCGCAGAAGGTCACAATTTGTCAGCAATTACTTCACGTCGACATTACAATTTACCCGCTAAAGTTTTTTCACTAAATGTTAACTAGCAATTCGTCATTTTTATTGATGAGCCGGATGTTTAATACCGTTGCAGATTCGTGGCACTTTTTATTTATTTATTTTTTTGGTCTGATGAACAGTTATTGTTAATTAATCAGTGACGATCGACGCACCGTGTGTTAGGTAGTCAAGAGAAATGTCAGACAGCCAACTGCACATAGCTTTAGGGCTGAGGATGAGCTTTCAAACTTGAAAGAAAAACTGTTTATAGCAATGTCAATCTTATGCAATGCTACTAAGAAGATAGTCGGATGGCAGCCTATAAGTACGTTAGAACATGGTTGGACCTGGGTTTCCCCACCCAGTTCACTCCTCCCACCCCAGTGCAATGAGTCAACCCTTTTAGCCAGGCCAACTTGGGGAGGCAGAGAACAAGAAACTGTGTGGAAGAATCAGAAACCTGGAGGACGGGTTAGTCAATGCCAGTCATTCACATCTCCTGGAAGAGTGCCTTTCATAAACTTGGTGTTCAGGGCCACTGCTTCGAGTGTTGCCTTGTTTGAGGAGCACTCTTATTGATGCTCCAGCACACTACCAGCGTGTGCTGAGATGTGTAATGGTAGAGCACAATGCCATGCTCAAGTCTCTCCACGGAAGAGAGTGCCCAAGCTCAGCTGTGCCACTCTGGGCATCAGGCAGAGCTCAGACACTTCACAGGAAATGCTGTCCAGCTCCCACACCCTTCTATCGAGTGGTGCTGTGTGGCTGCACCAAATGAAAAATCTTACAGCCAGTCTAAATATAGTCCTGGCCGTGTTCCCCACTGGGCAAGTTTGCTGGCAATGCGTGGAAGATGCGGCTAGTAACAATGCCATATTAGTACTGCCTATCATTAATAGGCTACCTGAGCATTGCATTCACTTTTTGCCATTTCTTTGTGCTTTGAATAGGGTGAGGTTGGGTGATGTGGGAGAGCAGAGGGATTTGGGGGGTTCAGATTCACAAGACATTAAAAGCAGCACCTCTAGTGGATAAACCCATAAAAATAGACTAATGGAATACTGGGTTTTACGGTAAGAGGTATAGAATATATAAGTTGAGATTTAATGATGAATCTATAAAAAAAAAACTTTTGTAAGACCATAATTGGTGTGCTCTGCAATTTTGGGCTCCACACTATAGGATGGATGTTTGTTTGTATTAATTCACAGGATGTGGGTGTCGCTGGCAAGGCCAGCATTTATTGCTCATCCCTAATTGCCCTTGAGAAGGTGGCGGTATACAACTGAATGGTTTGCTAGGCCATTTCAGAGGGCAGTTAAGAGTCAACCACATTGCTGTGGGTCTGGAGTCACAGATAGGCCAGACCTGGTATGATTTCCTTCACTACAGGATGTTAGTGAACCAGATGGGTTTTTACGACAATCCGACAGTTTCATGGTCACCATTACTGATACTAGCTTTTTATTCCAGATTTATTTAATTAATTGAATTTAAATCTGGTGGGATTTGAACTCCTGTTGTTCAAAGATCATTAGTCCAGGCCTCTGGATTACTAGTCTAGTAACATAACCACTATGCTACCGTAAGGCAGGAAAGCGCATGCAACACAGCTTCACTAGGATGCTGCCTGCCAAGAGGGAATACAAATGTAAAGAAAGGGTTGAAAAATTGGGGCTGTTTTTGTTAGAACAGAGGAGATTACAGGGTGATTTGATGGAGATGTTTAAAATTAATGAAGGGAAGGGATAGGGTTGATGGAAATAAGTTGTTTCTGTGGTTGAGGGGTGTAGAATGATGGGGACATAGATGAAACACAAGAGACTTATTTGTAGAGAGGGTTATGAAGCTGTAGGATGTACTGTTAGAGTTAGTGATTGAAGCAGAGATCATGTGGACATTTAAGAATAGATAGTTGGTTGAAGGAAGGAGGAATAAAAGGATATCGTAAAATGGCACATGGGATTAGGAGTACTGCTCATGTGAAGGCTCATCACCATCATTGACTGCTTAGACCGAATGGCCTGTTTACATTTGTCACTTCTGTATAATATAGTGTGGTTCTATAGGCAGTTGTCGTTGCCCCTTCACGGGTAGAAGGCAATTGTTGCCAGCGATAATTTCTGTTAACGGATAATTTCATAAATTCTCCACTTAGATCACTGCAATCTTTTTTTGCAAACTCTTATGAAACATTCCTTTGCCTTCAAGGCAGCCCTTAGGGTAGTGTTCTCATTCTATTACAGGAAGACAACACTGCAGCATCAAAACAATGTGTCTGCTTTTCTTTGAGGATAAATACACAGTTTCTAGTAAGCCTACAGCAATCTCTACCACTCTGAAAAATGTTATGCCATGACATGTTTTCGCAACTATCATTTTCTTATAGCTACCATTGAGTACTTTTCTTGTACTTTTTTATTTGAAAGAAGGAGACACCGTAAAAGCTGGTTGTCCGGCCTTCTCCTTGTTAAAGGTCGCAGTACCCGAGAGGAAACTACTTCTCATGATTTGAAGGCACAGAATTGTCTGGTGTGGCCACATAACAAGACTTGTCAGTAGTGACTAGAAGAGTATAAAGTCACTATACCATCCTGCAATATACCTGGCGGGAGATATTTCTAATGACCGTACTGATGGGATGCTTCACCACCATGGGCAAGCTATGGGGTGGTGGAAAGATCTGGCCACAGCATCTGTACAGTACAAAGTTGAGGAAAGTTCTTCAAAATTGATGTCGTTTATTACATATAATGTACAGCACAGAAACAGGCCATTCAGCCCAACCGCTCCATGCCGGCGTTTATGCTCCACACGAGCCTCCTCCCACCCCTCTTCTTCTAACCCGATCAGCATAACCTTCTATTTCTTTTCCCCTCGTTTAATTATCTTGTTTCCCCTGAAAGGCATCTATGCAATTCGCCTCAACTACTCCATGGGGTAGCGAGTTCCACATCCTCACCACTCTCGGGATAAAGAAGTTTCTCCCGCATTCCCTGATGGATTTATATTGCTGTCTGTACCTGGAGCAAAGGATGCAGCTTTTTGGACCAATATAAAATTGATAAAACAGTTGAATCCCACTTCTTATTCAGTTTAGCAAAAATAATCAGTTTGAAGCATTTTTATTGGAATAGATTGAGGGGTAGTTTGAGACTGGCCACACTCGTTTCACAGAGGACCCTTACAGCCTGCAGACAGAGGAGATGTTCACCCCGTGTGTCTGGGTTGATGAATGCCTTCTCTGTCTGTTGGCTGTGAGGCTCCTCCGTGAAATGAGTTTAGGCTCATTCCGTGGAGAACTATAATACGATCTGCCTCACTGTCACTGACTCGAGGAGCTAAGTAGCTAACGTTTCAAACTAGCTTGTGCACTGTGGAGAGATCTTGTTAACATAACAAGCACAGAGCAATCCGCACAAATATTCTGCTGGTGTTGTGGAGTGAAGAATGAAGATAAAACTAAATGAGCACTCACACGGAATCCCAGTTACATAAGTGCCTAATTTACATCTGTAATATTGGGCGGGACTCACAACCTTGGTGGGAGGGTGAATCGGGCGGTAGGGGATCGTCAGCCCGTTATACACACCCACACATCCCCCTCCCCACCCCCACCCGCCCCCAATCTTCCTTTCCATTGATGTTGAAAGTTCCACCCATTGTTTAAAGTGAAAGTGGGGAAATGGGGAAGGGAGATGCAGATTGTCCGCAGGTTACAGGAGATCAATGGCAGCCATTCATATAAACACATTGCACATGTCTAGCTTTGAAGTTGCAAGATGGGGAGGCTGGGCGGTGCTGTGCGTTCACCAGGACCTTGCAACTCTGACTAATGGGCTGAATTTGGCTGCAAGAGACCCCCATGAGACGGGTTTGGGGCAATTTCAATCCAGCTCTCGATGGGCATTGCCTCAGAGCAAAATCTACCCCGAAATGACAACCTCACTCGGAGACAGGAACATACAAAAACAAAGAAAAGAACCATCATGCCTGTCCTTCATTGTTTTCATAGAATTCATAGAAACTCACAGCACAGAAGGAGGCCATTCGGCCCGTCATACCTGTGCCGGCTCCTTGAAAGAGCAGTTGTGCTCAGTCCCACACCCCCACTTTCTGTCCATAATCCTGTGAGTTCCTCATCCTCCAGAACCCGTCCAGCTCTGTTTTAAAATGATTGATGGAATCAGCTTCCACCACCTTTTCAGGTCGAGCGTTCCAGATCCCCACAACTCTCTGAGTGAAAAAATTCTCCTCATCTCCACTCTAGATCTTTTTCCAATGATTTTGAATCTATGTCATGGTGTAACTTCTGCACACCGCAGCCCCCATCTATGCCTCTGCCCCCTCCCGGCCCCCCCGCACCCCCTACCCACCCCACAAACACACCAGCCAGCCACGCGCTCTCCTGGCACAAAAACAGGGATAAAACTCTGGGAAATTTCTCTCCAACCCCCTGAAGGTGATCAAGCAAGTTCCAGGAGACCATGGTGACTGGGAGATGCATAGAATCATAGAATGGTTACAGCACAGAAGGAGGCCATTCGTCCCGTCGAGCCCGTGCCGGCTCTCTGCAAGAGCTCTTCAGTTAGTCCCACTTCCCCGCCCTTTCCCCGTAGCCCTGCAAAATTTTTTCCTTCAGGTACTTATCCAATTCCCTTTTGAAAGCCATGATTGAGTCTGCCTCCACCAACCTTTCAGGCAGTGCATTCCAGATCCTAACCACTCGCTGCGTAAAAAAGCTTTTCCTCATGTCGCCTTTGGTTCTTTTGCCAATCACCTTAATCTGTGTCCTCTGGTCCTCGACCCTTCCGCCAATGGGAACAGTTTCTCCCTAGCTACTCTTTCCAGACCCCTCATGATTTTGAACACCTCTATCAAATCTCCTCTCAACCTTCTCTGCTCTAAGGAGAACAAGCGCAGCTTCTCCAGTCTATCCACGTAACTGAAGTCCCTCATCCCTGACACATTCCCCAACACCCACCTACCATCTCTATGTAGTGATGTTGGCCACACTCATGGAGTCGTCAGCTCCCTTTTGAGTGCTTGCAGCAAATCTGTACTCACTGCACATAACCAGTAACCTGCTCCAAAGGTCAACACCAAGGCTGAAAGAAGATGTACCTCATGACATCTAGATTAGTTCTATGCTTGCATGATTTATTCTCGTGTCTCCTGGTCCTCCCTAGGCCATCTAACTCTTGTAGTCCATCCACGCGGGCCGAATCTAATCTTTTCATTATTTTAAAAACCGCAAGCAAATATCCTTGAAGTATGCACATTCCTAGAGTAAAACGCACCAGCAATCTTGGCCTATCAAGGTAACTGAGGGCCTTTAAACTAGGTGTCAGTCTACTGGCTCTCCTCTGAGCCTTTTCCAGTGCCTATATGTCACCACAATGTGAGGAGACCAAAACTGGACACACTATTCTAGCTGAGGCCTCACCAGGGCCTTGTACAAAGACAGTATAGTATATTCTGTTTTGTCCTGGCAATATATGGCAATATAGGTGTCAGCCATGGCTCAGTGGGCAGCACACTCACCTCTCAGTCAGAAGGTTGGGAGTTCAAATCCCACTCTCACGAGACTTGAGCACAAAAATCCAGGCTGACACTCCAGTTCAGATGAGACGTTAAACCGAGGCCCCGTCTGCCCTCTCAGGTGGACGTAAGAGATCCCATGGCACTATTTCGAAAAAGAGCAGGGGAGTTATCCCTGGTGTCCTTCCCAATCAACATCACTAAAAAGCAGATTATCTGGGTCATTATCACAGTGCTGTTTGTGGGAGCTTGCTGTGTGCAAATTGGCTGCCGCGTTTCCTACATTACAACAGTGACTAAACTTCAAAATAGGATTTCATTGACTGCAAAGCGCTTTGGGACGTCCGGTGGTTGTGAAAGGCGCTATATAAATGCAAGTTTTTCTTTCTTTTTAAATATGCCAACCTCTAAAACTAGCAAAAGCTGTTTTGAGAAAGGGTGGTGAATGTTTGGAATGTGTTATCGGCGGTGGGGGTGGGGGGGTGATAGAGGCTGTTTACAGTCTGCGTGGGTTTCCTCCGGGTGCTCCGGTTTCCTCCCACAGTCCAAAAATGTGTGGGTTAGGTTGATTTGGCTATGATAAATTGACCCTTAGTGTTAGGGGGGATTAAATATGTGGGGTTATGGGGATAGGATGGGATATGTTAGGGGGAATTAAATACGTGGGGTTACGGGGGTAGGGTGGGATATGTGTACTGTGGGGATTAAAGCAGGGACAGGGTACTGGATTTGGATGATCAGCCATGATCGTATTGAATGGCGGAGCAGGCTCGACGGGCCGAATGGCCTACTCCTGCTCCTAGATTCTATGTTTCTATGTTTCTATGTTTCTATATGGTGAGAAAATCAACTGAAGATCGAGGTAAGGAACTGCGATTCTGATTTTCAACTTCCATGGTCTTTTCTGGTGCTGACTCCCCTACCTTACCCAGAAGTCCATTCCATGCCTTGATCACTCTTCTTCCTGACACCAATCCTGTTGCTAAGTTGAAATTGCGCCCCCTCATTATTCTGTTGCAGTTTAATTTGAAGTAATTGTACAGATTTGCCTTGTCTATACCATTGCTATTGCTCTGTGAGTTTCCACTCAGTTGCCTCCTTTCTATGTGGGAGCACCTTCACCGCATGGACTGCAGCGGTTCAAGAAGGTGGCTCACCACCACCTTCTCAAGGACAATTAGGGATGGGCAATAAATGCTGGCCTTTGCCAGCGACGCCCACATCCCATAAGCGAATAAAAAATAAAACTAGCCCAAGTTTCTCCAGTTATTCTCCGTGACTTCACCCTCTACCGGTAGAGATCTGATAGTGACTCTTCTGTGCACCACCTCCACGGCTTGACTGTCGCCTTTGAATCTTAGTAACAAGAACTGGGCGCTGTAATCAGGGTCAGAACAGGGATGCACCGTTTGATAGCTTTCTCTTGGCATCAGATGGGTCAGTAAATTGGCATTCTGTGGGGGAATAAAAATAGGTTTTGTCCATCTTGGCACTCACCAAAGTAGCCTCCTATCAATATAAGTAGGCTGCAGTTATGTGGCCACTTTTGCTTTGACATGAGCCAACTTGAGATGCAGATTGGCTCAAAAGAGGCAGCAAAACATTGGCCTCTGGTAGGCAAACTGATTCCTGAGCATCTTATAGCAAGAGCTGTGAAATTGTTTCTAGTGGGTAGGTTTTTTTTTAAAACACTGCTTGTGCTTTGCATTTGATGTAGAGTAACCCTAGCCTGGCATGAAGTCACATTTTAAACATGCTCATGTGCTCCACTGGACCTCCTTGGGGACTTTCTAAACTTTGCTTTCTTTTTGTCAGCCGTGGCTCAGTGGGTAGCTCTCTCGTCTCTTGAGTCAGAAGGTTGTGGGTTCAAGTCCTCTTCCGAGGAGACCTGAGCACAAAATCTGGTCTGACACTCCCAGTGCAGCACTGAGGGAATGCTGCACTGTCGGAGGTGCCGTCTTTTAAATGAGATATTAAACCAAGGCCTAGTCTACCCTCTCAAGTGGACATAAATGATGCCATGGCACTATTTCGAAGAAGAGCAGGGGAGTTCTCCCCGGTGCCCTGGCCAACATTTATCCCTCAACCAACATCTAAAACAGATTATCTGGTCATTAAACTCATTACTGCTTGCGGGAACTTGCTGTGCGCAAATTGGCTGCCGTGTTTTCTACTTTACAATAGTGACTACACGCCAAAAAGTACTTCATTGGCTGCAAAGCGCTTTGGGACATCCTGAGGTCGTGAAAGGCGTTATATAAATGCAAGTCTTTCTTTCTTCAACTGTATGAGCAAACTTGTCCTGCTTCCTGCTCTGTCATATCATGCAAGAGAAATTAGCAACCCTCGGAGTGAAGCTCTGTGCACGCACCTAGCCATGCACTGTGTGCCGACCTCCATTGGCACTGAGATCGGTGTCTGGTGCGCTCAGAAGAACTCTAGTTTTCTGGCTGAGTGTCATGCTGTACAGATATTAGTTTGAGACCAGGAGTTGAACCATGGATGTAATCTAATTCATCCGAAGCAGTCATACACGATAGGCATTGGCTAGATGTTTTTTTTTACATTCATTCTCTGGATATGGACATCGCTAACAAGGGTGACATTTATTGCCCATCGTTCAGTGCCGTTGAGAAGGTGGTAGTGATTCACCTTCTTGACATGAGAAATAAGAGCATGAGTAGGCCATACGGCCCCTCCGACCTCAACTCCACTTTTCCGCCCTAGCCCCATATCCCGCTGCAGTCCGTGTGGTGAAGGGCTCCCACAGTGCTGTTAGGGAGGGAGTTCCTTGACCCAGTGACGGTGAAGGAACGGCCGATATATGTCCAAATCAGTGACTTGGAGAGGATCGTGGAGAGGATGGTGTTCCCGTGTAAAGCAAACGAAATGTCTCGGTTTTTTTTTCCAAGCACCATAATGAGCAGGAGAAGAACTGACGGAATTGTTTGGTTTGAACTGCATCTTTCATTCTTCATAGAGCTGAAACATGTCAGTAGTGGTTCACAGCATTAAAGAACTGTGTCTTGGAGGAAATTTATTAAATCTATGAGGAATTATTCTGTGTAGGAGAGCAGCTGCCACATCGCGACTCTTTGTTTTTCTAAGGTAGAACTACATAGCTTCGGATTCTGTAATTGAAAGTTGCACTGCTGGTGCCTTGATGGTCACAAGCTGATGCAATTAGATGCCTACAGCTTGTCATCTTGATGTTCACAGGCCGCTGGCTATGCCTACACAGTCTCTGCCTTACATGCACAAGGCTCTAATTCAGTTGACATCTTAAGGTTATTTATAGAATATATTGGTTCTTGGATCTCATGTATTGGTCGCTGGAAATGAAACAGTATTCTTTTTCCTTTCCGTCTCTCCCTCTCTGTGGGTTTTTTTTGCGTGGGTTCCTCAGACTTCAACCCTTTTCCATCTCTCATTCCACCCCACCATTTGTCCTATCACCGTATGAACTTAGTAAATCTGTGTTTGACTTGGTTCAATATTTTACTCCTTTTTTTTCCCTGCTCGGAGGTAATACTGGACGCCTTGGCGTCTTTGTTTTGTAAAATCAACAGAGATATTAGTGGAACTTTAACATTAGCACTGTGCATATAAATTAGAAAATGCTGGAATTAAGCAGCAAGTCTGTCAGATCAGCCATGATCTAATAGAATGGCGGGAGGGGTTGAATGGCCTACTCCTGTTCCTATGTTCCAGTGTGTATAAACGACAAAATACAGGTGTTGTGACGTAGGGACCACACCTGAAATGTTAATTTAGAGTCAAGGGGCTGGATTTTACCAGCCGAGACGCGTTGGGGGCGGGACTGCTGGTTTCCGGGTTTTAGTCCCGCCCCCAGCGATGTCTGACGAACAGACGCTATTTTCCCTTGATTGGCCTTTTTAAACCCGCCCTGCGGGCTTGCTGACCAATTAAGGGAAAGCTGGTGTCAGATGACGTCAGTGCATGACGCTTCATTTGCCGGTTTTCTTAAAGGGACAGGCCCCATAATTTTTTGACAGATGAATTGTCAGTGTTTGACAGCATTGAGGTGCTGTCAAACACTGACAATCACTGTCCAAAGGTGAGCCCTTGCACCCAGGCTCGCCAATGACTCTCTCCTTAGGAGAAAACAGATGACAGCTGAATGTGAGATTGCAGAAGCCACCTGTCAATTCTCCCGATCAGATGAGGCTTCACAGAAACATCAAATCTTGTCACCTGCAGATACATAGAAACAGAATAAAAATATTTCTCACTACATTCTCTCACCTGTCATATTACCTGTGCACATTTGCACCCATCACACTAGCTCTGCAGCTGTCATTTGCACACTTACACTGCAGCAGACCCACAGCTCGCCTCGCTGACCCTGACGGGGTTTCCCGCCATCGGGAAGCCCGCATAAGCAGGCTGAAAATGGGGGAAAGCCTCTTAACTGCCTGTTAACTACCTGTTAACAGGCAGATAATTGGCTCTAATCCCCTTCCCGTCGCTAGGAGAGGGGTCCCTGCGCGAGTCGGGGACCCGCCTCCCGAGAAGATGGTTCGGAGGTGGGTTGGGAGCAGGGTTGGGACCTGCTCCCAATTTTTCCCATTTTCCCGGCAGTCCCACCTCCAAACCCGCCTCCTCAGGGCTGGTAAAATCCAGCCCCTAGAGCCATAACGGCACAGAAGGAAGCTAGTCGGCCCGTCGAGTCCCTGCCGGCTCTCTGTAGAGCAATCCAGTCAGTCCCATTCCCCCGCTCTATCCCCGTAGCCCTGCAAGTTTATTGCCCTCAAGTGCCTATCCAGTCTCCCCTTGAAAACATTGAGTGTCTCCGCTTCCACCACTTCCGTCGGCAGCGAATTCCAGGTCCTCACCACTCGCTGCGTGAAATTTTTTTTCCTCACATCCCCCCTGTATCTCTTGTCTTTTCTCTTTTCAAATACTGACGGATCTGCAGTATATTTCCAGCATTTGCACTGGTTTAATCTCTAAAGCTCTGTGTCGATGGTTTTAAATTGTAATTCTGATTTCTTTGCATCCCATCCAAATGTCACAAGTTTATTGTAAAACGAAGGCAACCAAACAGTTGGAGGCTCCTTCGGAGTAAAATGTCTCTCCCTGACAGGAGCTGTAATCAAATTTGACATTTCCATCACTTGTTCCTTGTTAAACCAACTGCTTCCGATTCAGAAAATCCCATCAAAGGTGGACACTGCCTTTTATATTAATTATTTATTCCCCTCCCATTGAAGCCAACAGGTTAAAGAAATATAGGACAGATGGACAGAGTCAACACTTAATTTGGTCTTGGACTTAATAGTCCCTTTTTTTGAATGCACAATCAGTAAATTTCTAAATGGTCTAGATTTTAAAATAAATTTAATTTCTGCCCTCCCCACATCTACTTCAGTGACTTATGATGTGGAGGCATTAATTATTACGGTTTTGATTAATTTATTAATTATGTTTTTTAAATTATTTTTTTCATTATTGGTTTCGGTGAATTTATGACTAATTATGGGTTTTGATTAATTCGGTAATTATGATGGTTTTCAATAGATTTCCACGGCAACAAGATTCTACCCCATGATCCCATTGCCTGCTCCGCCCTTATTCTGCCTGCCCCCTGTCCAGTTTTGGCAAAAATAGGAGATATCCCCCCCCCCACCCCCCACACACAATCTCGGACACTCTTCCTAATACCCTCCATGTTACTACTTATTCCACCCCTCTAACTCCCCACCCCTTTAACAGCCTGTTTAAATCTATCTCATTAATCAGGCCAAGGTCAGCGTTTATTGCTATTCTCCCATCACTGCTTAAGCATCCATTTTCTCCTCTGTGAAGCACTTGGGGATGTTGTAATACGTCAAAAGCATGCTATAAATGCAAGTTTGTTCAAAGAAGACCTGCTGAAGAACGGCACATTTTCCAAACTTTGCATCTAAGCAACGCCGTGGGTTTTAAATTCAATTGAGCGCGTAACCCTGATTCATGCGGTGCCTACAGTTCCGGCTCTTTTCGACCTAAATTAACTGCCAGGTGTGCCAGAGGTTCTTTCTGTCTGAGTAGATCGACAGTGTCAGAGCTGACCTCAGTTTTGACCTGAGCTAGAACGGGATGTCCTTCATCCCCGTGACGTTGGCATTCTCGGTGCTCCACTTGTGCACTAAATATGTGGGGTTACAGGGATAGGATGGGATATGTTAGGGGGAATTAAATACGTGGGATTACGGGGATAGGGTGGGATATGTGTCGGTGCAGGCTCGATGGGGATTCTGTGTGTGAAAGCAGGGACAGGGTACTGGATTTGGATGATCAGCCATGATCGTATTGAATGGTGGAGCAGGCTCGACGGGCCGAATGGCCTACTCCTGCTCCTAGTTTCTATGTTTCTATGTTTATGTTTCTATGTGCCGTCGGCGTTCAGCAAATAGACAAGAATTGGAGCCATTTCTTCCGGGTGGACCTGAATGGTGGACAGAGACATCCATCTCCGTTCCCATGCATAGTCCTTTACGTTCAACTGAGCAGGCTACATCCTAATATCATTTTAGGTTGTCATAGTCACCCAGGCTATGGTTACTTTTACATGCTTATCATCTTTTGCCAGTTCTCCTTTATCGAGTGACAGTTACCTTGATGCCATATTTCAGCACTGTAATTCTGGCCATGTAAGTGTTCCTCTCAACCCCTGTGCCAACAGAGATGTAGGTGAACCTATTAGCCCTGACAGTTCAGAAAAGATTGATAAATGGAACATGTCGAGCCATATTCTTTCACAGGAGGCTCAGCAGGGTGGACTTTTTCAGTTACAATACAGACAGAGGATGGATCTTACCTTATAAACCACTCCACAAATCCAAACTCAACAGTCACAAGCAGTACCAAACATGTCCATCCTCTACTCTCCTCATTCTCTATGCAAACTGTGGATGTGGTAGGAGTGGAGAAGATCACTTTGTAAATGCTAGAGATCAGAGGCGGCATTTGCCCCAACCCGCCCGGGAGGTTTGGGGTGGGACTTCGGTCCTCCACCCTGACCTCGTCGTGACCCCAGCCCAGTTTCCACTCTGAGCCTTGTCTAATTAAGTAGGGCAGGACCTTTGTCACCGAGGTGGGGGCGGGGGGGAGGGGGGGGGGTGGGCGGAGGCTTGTTGCTGCGATGAGGGAAATGTCATCAACTGCGGTGTCAGAAGAGACGCTCATGAAAAGGGTAGAAGTGCCCCAAAGATTCATTCTGAAAAGAGATGAGAGCCTTAAGAGAGTGAGAGGAGCCCACTACTGGACACTTGCCCTTCAACTCGTTGCTCAGCAGGATTGATACCGCATCCCCTGGGCCTGCCAGCCTCAGTGACTCCCCACCCCCCCCCCTCCCCCACCAACAGCGGCACCTGGGGGGTGGGCTGTGAGTGACACAAGCGGAATGCATAGAAATCAAGGTGGTATTGAAACGTATAAAATTCTGACAGGGCTAGACAGGCTGGATGCAGGGAGGATGTTTCCCCCTGGCTTGGGGGTCTAGAACGAGGGGTCACAGTCTCAGGATACGGGGTAGGACATTTAGGACTGAGATGAGGAGAAATTTCTTCACTCAGAGGGTGGTGAACCTCTGGAATTCTCTACCACAGAAGGCTGTGGAGGCCAAGTCACTGAATATATTTAAAGAGGAGATAGATAGATTTCTAGACACAAAAGGCATCAAGGGGTATGGGGAGAGAGCAGGAATATGGTATTGAGATAGAGGATCAGCCATGATCATATTGAATGGCGGAGCAGGCTCGAAGGGCCGAATGGCCTACTCCTGCTCCTATGTTTCTATAGGTTGCTAGGCCCTGCCTCCCTGTCATTTACATGTGAAGGGATGGCGAGGGGCTTCCCTGCCGAGGAGATGGGAGAAAGGCTTAGGTTGTGGAAGGGATACGGCAGTGGATTACCCCCACCCCTGCTCAAGTTCCCTGTTGTTTCCACCACTATACTGTTTAATGTGAGGTGGTATAGCGAAGGAAAATCCAGGGCCAGGACTCCAAGTTAAAGAACATTATAAACTGCCACAGTTTAACAAAAATGGTCTTTCAACTTTCCACTCAGATCTCCTTTACCTTTTTATTATATATCAAGAAGTATTGTGACTTGCATATCCATCACACCTCAAAGTGGCTCAGGTGCAAAATTTGTGTTACACCTGAACAGATGTTCTCAGTATATTTGAACCAAAAACCAAAAGAAATTATAACTGGATGGGAAAACTACCAATCAGCAAGTAGTATCCTTTAAAAAAAGAGAAAGCAATTTGGCTCTAACTGACCTCAGGATTTACCGGGTCGCAGCAGTTATAGTTTGTGGGCCTTAAAGAAACTGAACAATTAAATACACCACTACATTAGAAGCTAAATAATGCATTCTGTGTTGCATGCTTCAACACTCCTGTCTTTACAAAACAGATTGTCCTCCACCTTACTGTGAGCAACGCCACAGAAGATCTTCAAGTTTTTTTTAACTTTCACAACTAAATACAACTACCTGAAACCAAACGCAATTCAACTGATCTCTTTTTAAAATAAATTGAAAGTGCTATTGACTCCCAGTCTCTCAATGCCTCTTGTTTAAAATTCCCATCCCTGTGTTTAAACTCCTTCATGGCCTCGCCCCTCCCTATCTCTGTAACCTCCAGCCCAACTCTCTGTTCCTCCGATTCTTGCCTCGTGTGCACCCCTCCCTCCCTTTGCCCCACCATTGGTGGCCGTGCCTTCAGCTGCCAATGGCCCCACATTCTGGAATTCCCTCCCTAAACCCCTCCGCCTCTCAAACTCCCTCTCCTCCTTTAAGATCCTCCGTAAAATCCATCTCCTTGACCAAAGTTTTGTACACTCTTCCTGATATCTCCTTCTTTGGCTCGGCATCCATTTTGTGACGAGCTTTTGAACGGTTTGCTGTGTTAAAGGCACTCTATAAATGTAGGTTGCTGTTAACGTTAGTAGCCGCGTGCCAATTAAGTTCATGGCACATTCCTTTGTTTCTTATTTTAATGTGGTTGTTTTAAATATCTCTGCTGAAATAGCAACAACAACAACAACTTGCATTTATATAGCGCCTTTAACGTAGTAAAACGTCCCAAGGCGCTTCACAGGAGTGTTATCAAACAAAATTTGACTCCGAGCCACATATAAGGAGATATTAGGGCAGATGACCAAGAGGTAGGTTTTAAGGAGCATCTTAAAGGAGGAGAGAGAGGTAGAGAGGCGGAGAGGTTTAGGGAGGGAATTCCAGAGCTTAGGGCCCAGGCAGCTGGAGGCACGGCCACCAATGGTGGAGCGATTAAAATCGGGGATGGTCAAGATGCAGACAAAAGAATTTAGTGTGAAGGCCCTGAATATTCTTCCACTAATATAACCCAAGAAGCATGTCTAGCCTATAAACTGCCTCTTTAACTCCTGTTTATTGTAATATCTTTCCTTATCTCTTTTATGGAGTCGTATAAATAAACAACACAGAACCTGCAAGTTGTAGAGGTTGAATGTTTTACTTTATGCTTTCTGTACTCCAGTGTAACTGATCTCAACCTGCTCTCTCTGGTTATGGGTTTAAGCAAAGCATGTAGATTACAAATGTAACACCGAGACAGGATGCGATGATCCCACAGTGTCCTTAAAGCAGCATCGCCAATATATGTGAAACGTTTTATGTAGTGAAATTCACAATTCAGTAAAAATAACCTTTCAGGGCATCCAGCCCCTCGCTCTGTATGAGAGACTCATCTTTGTATCGAAGCAATAAAAACAGAAGATGCTGGAAACACTCAGGTAGCATCTGTGGATAGAGAGAGAGAATCAGAGTTAACATTTCAAGTCGATGACCTTTTATCAGAACTGGAAGACCTGAAACATTAGCTCTCTTTCTCGCTCCACAGATGCTGCCTGACCTGCTGAGTGTTTCCAGCATTTTCTGTTTTTATTTCAGATTTCCAGCATCCGCTGTAGTTTGCTTTTGTATACAAGCAGTCCATTTCTGTAGTTTTAACATAGCATGCAGAGTACGCTGCAACAGAAACCTTCTTTCTTGAGAAAGAAAGGAGAAAGACTTGCATTTATATATATGACCACCGGACGTCTCAAAGCGCTTTACAGCCAATGAAGTACTATTTGAAGTACTATTTGAAGTGGAGTCACTGTTGTAATGTGGGAAATGTGGCAGCCAATTTGCGCACAGCAAGCTCCCACAAATAGCAATGTGATAATGACCAGATCATCTGTTTTTGTTATGTTGGTTGAGGGATAAATATTGGCCAGGACACCGGGGAGAACTCCTCTGCTCTTCTTTGAAATAGTGCCACGGGATCTTTTACGTCCACCTGAGAGCGTAGACGGAGCCTTGGTTTAATGTCTCATCCGAAAGACGGCACCTCCGACAGCGCAGACACGTATATATTCTATATTCAGTTAAATGCTCGGTGCCAACCATTCGTAACTGATTTTCAGAGGGTATCTTATTGTAGCAAATTAGCAAAGTACCCAGAACTTCTATTTGATTTCCGGCTCTTCCCAGTTCTGATGAAAGGTCATCGACCTGAAACGTTAACTCTCTTTCTCTCTCCACGGATGCTGCCTGGCCTGCTGAGTTTTTCCAGCGTTTTCTGTTGTTACCCAGAACTAATGTCCAAGTCTGAGAAGATGGGCTGAAAATCTTTGAACAAGTAGCTAAGCCAAAGCATTTTGATTGCACACGGTAATTTAATTAATCTGTATTACAGTAGTAAGTTTTTGTCAGAGTATTATTGACACTAATTATTAATTGCAACCTGTTGCATTTGATTAAATATTGCCATGTAAGTGTCTGCAACTTTTTATAACATTTCATTCTTAATGAGAAGTATATCATTAATTAAAGGATAATTGACTTATGAGGTTCCAGTGCACTCAATCCTACTGTTTCGTATTTCACGTTTGTTTACTCAAAACAAACTAATCTGCAAGTCTCTATTAAAACCTCATTTTGAGGCAGGGAGTCCACAGTAAAAGTTCTACGGAGTTAACATAAGAACATAAGAAATAGGAGCAGGAGTCGGCCATTTGGCCCTTCGAGCTGATCTTCTACCTCATTTCCACTTTCCTGCACTATCCCCATATCCCTTGATTCCCTTAATATTCAAAAATCTATCAATCTCTGTCTTGAATATACTCAACGACTGAGCCTCCGCAGCCCTCTGGGGTAGAGAATTCCAAAGATTCACCACCCTCTGAGTGAAGAAATTTCTCCTCATCTCAGTCCTAAATGGCCGACCCCTTATTCTGAGACTGTGACCCTCTGGTTCAAGACTCCCCAGTCAGGGGAAACATCCTCCCTGCATCTACCCTGTCAAGCCCTGTAAGAATTGTGTATGTTTCAATGAGATCACTTCTCATTCTTCTAATCTCTAGAGAATATAGACCTAGTCTACTCAATCTCTCCACATAGGATAATCCCCCCATCCCAGGAACCAGTCTGGTGCACCTTCGTTGCACTCCCTCTATGGCAAGGGAGTAACTCTATGAGTTACTTTAGGAATTGTTCAACACACTGGGCATAATCGACTTCATGAAGTTATACTTGTGATCTGGGAGTGTGGGCCATGACTCCCAGCTTTCTTTAATGGTAGCTGCGATGGGTTTACAACATCGCTGTTCCCACCAATCCTGGCTGCAAAATTCCCATCTTAAATAACACTCCTTGAATTTTCTGATGTTCATTCTTGAAATTTGAAGTGACATGTAGCTACATAGGGAAGAATTTTCACTTTGTCATGAAGGGGGGCAAAATTATTGATAAGGGTACACTTTCCTAAAGTTGCATCAATAAACTATATGGTGAGTGCTTCTGAGTTGCCTCCTGCCGGTTTCATGCCACACAAATTTTATGACCGCAAATGTCGGAAACTGGAGGGGGCCAGGGTTGGGAATTACAGTATTGACTAGGTTGGGGATTGCAGCGCAGGACGGGGTTGGGAATGGCAGCAGGGATAGGTTGGGAATGGGAGTACGGATCAGGTTGGGAATTGCAGTGGAGAGCAACAACAACAACAGCAACAACTTGTATTTATATAGCGCTTTAATGTAGTAAAACGTCCCAAGGCGCTTCACAGGTGTATTATAAGACAAAAAAATTGACACCGAGCCATATAAGGAGAAATTAGGGCAGATGACCAAAAACTTTGTCAAAGAGGTAGGTTTTAAGGAGCGTCTTAAAGGAGGAGAGAGGTGGAGAGGTTTAGGCAGGGAATTCCAGAGCTTAGGGTCTAGGCAACAGAAGGCATGGCCACCAATGGTTGAGCGATTATCATCAGGGATGCTCAAGAGGGCAGAATTAGAGGAGCGCAGATATCTCGGGGGTTTGTGGGGCTGGAGGAGATTACAGAGATAGGGAGGGGCGAGGCCTTGGAGGGATTTGAAAACAAGGATGAGAATTTTGAAATCGAGGTGTTGCTTAACCGGGAGCCAATGTAGGTCAGCGAGCACAGGGGTGATGGGCGAGCAGGACTTGGTGCGAGTTAGGACACGGGCAGCCGAGTTTGGGATGACCTCAAGTTTACGTAGGGTGGAATGTGGGAGGCCAGCCAGGAGTGCATTGGAATAGTCAAGTCTAGAGGTAACAAAGGCATGGCTGAGGGTTTCAGCAGCAGGTGTGGAATGGCAGGATCCTGGGTTTGCAAACGTGTCAGTCAGATGTTTAGAAAACTCTCAGCTTTTGCATTGTCCGCAGATGGATTTCTCACCTTAATTTCTAATTCCGAGGTGCATGATTTGCAGTAGTTGGCAAATTGCAGACTTCCACTCGCTGAGTGTAGGCATTTGGGCTGGAACTCTAATTACAGATCAGTACTTGATGTTGGGTCAGACACACCTGCAGCAATGCTCAGTTCACACTTCCACAGCAACTAATGAGCTGCTAAGATAATAAAAAACAACCCAAATGTAATAAATCCAGTTGTGGAGAGTGCAGAATTGGCAGTTTTCTAATAGACCGACTGAAATGTTAGCTAACCTCGATTCAGGTTCCAGCCACCTATCTGACCCAACCCAACAAGTGTATGTTACTGGATGTAGTTATTTTTCTAGCCCAAATGAATAGAGGGTAGATGGAGTTAAGATACAAATCAACCATGATCTAACTGAATGGTGGAACAGGCTCAGGGGTCTGAATGGCCTACTCCTGTTCCTATAGGAAAGTGTATAACATACAAACTGCGGCAGTGCGCACAGAGACTGAAAATAAATTGGTTGGTCAAATATTTTCCACAGCAGAGAGTAAAAAGCCAATGATGCACAAAAGCATTGTGTCTTTGTGGTGATTAATCTCGTTCAATATTACAGCTGTACGCACCTGTGCTCTGGCCTCATTTTTCATTCAACTCGCGAGAGCCATTTCATAATTTTACCAAGTTGTTTCATTTGCTGTACAAATGAAGAGCAGCTCTCTTGAAGTCATAAGCGTCAGTTTGTTAAAGCTATGAATGAAATGCTCACAAACTCCAGATTCATTCATTTTGTCTGTAAATGTCAGAGAGTGGATATTTGGACTGGAACGAGAATCACATAGACTGGCGCCTTCAGTTTGAGCGGGAGTTGGACATGGTCAAGTTGGGAATAGCAGTGGTGGGGTTGGGGGGTGGGGGGGGGTGGAGAACAGGAGATGCAGATGATGATCCAGCATTATTCCTGCCCAGACACCTCCTAACAGTGGATAGGGAGGGGGGTGGGGAGTGTCAAGCCAAGAATAATGCTGGGATCATCCTCTGCATCTCCTGTTCTTCCCCCACTCCCCACGTACATCTGCCACCCAACATCTGACCATTTTCGATGATACTTTTTGCTCAACCGACAGAAATAACCTCCACCCGAATTTCCACTCTTTTTTTTAATAAATTCCAACACTATTTATAGACCGCAAATGCGCTGAAAATGGTGAGGAAATTCACTCCCGATGAATTCAACAAAAAATCAAAAGGTGATTTCAGAATCATTCTGGATACTGAGCTCTGCATCACATTCCCTGTTTGAAAACCCTTTCTTCACTCCCAACTCCCGATACCTACCTCTTCATTACCTTTAACGGGTTTACAAACAAGACAGATTATTTATCGGCACGTGTGTTCAAATATCCTGTTAATTCTTTACTAGGTTCACTAGATTGATCCCTGGGATGAGAGGGTTGTCCTATGAGGAGAGATTGAGTAGATTGGGCCTATACTCTCTGGAGTTTAGAAGAATGAAAGGTGATCTCATTGAAACATACAAGATTCTGAGAGGGATTGACAGGGTAGATGCTGAGTGATTGTTTCCCCTGGCTGGAGAGTCTAGAACTAGGGGGCATAGTCTCAGGATAAGGGGTCGGCCATTTAGGACTGAGATGAGGAGGAATATCTTCACTCAAAGGATATTGAATCTTTGGAATTCTCTACCCCAAAGGGCTGTGAATACTGAGTCTTTGAATATATTCAAGGTTGAGATAGATAGATTTTTGGACTCTAGGGGAATCAAGGGATATGGGGATCGGGCGGGAAAGTGAAGTTGAGGTTGAAGATCAGCCATGATCTTATTGAACGGCAGAGGAGGCTCGAGGGGCCATATGGCCGACTCCTGCTCCTAATTCTCCTTATGTTCTTAGCAAATCATTTTAATGGGCCGTATTTTCCGATTGGAGGCTTCCTGCGTGCGGAGGCCTCCGATCTGGAAAAAATCTACGGACTTACCTGAGGGCTCCCGAGGTGCATATACTTCCGATCCTGGGCCTGTCCAACTCGAAATGTGCAGGGCCCACGTATCCCAGAGGTGCATGCGGTTCGCAAGGCGTCCCTGGGATCACGTGGGCCATGGGGAGCCAATAGGAGAGGGGAATCTCCCTCCATATACTTGACAGATAGACCCGTCAAATATATGAATGGAGATCACCCCAAAAACACTGTAAAACATTAAATAATTTTTTTTTTAATCACATTTTTAAAATGAGATGAAATTACAATAAATTAAATATTTTAAACGAAAACTTAATTTTTTGAAAAAAAAATTAAAGTTTTTTACGTGGCTAAAAATAAACTTACCTTTTTTAAAGTATTTTTAAATGATAAATGAGTGAATTTTTTTTTTTTACTTTTTTCAAATCTTATGCTGGTAAAAGCAAGCCTTACGCCGTAAGATTTCTAAGGGTTTTCTGCGGGCGGAGGTTCTCCAGAAAGCGAAACTATCCACCCACAGAGGCCCTTCTCCAAGAGCATTCTTGACAGATCGGAAATGCCAGTTTTCAGCACATGTGCTTGGCATGCCTGAAACCGGCATTTCCGATGTCTACACACCCGTAGGCATCGGAATATACGGCCCAATATTTTTAATACAAGTAAAGGTGCAGTAAAACTATTTTATTGAAGAAACCTTTGCCAATTGATCAGCTCCTTACTGTCTTGTAGACCTTTGACAAATGGAAATTGTTGCTTGATTATTGCTTGATTTTTGATTTTGATTTTGATTGCTGTTTAAAAGTTTTCCTCTATATCAATTTTATTTTTTTCAAGCAACAGTTGAGAAAGGTATTGCGAGAGATATTTATTTTGTACTTGTCCAACAGACGGAAGTTTTTTGTTTAATTTGCAGCAAATTTTAATATTCCAAACTCTTTTCATAAACATTTTTCGTGAAGATTTTTTTTATTAATTGAAGAAGAATTTGGAAAAACTCCCCAGATCATGTACATACAGAATTACTTCCAAAGTGTTACTAATGCAGCTGGATGCAGAAGGACAGTGGTTGCCTAGGTTACCTCGCTGATGATTCCAGTTGGTGGCGTTGATCCAGGCAATGCTGGATGCGTCGGAAATGTATTTTTGCACTTGTTAGCGTCATACCTGTTTGATCAGCACTGATGTAATGATTTTATAATAACTGATTGCCTACACATTGCCATTATGAGGTCACATGGTCTAGCCCACCTGAAATCAGTGATAACTATACAAAAAAAAACAACACACGCACTTCGGAACTCGGAACCGTCATCCAGTTCAGCTGGCAGTCGGCACTTCAACTGTGCGTCAACCTGTTACCATCACACAGGAAAATGTCAATGTCTTTTCATTGGAATTGGAGGCCATCAGCTTCGATTCAGTTGGAGTGTGGAAACAGCAACTACTTGCATTTATATTAGCGTCTATACCGTAGTAGAAGATATTAGGACAGGTGACCAAAAGCTTGGTCAACGAGGTAAGTTTTAAGGAGCGTCTTAAAGATGGAGAAAGAGGTAGAGAGGTTTAGGGAGGGAATTCCAGAGCTTAGGGCCTTGGCACCTGAAGGCACGACCGCCAATAGTGGAGCGATGGAAATCAGGGATGCGCAAGAGGACAGAATTGGAGGGGCGCGAAGGTTTGTAGGGCTGGAGGAGGTTACAGAGACAGGGAGGGGTGAGGGCATGGGGGGATTTGAAAATGAAAGGGTTAGAGGAGGGGGGCTTGAATCTGTCAGAACTAATCAATCTAACCTTACTTTCTCCCACTATTGGTCATACATGAAGTTGAGGCAGAAAGGTTTTAAAATGAGCTGATGGTTTCGGAGACCTACCGTAAGCGTCTTGGGATAATTTCCTACATTGAAGGCACTATATAAATGCAAATTGGTGTTGTTATAGGTGTGCTTATTTAGTGTTCATTTTCTGCAAGCCTAGTTTCAACCACTTTTTTGAGTTAAGGAGGATGTTGCTTTGTGTGAATGCATTAACTTGCTTAATTTGAGCATTTCCAAAACAGTACTTGTCCACGTTTGGAAGCAAAAGACTGGTGAGATTGGAATAGTGATTGGAGTAGTGGTGAGATCGGACAAATGATATCCTATGTGAATGTGACCACAGTAATCTATCCCTCCTCGTCCTTCTCGACCTGTCAGCAGCCTTTGACACGGTTGACCACACCATCCTCTCCAACACCCTCCTTTGCCATCCAGCTGGGTGGGACTGCACTCGCCTAGTTCGATTCTTATCTATCCAGTCATAGCCAGAAAATCACCTGCAATGACTTCTCTTCCCGCTCCCACACTATTACCTCTGGAGTCCCCCATGGATCTATCCTTGCCCCCGTCTATTTCTCAGCTACATGCTGCCTCTCAGTCACATCACCTGAAAACACAACAGTGGGTTCCACATGTACGCTGACGACACCCAGCTCTACCTCACCACCACGTCTCTCGACCCCTCCACTGTCTCTAAACTGTCACACTGCTTGTCTGACATCCAATACTGGATGAGCAGAAATTTCAACCAACTAAATTTTGGGAAGACCGAAGCCATTGTCTTCGGTCCCCGTATTTGACACTGAGATGAGCTTCCGACCAGATATACACGCCATCACCAAGACTGCCTACTTCCACCTCCATAACATTGCCCAACTCTGCCCCTGCTTCAGCTCATCTGCTGCTGAAACCCTCATCCATGCCTTTGTTACCTCTAGACTTGACTATTCCAATGCTCTCCTGGCCGGCCTCCAATCTGCCACCCTCCGTAAACTTGAGCTCATCCAAAACTCTGCGGCCCGTATCCTAACTCACACCAAGTCCCGTTCACCATCATCCCTGTGCTCACTGACGTACATTGGATCCTGGTCCGGCAATGCCTCAATTTTAAAATTCTCATCCTTGTTTTCAAATCCCTCCATAGCCTCGCCCCTCCCTATCTCTGTAACCCCCTCCAGCCCTCCATATATACATATGACATTCCTCTTGTCACTATATTAACGCTAACCCATTTTAAAGAATGCACCGCCATTTTTTAAATGGTGAATAGCGGAACATCATGTGAACACTGCTCGGACTCGATGGGCCGAATGGCCTCCTTCTGTGCCGTTATGACTCTATGGGGTAAAAATTCAGTTGGTTGCGCCTCCCGTTAGCGCCTTAAATGGGCGCTAATGGGGCGTTAAGGCGCTAACGCCCGGGCGCAGCGCTGTTTGCGCCGCTCGAGAACTTAACTTGAGATTGTGCGGCGGCGCTAAAACTTACCGCTGCGACCACCTGCGCGCGCAGATTGTGACGTCATTCCGTGGTGCAACGCCCTTGGGGCGCCCCGGAGCGGAAATTGAGTGGCGCCCCCTGCCTTACCGCCTGGCGCTTCCAACGACCGGAAGACTGGAACGTTATCAATCGGTGTGGGGCTGGGGGGGGCGCTATTTAAAGGGGGCCTCTTCCTGTCTTTTTCTGTGGTCGACATTTATGCACCACTCGTTCTGAGAGAGAGAGAGAGATTCGGAGAGAGAGAGAGAGAGACTTCTACATTGACTCAACGCTTTGTGAGGTAGTTTGGCCTAGTTCATCCTAACTTTGCTGCTACTTTCGTTGCTGTACCTCATTACTTTTCTGGCAAAGAGAATATGGGGGCTGCAATGATTGGGGGCGTCGTCCTGCTCCAGCTCAATCGGAGGAGAGTGAGACGCAGACAGAGAGTGGCAATGATGGCCAGACGGAGGAGGCCCATCAGGCGCATGTACAGGAGAGCTTACCCTCCCAGGGTATATCGTGAACAGCTCTCCTACATCCACATGTCCGAGGAGCTGTGTTTGCGAAGGCTGCGATTCAGCAAGGAGGTGGTCACTGAGCTCTGCCACCTGCTGCAGCCAGATCTGCAGCCTCAGCTGAGGTCCAGGACGTCTCTGTCGGTGGCAGTGAAGGTCACAGTGGCTTTGAACTTCTACGCCACTGGCTCATTCCAAGCTGCTGTTGGGGACCTCGCCAATATCTCCCAGTTTGCGGTGCATCGCTGCATCCGGCAGGTCACCAATGCCCTCTTCACAAGGAGACGAGACTTCATCTCCTTCCCTATGACCCCAGACAAGCAGCATGACCGTGCTATGGGCTTTGCGAGGGTAGCGGGCTTCCCCATGGTGCAGGGCGCCATTGACTGCACGCATGTGGCTTTGCGTGCTCCGCGAGAGAATGCAGAGGAGTTCCGGAACAGAAAGGGGTTCCATTCCTTGAATGTGCAGTTGGTCTGTGACCACAGACAGGTGATTCTCGCTTTCAATGCCCACTATCCGGGCAGCTGCCACGATGCTTTCATCCTGCGCCAGAGTACTGTGGCAGAAATTTTCGAGGCACCGCATCAGCCAGTTGGTTGGCTTCTGGGGGACAAGGGGTACGCATTGAGCACCTGGCTGATGACACCGCTCCGTGCGCCAAACACCCCTGCTGAGCTGCGGTACCAGGAAAGCCAACAAGCAACGAGGAACATTATTGAGCGCACAATCGGCGTGCTCAAACAACGATTCCGCTGTCTGGACCATTCCGGAGGAGCCCTGCAGTACTCGCCTGAGCAAGTTTCCAAATTCGTAGTGGTGTGCTGCATGTTGCACAACATGGCAATCCTCAGGACGCAGCCAATGCCACCAGGCCTTGCAGCACCACAAGAGGAGGAGGAGGAAGAGGAGGAACAGGCCGAGGACGATGATCAGCAGCAGCACCAAGGCAGGAGGGCGGCCCACAATGGTCAAACTGCAAGGGCCGTCCGTCAACGACTAATAGCAAGCCGCTTCTAAGGCCCCTGCCAGTGCTACAAACACGAATCAACCCAGCACGCAACCCCTAAGCCGGCCAAGGCACCAATAATTCCAACCACCAGCCATGTATATTTTGAATACAGAAACTTATTTATTGTACAAACTCTGTGTGTGTCAATTCCTCATGACAAACTCATAGAAATAAACACAAAAAAACAGTCAATAACATAACTGGTTCTCACAACCTAGAGATAATGTCCAAAACACTAAACAAAAGTTGGGCCATGAACCTCGGCCTTTAATAAAAAAATGACCAGCATTTTGGCACACCTCCTACTTTTTGCCCTTCGAGGGTGATCTCCTTCCCTTGCGCACTTCCCCCCTTCTAACCCTACTGCTCCTCCGTAATGGGACCTCAGTGGCTGCAGCAAGGCTGGTGGAAGGCTGCTGCTTGTCAGACCCTGACACTGCAGATGCCCCTGAAGGACGGCCTCGACCACTTCTGGGCCTGGAGGGCCCGGCTGCAGACTGCACCAACTCTGCATGGGCGGCAGCAGTCTGTCCTACAGGCGGTGGCAAGTGCAGTGGAGAAGTGACAGTGTTGGCAGCAGGAATGCTGTCATCGTGAGAGAGGACAGCAACTCCCTGCTCGCCCGACACACTGGCACTCCCACGGGGCAGCACTTCAGCATCCGGAGCAATTTGCCGGAGAACAGATTGCTGGCCTGCTGCGGCGCGGTGACAGCCCCGGGGACATGTGCACGAACCATCGAGGATGGCAGCAGTCAGTGCTCGCGTGGCCTCAATCTGAGTCTGCATGAGAGCAGGCTCAGATGGGTTCCTGGCAGCCAGTGACTGAATTGCAGCAGTAAGCTTTAGTGTGGCATCCGCCTGTGCTACAGCGAAGTGCTCCACACTCCTTGCCAGTGCCTCAATGCATTCGGGCACCCTTCCCACTGCACCCATGAGCTCAGTGTGCATGACCACCGCCTGGCTGTTCATTTCTGCAATCAGCCGCTCCTCCTCTGCGTCCATTGCATTAGGAGTGTCTGGCATACTCTCCCTCTGGGGAGAAGGCTCCCGTTCTTCCCTCCCCCCCCCCATGGCGTTGCTGCAGCCCGCTGGGTCCTGGAACTTCACCATCATCAGCCCCTTCCCCCCTGCTCCCCCGTTCTTCCCTCCCCCCCCAATGGCGTTGCTGCAGCCCGCTGGGTCCTGGAACTTCACCATCATCAGCCCCTTCCCCCCTGCTCCCCTCCGGGGAAGGCGTGTTCCCAGTGTGGCCATGGGCTTCCTCGGGAGAGGGTGGCACTGATGCTCCGGCTTCCTCTTCCTCCTCAGCTGCAGCATCACTCCCAGTGGCAGCTTCAGGGACCATCTCCTCAGCTGGTGAATCACCATCTGAAAGCAGGGAGGTACAAGAGTGGCTTTAGCGTGAGGACAGGGTGGCAGTAAGGGAGGAATAAGTGCAGCGAGTTAGCAAGTTGGATTGAAAGTGTCAAAGGCTGGTATTGTGAGGGACAAGTGGAAGGACAGAGGACAAAAAGGTGATGACCTTACCATTGCTGTCCACAACGGGGTCGGCGTCTCCAGTGGCGACGGGACCGATCACCCGGCTTGCCACAATCCTGTGGACGCGCTCCTCCAGATCGCTGAGGGGTTGCAGCTGAAGCCGCCCTCCACCCGTCCGTTGCTGCTGTCTCCGATTATGAGCCAGCTTAGCCTGCAAGAAAAAGGACAGCATCTGAGTCAATATACAGCCATGGTCTTGCCTGATGTGCCTCCCATAGGTGAATAGCCCTTACAATATGCAGCCATGGTCTTGCCTGATGTGCCTCCCATAGGTGAATAGCCCTTACAATATGCAGCCATGGTCTTGCCTGATGTGCCTCCCATAGGTGAATAGCCCTTACAATATGCAGCCATGGTCTTGCCTGATGTGCCTCCCATAGGTGAATAGCCCTTACTGTATGCAGCCATGGTCTTGCCTGATGTGCCTCCCATAGGTGAATAGCCCTTACTGTATGCAAAGTGTGGAATGTGTGTGTGTGTTTGATGAAAGGGCCATAGGTGTTGCATGAGTGTTGTGCATTGGGGTTTTAAGACCCTCTGGCCATAGAGTGAGGTTGAGATGGAGGGATGGAGAGGTATTGAGAAAAAGCCACTCACCCTGACGACCCGAGTGAGGTCGTTGAACTTTTTGCGGCACTGGACATGGGTCCTGGGCACCATGCTCCTGGAGGAGACGCTCTGAGCCACCTCCCTCCACACTCTTCTGAACTCGCGTGGCAAAGGCCTCCTGCCACTCTCCGGGAACAGCATGCATCATCTGCGCTCCACTGCGTCAACCAGAGCATCCAAGGCCCGCTCGGTGAAGCGATGAGCGCGTTCTCTCACCCTCTCCATGCTTGGCAGCAAAATGGATTACAGGTCTCTCCAGGCTGAGATTCAAGGCTGCAATGAGCAGGGTGTGGCTGGGGAGCAAGTGGCCCCCCCCGCTTTAAGAAGTGTCCGGCGCCAGTGTGTCTGTGTTCCCTCGCTAACTGGCAGCAGCTGCGCTGCGCTCGTGCGCTGAGGTAGCGCCTCACTCCTAGGCTTTTGCGCCTTAAGAGAGGTGTGCAGCGCCTAATTTAGCGCTCCACTCACCTCCCGGGGCGGTAAAAGTGAAGTTTCCTGTCAGTGCCGATAATTAGCGCCAGGCGCTAATATTTGCGCGCGGACGATATTTGCGCCCCAAATGGGGCGCGACCTAATTTCTACCCCAAAGACTTCAAGCATTCATCCAGTATCTTCACCATCTGTAATTTTTAGCCTGTTTAAGGCTTTAAAAACAGAAAATGTTTGAAATGTATAATAGCTTGATCAATATCTAAAAGAGGAAAAGATGTGTTAAAGTTTGAGTGTGACTTTCCAAGAGTTCTAAGGTTTTGTTTCCATGATATTGACTGACGCCTTTTTTCCTACCTTAAATATTAAAATTATTTATGTAAAATAGTTAAAACCTCCAATCCAAGTAATCCCCTGCCTGCCTCTGGGCTGTCATGGGATCTGGGACAGTAACAGATGTGATGATGAGCCAGTTTTGTCTTGTGAATGCAGGACCAGTTGGGACTGTGCTATCTTGCAAAGATTCTTAAGTTAAACCTTTCACCTTTTCAATGGGGCACAGTCTGTCAGGAATGTTAGAAGGCAACAAAAAGCCAGCAGTCTTGGATGAAATGGCTCAACCATGCTGTCTCACCTTCACTTTCCTTATAGGCACGGCCACAGAGAAGATGAGAGGAACATTATGTTTTGGAGCAGCAGTCGATGAAGCACTGGGGTCCCTGAATCTCCCCTGGCAGGATTCAAGCAGCCATGGTCTCCATGACATCATAAGAACATAAGAACATAAGACGTAGGAGCAGGAGTCGGCCATTTGGCCCCTCGAGCCTGCTCTGCCATTCAATAAGATCATGGCTGAGCTGATCTTGGCCTCAACTCCACTTCCCTGCCTGCTCCCCATAACCCTTGACTCCCTTACCTTTCAAAAATCTGTCTATCTCCACCTTAAATCTCTTCAATGACCCAGCCTCCACAGCTCTCTGGGGAAGAGAATTCCAAAGATTCACGACCCTCTGAGAGAAGAAATTCCTCCTCATTTCCGATTTAAAAGGGTGCCCCCTTATTCTGAAATTATGCCCCTTAGTTCTAGATTCCCCCACGAGGGGAAAGATTCTCTCTGCATCTACCCTGTCAAGCCCCCTCAGCATCTTATATGTTTCAATAAGATCCCCTCTCACTCTTCTAAACTTGAATGATTATAGACCCAACCTGCTCAACCTTTCTTCATAAGACAATCCCTTCATCTCCAGAATCAACCTCGTGAACCAATCAGCCAATCAATGTGGGAAGTTTCCCAGAAATGGAAGGAGATGATGTTGAGCCAGGGCTGCAAAGCTGTCCCTCTGCCTGTAGCCACTGTCCATGTGCTGCTGTTGTACCTTTCAGGCTGTACTGCCAAGTGATACACAGCCTTGTTTAACCTTGCCCAACTGGACGTGCTAGTCCTGGGTTGTCAGCTAATGTACTTTCCAAAATCAACACTTAAATAGTCAACCCAATCCCTTGGGAATAATGGCGGCTTCATTTTTCCATCATTATAATGTATTTATCATACCTTTCAGCCAATGTCCCAGACTCCTGCATCACCATCCCTGAGTATGTCCTGTCCCACCGGCAGGACAGACCCACCAGGGGTGGCGGCACAGTAGTATACAGTCGGGAGCAAGTGGCCCTGGGAGTCATAGAATCATAGAATCATAGAAAGTTACAGCACGGAAGGAGGCTATTTCGGCCCATCGTGTCCGCGCCGGCCAACAAAGAGCTATCCAGCCTAATCCTACTTCCCAGCTCTTGGTCCGTAGCCCTGCAGGTTACAGCATCCCAAGTGCACATCCAAGTACTTTTTAAATGTGGTTAGGGTTCCTGCCTCTACCACCCTTTCAGGCAGTGAGTTCCAGACCCCCACCACCCTCTGGGTGAAGAAATTTCCCCTCAAATCCCCTTTAAACCTTCCACCAATTACTTTAAATCTGTGCCCCCTGGTTATTGACCCCTCTGCTTAGGGAAATAGGTCCTTTCTATCCACTTTATCGAGGCCCCTCATAATTTTATACACCTCAATAAGGTCTCCCCTCAGCCTCCTCTGTTCCAAGGAAAACAAACCCAGCCTATTCAGTCTTTCCTCATAGCTAAGATTCTCTACTCCCGGCAACATCCTTGTAAATCTCCTCTGTACCCTCTCTAGTGCAATCACGTCTTTCCTGTAATGTGGTGACCAGAACTGCACGCAGTACTCTAGCTGAGGCCCAACTAGTGTTTTATACGATAGCAAAATACTGCGGATACTGGAAATCTGAAATAACAACAGAAAACGCTGGAAAAACTCAGCAGGCCAGGCAGCATCCGTGGAGAGAGAAAGAGAGTTAACGTTTCAGGTCGATGACCTTTCGTCAGAACTGTGAAGAGCCGGAAATCAAATAGATTTAAGGCCAGAGTAAAGCTGGGAAAAGGGGGAGGGGATAAAAGAACAAAGGGGGAGATGAAGAGACATTAAGAGACATTAAGAGATATGCAAGGCTAGAGGTGGTGTTAATGTGACAGATTAAGGCTGAAAGAAGTGTGAAATCCACTGGCAGAATGAAGGACAGCTGCCAGCTTCTATACAGTTGAAGCATAACCCCCCTGCTCTTGTATTCTATGTCATGGCTAATAAAGGCAAGCATTCCGTAAGCCTTCTTAACCACCTTATCTACCTGGCCTGCTACCTTCAGGGATCTGTGGACATGCACTCCAAGGTCCCTTTGTTCCTCTACACTACTCAGTGTCCTACCATTTAATGTGTATTCCCTTTCCTTGTTAGCCCTCCCCAAATGCATTACCTTACACTTCTCCGGATTGAATTCCATTTGCTACTGTTCTGCCCACCTGACCAATTTATTGATATCTTCCTGCAGTCTACAGCTTCCTTCTTCAGTATCAACCACACAGCCGATTTTAGTATCATCTGCAAACTTCTTAATTATACCCCCTATATTCAAGTCTAGATCATTGATATATACCACAAAATGCAAGGGACCTAGTGCTGAGCCCTGCGGAACCCCACTGGAAACAGCCTTCCTGTCACAAAAACACCCATCAGCCATTACCCTCTGCTTCCTACCTCCGAGACAGTTTTGAATCCAACTTGACACTTTGCCCTGGATCCCATGGGTTTTTAACTTCGTAACCAGTCTGCCATGTGGAACCTTATCAAAAGTCTTGATAAAGTCCATATACACTATATCAAATGCACTACCCTCATCTACCCTCCTTGTTATCTCCTCAAAAAATTTAATCAAGTTTGTCAGACACGACCTTCCCTTAACAAATCCGTGCTGACTATCCTTGATTAATCCGTGTCTTCCTAAATGAAGATTTATCCTGTCCTTCAGAATTCTTTCCAATAATTTTCCCACCACCGAGGTTAGGCTGACTGGCTTGTAATTACTCGGTCTATCCTTTTCTCCCTTTTTAAACAAGGGTACCACATTAGCAGTCCTCCAGTCCTCCGGCACCACACCTGAAGCCAGAGAGGATTGGAAAATGATGGTCAGAGCCTCTGCTATTTCCTCTTTTGCTTCGCTTAACAGCCTGGGATACATTTCATCTGGGCCTGGGGATTTATCCACTTTTAAAGCTGCTAAACCCCTTAATAATACCTCTCTCACTATGTTTATTTCACCTAATATTTCACACTCCTCCTCCCTGATAGCAATGTCTGCTTCACCCCTCTCCTTTGTGAAAACAGACGCAAAGTATTCATTAAGAACCCTACCGACGTCTCCCGCCTCCACACACAGATTACCCTCATGATCTCTAATAGGCCCTACCCTTTCTTTAGTTATCCTCTTACTCTTAATATATTTATAAAACATCTTTAGGTTTATCCTTGATTTTACTTGCCAAGAATTTTTCATGCTCTCTCTTTGCTTTCCTAATATCCTTTTTAATTGCACCCCTGTACTTTCTGTACTCCTCTAAAGATTCTGCAGTATTTAGCCCTCGGTATCTGTCATATGCCTCCCTTTTTTTCTTTATCCTTCCCTGTATGTCCCTAGACATCCAGGGGGCTCTAGATTTGTTAGTCCCACCTTTTTTCTTTAAGGGCGCATATTTGGTCTGAACCCTTCGAATCTCCTCCTTGAATGCCTCCCACTGCTCTGACACTGATTTACCTTCAAGTAGCTGTTTCCAGTCTACTATGGCTAAATCCCCTCTGAGCTTAGCAAAATTTGCTTTTCCCCGATTTAGAATTTTTATTCCTGGTCTATCCTTGTCCTTTTCCATAACTACCTTAAATCTAACTGAATTATGGTCACTAGCACCAAAATGCTCTCCCACTGATACGCCTTCTACCTGCCCAGCTTCATTCCCTAAAATTAAGTCTAGAACCGCCCTCTCTCTTGTTGGGCTTGCTACATACTGGTTAAAAAAGTTCTCCTGGATGCATTTTAGGATTTCCACACCCTCTATACCCTTCACACTAATTTTATCCCGGTTAATATTGGGGTAGTTGAAATCCCCTACTATTACTGCCCTATAGTTTTTGCACTTCTCAGAAATTTGTCAACATATTTGCTCTTCTATCTCCCTCTCACTGTCTGGGGGTCTATAGTACATGCCCAGCAGTGTGTTCACCACTTTTTTGTTTTTCAATTCGACCCATATGGCCTCGTTTGATGATCCCGCCAACATATCATCCCTCCTCACAGCTGTAATGGTTTCTTTAATCAATACCGCGAACCCCCCGCCCTCCCTTTTTACCTCCCTCTCTATCCCGTCTGAAAATCCTGTAACCAGGAATGTTCAGCTGCCATACCTGCCCCTCTTTCAGCCACGTCTCTGTAATAGCTAGAATATCATAGTCCCAAGTATCTACCTGTGCCCACAGCTCATCTGCCTTGTTTGCTATACTCCTTGCATTGAAGTATATACCATTTAGTACAGGCAAACCTCCTTGTTGACTACTATCTAGCCCTTGATTCCTCTGTCCTTCCAATTTACTTTCTACGTTTATGTTTTCCAATTCCAGTTTTTCTTCCCTCCCTACTGACTCTATTCTTAGGTTCTCATTCCCCCGCCAAGCTAGTTTAATCCCTCCCCAACAGCACTAGCAACCCCCCCCCACGAGGATATTGGTCCCAGCTCTGTTGAGGTGCAACCCGTCCGTCTTGTACAGGTCCCACCTCCCGCAGAAATGGTCCCAATGCCTCAGGAATCTAAAGCCCTCCCTCCTGCACCATCCTTCAAGCCATGCATTCATCTGCTCTATCCTCCTATTTCTGGACTCACTAGCACGTGGCACCGGGAGTAATCCGGAGATTACTACCTTTGAGGTCCTGTTTTTTTTTTCCTCATCATTGACTCCTGTAAGATTCTCAAAATTCACAGATCCCCCTAACTCTAAGAAAAAAAAACCCTAAGGAAAAAGACTTTGGACTCTTTTCTAGCTATTACAGGGTGGTGAAGTGCATTGGGCCTAACCGAAGGACTTTTTGAGCAAAAACCAAGATTTGGTACTTTTAAAACATGTCTGGGCTTGTAAGAGAGAAAAGGCTGTAAAGGAAGGTGGGATCAACCTCTGTAAAAACAGTTTGGGTTTTGGAGCTAATGGGAACTGTCTGGGGAACTGCATGATCTCGCTGGGAGTGTAAATCGGCCCCTAGCAGACATTAGCATCCTAACAATAAACCCGAGGAGAACAGTCTCCACCCCAAGCTACAGAGCCCATTAAGACATGCATAAAACAAATTACTTCGGCTTACCCTATAGAAATTACAGGCCCAACCAAGAAACCCAAAACATAAGAACGATCAAAACTCCTATTAAGTGGCACATCAACGGGATGGGGCCATCCCGGAACCACTTCACACCTTAGCAAACCAGTTACCGATAAACAAGCCCGCCAAAACTAGCAAAGACTGAGACCTCATTTGGTGCGCAGATAAGGAACCTTCAATGAGTATAATTGAAGGCCCGTTCTCAACCTGAAAAAGAAGAAGAGGAAGGAAGAACAAGAAGACATCAACGGAGGCATTCTCCGCAACACAGTTCTAAAACCAACACCGTTCAGCGTTCCGTGTCCAGCCAGGAGGTCGACAGCTCGAAGGCCAGACCATCCAACAAAGTAGGCCGACACGAGAAGAACCCAGAACGACCGCCTCAGTGACCACCGGACACCTCGCGGCAACAAGGCCCTCACGAAACAACCAACCAAACACCAAGTATCAATATTTGGGCCACCGCAACCAAAGAAAACCAACTCGAAGAAAACCCGAAGATCCGCAAAGTTTCCACTCTACAATCTACGCCTGACTTACCCCTGGGTAAGATTTTCCCTTAAAAAACTCTAAACCCTACTTCTAAACCAAAGAAAAGTGGGTACTCACCTGATAAATCCAATACGCACCCTACCGCATCAGCGGACTCGCGAAGACTGACCAGATACGCAGTTGAAGTCATCTACCGCGTACGGGGTACGGCAGACACCAACCGACATATAGAGTGAACCCCAAAACCGCGAACTAACCTAACTGTCAAGGATTCTGGTGAGTATCATCCCTGGTCCTCTGGAGTCCAACCTAGCTAGTGAAGTGGGATTGGGAGGGGTGAAGTATTCTTCTAATGTTATTTCCCTCGCTTGTACCGAAGTGTTCCCCACTTTTAGAGTGTTAAGAGTGTTTGTGTTGTGTTTTACTTTCTTAAATAAAGATCAAAGTTCTTGCATCAAAACCAGTTGTCTGCTGCACTTTTTATCACAACCCCCAAATAAGTCCAAGGTCTAGAACCAAGGGAGTGGGAGCGATTCGAACCACTCAGAATTCAGAGGTGAAGCTGACACAAACCACCACCCCCTACACATGAAGTCTCATGGCATCAGGTCAAACATGGACAAGAAAACCTCCTGCTGATTACCACCTACCGCCTTCCCTCAGCTGATGAATCAGTACTCCGCCATGTTGAACATCACTTGGAAGAAGCACTGAGAGTAGCAAGGGCACAGAATGTACTTTGGGTGGGGGACTTCAATGTCCATCACCAAGAGTGGCTCGGTAGCACCACTACTGACCAAGCTAGCCAAGTCCTGAAGGACATAACTGCCAGACAGGGCCTACGGCAGGTGGTGAGAGAGAACCAACACGAGGGAAAAACCTACTTGACCTCGTCCTCGCCAATCTACCTGCTGCAGATGCATCTATCCATGACAGTATTGGTAGCAGTGACTACTGCACAGTCATTGTGGAGACGAAGTCCCATCTTCACACTGAGGACATCCTCCATCGTGTTATGTGGCACTACCACCGTGCTAAATGGAATAGTTTCAGAACAGATCTAGCAGCTCAAAGCTGGGCATCCATGAGGCACTGTGGGCCATCAGCAACAGCAGAATTGTTTTCCACCACAATCTGTAACCTCATGGCCTGGCATATCCCTCACTCTACCATTACCATCACGCCAGGGGACCAACCCTAGTTCAATGAAGAGCGTAGAAGAGCATGCCAGGAGCAGCACCAGGAGTACCTAAAAATGAGATGCTAACTTGCGAAAGCTGCAACACAGGACTACATGCATGCTAAACAGCGGAAGCAGTATGCTATAGACAGAGCTAAGCAATCCCACAGCCAACGGATCAGATCAAAGCTCTGCAGTCCTGCCACATCTAGTCGTGAATGGTAGTGGAAAATTAAACAACTAACAGGAGGAGGAGGCTCCATGAACATCCTCATCCTCAATGATGGTGGAGCCCAGCACGTGAGTGCAAAAGATAAGGCTGAAGCATTTGCAACCATCTTCAGCCAGAAGTGCCAAGTGGATGATCCATCTCGGCCTCCTCCTGAGGTCCCACCCATCACAGAAGCCAGTCTTCAGCCAATTCGATTCACTCCACGTGATATCAAGGAACAGCTGAGCACATTGGATACAGCAAAGGCTGTGGGCCCCAACAACCCGGCTGTTGTGCTGAAGACTTGTGCTCCAGAACTAGCTGCGTCTCTAGCCAAGCTGTTCGACACCATCCAGGACAAAGCAGCCCGTCTGATTGGCACCCCATCCACCACCTTAAACATTCACTCCCTCCACCACCGGCATACCGTGACTGCAGTGTGCACCATCTACAAAATGCACTGCAGCAACTCACCAAGGCTTCTTCGGCAGCACCTCCCAAACACGTGACCTCTACCACCTAGAAGAACAAGGGCAGCAGGCGCATGGGAGCACCACCACCTCCAAGTTCCCCTCCAAGTCACACATCATCCTGACTTGGTAGTATATCGCCGATCCTTCATCGTCGCTGGGTCAAAATCCTGGAACTCCCTCCCTAACAGCACCGTGGGAGTACCTTCACCACACAGACTGCAGCGGTTCAAGAAGGCGGCTCACCACCACCTTCTCAAGGGGCAACTAGGGATGGGCAATAAATGCTGGCATTGCCAGTGACGCCCACATCCCATGAAAGAATAAAAAAAATTGATTCTCCTTTGCCGTTATATAACATACTCGCTTCAATATGCAAAATAAATGCTGTCTTCTGTTGCAGTATTTAATTCAAATTAAGTTCCGGCTTTTCTCCTATTCAAAGGTAAACAGCCAAGTCGTTGTTGATATTATGACAGGATTGCTTTAATTTGCATTGTCGTCATGACACTGTTCTCCTCGTTAGTGGCATAATCTGGCTTCTCTTTACACTGCTCCAGTTGGTTTACAGGCTCGTGATGACAGCACTCGTTGAAGAAGAAAAACTGCAAGGTTTTTAACACATAATTTTAATCATGGATTCTATTTCCATGGATCAGATTAGTTGACACAGACTACTGGTTAGCGGAATGAAGGGAGAATGATTTATTAGAGGTATTCACCAGATCAAGAGATGAGTTCAGATAAGGAAGGCCTTTCAGCCTATATGATCTCATTCTTCCAGTGTTCTTTCCTACATTAGATTCAAGCAGCCGTGGTCTCCATGACATCGATCGGCCAATCAACCTGGGAAATTTCCCAGAAACTGAAGGAGACGATGTTGAGCCAGTGCTGTTGCCCTGTCCCTCTGCCTGTACCCACTATCCATGTGTTGCTACATTTAGAACAGTGATGCAATGAAAAACATCAGGTAACGTTAGGTGACACAGCTTCCAAGCACAATTATATTTTAAAACCAGACAGGGTGGGTAATGAGAGAAGACTGGAGTACAGGGTGTGTACTGAGCGAGGAGGGGAGTACAGGGTGTGTACAGAGAGAGGAGGGGAGTACAGGGTGTGTACAGAGAGAGGAGGGGAGTACAGGGTGTGTACAGAGAGAGTAGAGGAGTACAGGGTGTGTACAGAGATATGAGGGGAGTGCAGGGTGTGTACAGAGCAAGGAGAGGAGTACAGGGTGTGTACAGCGATACGAGGGGAGTACAGGGTGTGTACAGAGAGGGAAGGGGAGTACAGGGTGTGTACAGAGATATGAGGGGAGTGCAGGGTGTGTACAGAGCAAGGAGAGGAGTACAGGGTGTGTACAGCGATACGAGGGGAGTAAAGGGTGTGTACAGAGAGGGAAGGGGAGTACAGGGTGTGTACAGAGAGAGGAAGGGAGTACAGGGTGTGTACAGAGAGAGGATGGGAGTACAGGGTGTGTACAGAGAGAGGAGGGGAGTACAGGGTGTGTACAGAGAGAGGAGGGGAGTACAGGGTGTGTACAGAGAGAGGAGAGGAGTACAGGGTGTGTACAGAGAGAGGAGGGGAGTACAGGGTGTGTACAGAGAGAGGAGGGGAGTACAGGGTGTGTACAGAGAGAGGAGAGGAGTACAGGGTGTGTACAGAGAGAGGAGGGGAGTACAGGGTGTGTACTGAGAGAGGAGGGGAGTACAGGGTGTGTACTGAGAGAGGAGGGGAGTACAGGGTGTGTACAGAAATACGAGAGGAGTACAGGGTGTGTACTCAGCAAGAAGAGGAGTACAGGGTGTGTACTGAGAGTGGAGGGGAGTACAGGGTGTGTACAGAGATGCGAGAGGAGTACAGGGTGTGTACTGAGAGAGGAGGGGTGTACAGGGTGTGTACTCAGCAAGAAGAGGAGTACAGGGTGTGTACTCAGCAAGAAGAGGAGTAAAGGGTGTGTACTGAGAGTGGAGGGGAGTACAGGGTGTGTACAGAGATGCGAGAGGAGTACAGGGTGTGTACTGAGAGAGGAGGGGTGTACAGGGTGTGTACTCAGCAAGAAGAGGAGTACAGGGTGTGTACTGAGAGTGGAGGGGAGTACAGGGTGTGTACAGAAATACGAGAGGAGTACAGGGTGTGTACTCAGCAAGAAGAGGAGTACAGGGTGTGTACTGAGAGAGGAGGGGTGTACAGGGTGTGTATGGAGATACGAGGGGAGTACAGGGTGTGTACTGAGAGAGGAGACGAGTACAGGGTGTGTACAGAGAGAGGAGGGGAATACAGGGTGTGTACACAGATGCGAGAGGAGTACAGGGTGTATACAGAGAGAGTAGAGGAGTACAGGGTGCGTACTGAGCGAGGAGCGGAGTACATCATGTGTACAGAGATACGAGGGTAGTACAGGGTGTGTACAGAGATATGAGGGGAGTACAGGGTGTATACAGAGATACGAGGGGTGTACAGGGTGTATACAGAGAGAGGAGGAGAGTACAGGGTGTGCACAGAGAGAGGAGGGGAATACAGGGTGTGTACTGAGCGAGGAGAGGAGTACAGGGTGTGTACAGAGAGAGGAGAGGAATACAGGATGTGTACAGAGAGAGGAGGGGAGTACAGGGTGTGTACAGAGAGAGGAGGGGAGTAAAGGGAGTGTACAGAGATACGAGGGTGTACAGGGTGTGTACAGAGAGAGGAGAGGAATACAGGATGTGTACAGAGAGAGGAGGTGAGTACAGGGTGTGTACGGAGATACGATAGGAGTACAGGGTGTATACAGAGATACGAGGGGAGTGCAGAGTGTGTACGGAGCGAGGAGAGGAGTACAGGGTGTGTACAGAGCGAGGGGAGTACAGGGTGTGTACTGAGAGAGGCGGGGAGTACAGGGTGTGTACAGAGCGAGGGGAGGAGTACAGGATGTGTACAGAGCGAGGGGAGTACAGGGTGTGTACAGAGCGAGGGGAGGAGTACAGGATGTGTACAGAGCGAGGGGAGTACAGGGTGTATACAGAGATACGAGGGGAGTACAGGGTGTGTACAGAGAGAGGAGGGGAGTACAGGGTGTATACAGAGCGAGGGGAGGAGTACAGGATGTGTACAGAGCGAGGGGAGTACAGGGTGTGTACAGAGCGAGGGGAGTACAGGGTGTGTACAGAGCGAGGGGAGGAGTACAGGATGTGTACAGAGCGAGGGGAGTACAGGGTGTATACAGAGATACGAGGGGAGTACAGGGTGTGTACTGAGCGACGAGAGGAGTACAGGGTGTATACAGGGAGAGGAGGGGAGTACAGGGTGTATACAGAGATACGAGGGGAGTACAGGGTGTGTACTGAGCGACGAGAGGAGTACAGGGTGTATACAGGGAGAGGAGGGGAGTACAGGGTGTGTACAGAGAGAGGAGAGGAGTACAGGGTGTATACGGAGAGAGGAGAGGAGTACAGGGTGTGTACAGAGAGAGGAGAATAGGATGTGTACAGAGAGAGGAGAGGAGTACAGGGTGTGTACAGAGAGAGGGGGGAGTACAGGGTGTGTACAGAGAGAGGAGGGTAGTATAGGGTGTGTACAGGAAAGGTCTTTTCTGACCCAGTACATTCCTTTATTCATGTGTAAAGATTGGATTGTCTCTGCACTTAGATCAGCCATTCTTATATCCATTAAATAATTGCAGCTGGAAATGCTGCTATGTTAGATTTCTTTACCCAAATTACAGATTGTGAATTTTGTCTTCATTTCCTGCAGGAATTGGCTGAATACTATTGTCAAATACTCAACTGATTGATTAACCCCATTGTGGTCAAAAGGAAGCTAATTAGCATTGTAGTGATATACTACAGTTTACATCCACCAGCCTTAATTGATGTCAACGCACCCTTAATGTCATGTTTTTTGGGGGTTTTAAGTGAATATAATAAATCAGTATTAGAAATGGGGAAATTTGCTCATTAAATTGTCAAACTCATCCCTATCTTCGCAATCACTGTCACATGAAGTAATAACACTTCATAAAATATTTATATCTAAAAAATTACATTTAAGTGCCAGAAAATGTACCTAATATGATGCAAAAATTGGAATTTCTGTAGGTGAGAGAAGCATGTCATCAGATCCCCTGCAGAAAATGTACACCTCACCAGGAACTCCCCTTCCAAGCCCCAGGATTCCTCCTGATGTCCCTCATCTCCATGTGTGGTTGCCGCCCAGCATTGATCGCCACAGATAGAAAACATAGGAAAACATAGAAGATAGGAGCAGGAGTAGGCCATTCGGCCCCTCGAGCCTGCTCCGCCATTCGATGAGATCATGGCTGATCATCCAAACTCAGTACCCTGTACCTGCCTTCTCCCCATATCCCTTGATACCTTTAGCTTTAAGAAATATATCTAACTCATTCTTGAATATATTTAATGACTTGGCCTCAACTACCTTCTGTGGTAGAGAATTCCACAGGTTCACCACTCTCTGGGTGAAGAAATTCTTCCTCATTTCTGTCCTAAATGGCTTACCCCTTATCCTTAGATTATGACCCCTGGTTCTGGACTCTCCGACCATCGGGAACATTCTTCCTGCATCTAGTTTGTCCAGACCTGTCAGAATTTTATATGTTTCGATGAGATCCCCTCTCATTCTTCTATACTCCAGCGAGTATAAGCCCAATCGACCCAATCTCTCCTCATATGTCATTTCTGCCATCCCAGGTATCAGCCTTGTGAATCTTGGCTGAACTCCTTCCATGGCAAGAACATCCTTCCTCAGATAAGGCGACCAAAACTGCACACAGTACTCAAGGTGTGGTCTCACCAAGGCCCTGTACAACTGCAGCAGGACATCCCTGTTCCTATACTCAAACCCTTTCGCTATGAAGGCCAACATACCATTTGCCTTCTTCACCGCCTGCTGCACCTGCATGCTTACCTTCAGCGACTGGTGCACAAGGACACCCAGGTCTCGTTGCACTTCCTCTTCTCCCAATCTATTGCCATTCAGATAATAGTCTGCCTTTCTGTTTTTGACACCAAAGTGGATAACCTCGCATTTATCCACGTTATAGTGCATCTGCCACGCTTCTGCCCACTCAACCAACCTGTCCAAATCATCCTGGAGTTTCTCAGTATCCTCCTCGGAGCACACACGCCCACCCAGCTGTGTGTCATCTGCAAACTTGGAGATATTACATTTAGTTCCCTTATCCAGATCATTAATGTATATTGTGAATAGCTGGGGTCCAAGGACCGAACCCTGCGGTACCCCACTAGTCACTGCCTGCCACTCGGAAAAAGACCCATTAATTCCTACTCTCTGTTTTCTGTCCGCCAACCAGTTCTCTATCCAAGTCAATACCTTGCCCCCAATCTCATGTGCCTTAACTTTACACGCTAATCTCTTATGTGGGACCTTATCGAAAGCCTTTTGAAAGTCCAAATACACCACATCTACTGGTTCTCCCTTATCTATTTTCCCAGTTACATCCTCAAAAAATTCCAGTAGATTAGTCAAGCATGATTTACCTTTTGTAAATCCATGTTGACTTTGTCCGATCCTGTCACTGTTTTTCAAGTGCTCAGCTATTACATCTTTTATAATGGACTCTAGCATTTTCCCCAATACCGATGTCAGGCTTACCGGTCTGTAATTCCCCGTTTTCTCTCTACCACCCTTTTTGAATAGTGGGGTAACATTAGCTACCCTCCAATCCATGAGTACAGTTCCAGATTCCATCGAATGTTGGAAGATGATCAGCAATGCATCTACTATTTCTAGGGTCACTTCCTTAAGTACCCTAGGATGTAGATTATCAGGCCCTGGGGATTTATCGGCCTTCAATCCCGTCAATTTCGCTAACACCATTTCCCTGCAAATACTGATTTCTTTCAGTTCCTCCCTTTCATCAGACCCTATGTTCTCCAACATCTCTGGGAGGTTATTTGTGTCCTCCTTTGTGAAGACAGAACCAAAATATGCATTTAATTGGTCTGCCATTTCTTTGTTCCCCATTATAACTTCCCCCACTTCTGACTGCAAGGGACCTACACTTGATTTCACTAATCTTTTTCTCTTGTTTCTTCTGTTTTTATTTCAGATGGTCCTTGCTATTTTACTGTACCCATTCCCTTGGAGATTTGGTGATTTCTTTGCTGGTTGTGACACAAGATACACAGCGAGTCCCATTAGTTGCCTTTTGTGCTAGTGTGTACGTTCAGACAGGGTAAAGTAAGTACATGGACAGGACAAACTAAGAGCATGTATGCATTGTGTTGTTTGCCGATACATTATTATCTATGTAATTTTTTTCAATGATTTACAAAGCTTTAGTAAGTACCCTCACTAAATTGCTTTGGCTGCCAGCTTTAATGAACCAACTGACGAAGGGTCATCGACCTGAAACGTTAACTCTGTTTCTCTCTCCACAGATGCTGCCTGACCTGCTGATTATTTCCAGCATTTTCTGTTTTTATTTCAGATTTCCAGCATCTGCAGTATTTTGCTTTTGTATTAATGAACCAACTATTGTGTTCTGCTGAATGCTTTGGTTTATTGTAAGGCTTGGACCGATGGCTGTGATTCCTTTCTTAAATGACAGCTCTTCTAGTTTAATTAATGTAAACTTTGACACACTTGGTACATTTGAGGCCTTTTAGCGCTTAATGCAGACCGAAGCTCGAGGCTAGTTCAATCGTTCTTCTTTTTCTTGCTGTGCTTGATTATGGCATTCAAGCTTGTAAAAGAGGAGCCTTGGGACAACCCAGGACCTCGGGGTGGGTAAGATTGCTTGTTTAAAACCCAAAATGTCATGAGTTTGAGTTCCAAGTCTCCTGTTTGGTTGCAGTTATTCGGTTGGGTGAGCTTTGTCAGCTCCTAGCTGGGTTGCTGGATTGAACTCAGTGTGAACTGGGAGAGGGTGGAGAAAAACGATGAAGAGTTGCCTCCGATGGATTGTGTCCAATAATAACCAATGAAGCAACATTGGCTGCTATAGATTTATTCAAACTAAAGAAAGAAACACATATATAGCGCCTTTCACAACCTCAGGACTCCTAAAGCACTTTACAGCCAATTAATTAATCTTGAAGTCTAGTCACTGTTGTAATGTAGAAATGTGGCAGCCAACTTGCACAAACAGCAATGAGATAATGACCAGATAATCTGTTTTTCAGTGATACTGACCAGGACACCGGACCCCTGTTCTTCAAAGAAGTGCTCTGGGATCTTTTACATCCACCTGAGAGGGAAGATGGGGCCTCGGTTTAACATCTCATCCAAAAGTGCAGCACTCCCTCACTACTGCATTAGAGCTCCAGTCTAGACTTTTGTGCTCAAGTTTCATGGGGTGGGACTTGAACCCTCGACCATTCTGACTTCAGAGGCGAGAATGCTACCCACTGAGCCACAGCTGACACCTAGTGAGAGGTTTATTCAGATGACAGGGCTGTGCCATTACATTGTGCAGGTTCAGGGGCCGCAGAACGAGGAGGGGCTGCCTCCTCCAGACACCGGGAAATGGAGTGGCATGGAGCTGCATGTGCAGCAGAATATTCTCACCTCTGCCTTGCTCCACGTTTTTGAACCTGCTTAGAAGAACCCGCAATGCCACAGCAACTGTTTGTTTAAGAAAGGGCGGGCAGAGGGCTCAGTACCTTTATGCACAACAGCAAGTCTGAAAAAAGTGGAAGGAAAAAAATATTAGATAACTCAGGAAATGATGATTCGGCGATCCCAACTTGGGTCTTAAAAGGCAACACTGAGGAAGGTAAGGAACTTGGACATCCTGAGGCAGTGTGAGTTATAGTAAGCGGCAGTGCTTTGAGTCTTGATTTCAGCGTACAGAGGATGGAGGCAGGAGGGAGATAATAGGGGCTGACATATTTGCAGAAAAGAACAACGAGAGGAAAGTCCAGAGCAGCAGTATTATCAGAAAAACAGACAGAACCAAGAAAGGTTGTGATAGAGAGAGCGGTGCTGGAGGGGTGGGCGGCGGGGGGGGGGGGGGCTCTGCAGCCCAGCCTAGCCCATTCTATGCTCTCAGTAAGAAGCGTCCAGTAACACTACTTTAGAAAATGCAATATTTGCTGACATTAGATTGAGTTGAAGACTGTTAAAATATTTATTAAGTTTCAATCTTTTGATCATTTGAAAGGATTTGGTATTCTGAAAGTTACAGCACAACCCTTGGGCATCGCAAGATTCAATACTTCACAACTGATACTGCCCCCTGCAGGGCCCCCACAATCTTTTCTCCTTCGTAAGACCATCCAGCCCCCTGGCAAGTTGACCCAAGACATGTCACATTTTCAGATATAACACTGGGTCAGTATCCAGCACTAAAATATTGCGGTCAAAACACTAACTAGTTGCAATGATAACGAGATATCCGATTGGTCCCACTACCCCGCTCTTTCCCCAACAGCCCTACAAGTATTTCCTTTTCAAGTATGCATCTAATTCCCTTTTGACAGTCACTATCGAAACTTGCACCTTGGATAGTGCACATGAGGGAAGAAATGAGCTGTTGAGATAGTGACTCGTGGTATCCTGGACTGCTCTTGCACACCTCACAGTAATGGATTAGGGAGAGGCTACATTCCGCCATCTTATCCAATGGATGGTGCGTGGCATACGGGGCAAGACAGGAAAGGCCTTTCTAAAATGAGGTTAAACAAAATGTCAATAAGACGACGAAAGAGTGAGGTAGTGTTTACGTGAATGCAAAACAGATGAACTGCCAGAGATGTCAGAACATTGGAGCTGCCTCGATTTAAAAATTCTCATCCTTGTTTTCAAACCCCGCCATGGCCTCCTCCAGCTCCACAACCCGCCGAAATCTCTGCGCTCCTCCAATTCTGGCCTCTTGCGCATTCCCGATTTTCATCGCTCCACCATTGGCGGCCGTGCCTTCAGCTGCCTGGGCCTTGAGCTCTGGAATTCCCTCCCTAAACCCCTCCGCCTCGCTACCTCTCCTCCTTTAAGACGCTCCTTAAAACCGACCTCTTTGACCAAGCTTTTGGTCACCTGTCCTAATATCTCCTTATGTGGCTCGGTGCCAAATTTTATTTGATAATCGCTCCTGTGAAGCAGCTTGGGAGGTTTTACTGTGTTAAAGGTGTTAGAACAGTGACTACACTTCAAAAGTACTTCACTGGCAGTAAAGCGTTTGGGACGTCTTGAGGTCGTGAAAGGTGCTATAGAAATGCAAGTCTTTTTTTATTAAAGGCAAGTTGTTGTTGTTGCCTCTGATTCCGATTACAGTGGTTTGATAGATGGCTAAGATGCCCAATCAGAAGCCGAGGTTCAATCCCCATTATATTTAACGTTAACTGTTGGCAGTGGCGTTACTACAATTGATCGTAGCCCCTCTCACCCAAGGCTAGCGAGAGGAAGAATCAAGCATTGTTCACACTTCTGATCACCATCCAGTGACAGCTGCTGGAAGCAACATATATGCGGAAGTCGGGTGAAAACAGGATGGGGGTCATTTTAACTTGCAGCGACTGTGTAAAACGGGCGATATCTGATCAGCCACAAACAGCCACCCACAGACACCCACCCACACACACCCACCCACACACCCACCCACACACACACCCACCCACACACACGGACACACACCCATCCACACACACACCCACCCACCCACCCACACACACCACCCACCCACACACACGAACACACACCCATCCACACACACACCCACCCACCCACACACACACACACCCACCCACACACTCACCCACACACAGACACACACGCACACCCATCCACACACACACCCCCGCACGCACACACACCCACACACCCACCCAAACACATGGACACACACCCACCCACACACCCACCCAAACACACGCACACTCCCACACACACACACACACACACACCCACCACACACACGCACACCCACCCAAACACCTGCACACACACCCACACACACACACACACACCCACACGCACACCCACCCAAACACACGCACACACCCACACACACACCCACACACACACCCACACACACACCCACACACGGTTGCTGATAACTGATAATGAATAACTGACCTCACACAGGAAGAGTGGCTTGTGGAACTTCACAGTAACGTGAGTCACCGTGCTCAAGAGAGAAGGACAGAACACTGGTGCAGGGGAGAAGTAATTGCTTTGATGGAAAAAATAGTTAATGGAAACATTGGCAAGTACTTTCCAGGAGCAAGTTCAGTATTTATTGAGCCTGTGGATTAAAAAGAAGACAGTGTGGACAAGCTTGCAACTTCCGAGCTGTGCTGTCTTTGTGAAGCACACGTTTCTGTCACACTAACTCCTTTGTCCTGCATCTTGAAGCTGATACCTGTCTGGCTGACATGGAAGCGCACAACAATCCCTCCCCGGCAGTTTGAGAATTTGAGATCAGTTTTAAAAAATCAGTACAAGCGACCACAAAGCTGTCGGATTATGGTATAAACCCAACGGGTTCAATAACATCCCTCTGGAGAATGAAACCTGCCATCCTTGCCTGGTTTGTTCTATATGTGACTCCAGTCCCACACCAACGGGCTTAGGGGGCATAACCTTAAAATGAGAGCTCGGCCATTCAGGGGTGATGTCAGGAAGCATAATTCACACAAAGTGTAGTGGAAAGCTGGAACTCTCTCCCCTAAAAAAGCTGTTGAGGCTGGCGGGGGGGGGCGGTCAGTTGATAATTTCAAAACTGAGATTGATAGATTTTTGTTAGGCAAGGGTATTGAGGGTTGCGGAACCAAGGCGGGTAGATGGAGTTAAGGTACAGATCAACCATGATCTAATTGAATGGTCATGATGTGGAGATGCCGGTGTTGGACTGGGGTTTACAAATGTGAGAAGTCGCACAACACCAGGTTATAGTCCAACAGTTTTATTTGAAATCACAAGCTTTCGGAGCGCTGCTCCTTCGTCAGCTTTTGGAGCGCTCCTCCTTCTTCACTTCACCTGACGAAGGAGCAGCGCTCCGAAAGCTTATAATTGAATTGTGGAAGAGGCTCGAGGGGCTGAATGGCCTGTAAGGTTCATGGAACAGTTTGGCCCCAGCATAAGGGCATGTAAAGGTGTTTGGTTTCCTCGTCCTTACAGGCCTAATCCTGAACCTATGTTCCTAGTTCCGATAACGCTCAATTGCCCTCTGAAGTGGCCTAATAAGCCGCTCAGTTGTATCAAACTGCTATCGGTGGTTGAAAAAGAAGGTCCACCAGCCCCTTCTCAGGGACACTGGGATTAAATGCCATGCCAGCCTTGCCAAGCGACGCCCACATCCCGAGAATGAATTAACAGTTGAAAGTGAAAATGTGCTGCTGTTTTATGGCACGTTGTCACCAGATACGCAGAATCCGGTTGTCTTGGCAACAGTTGCACAAGTTGATTTATTTTATATTTGAATTTTTTTTTTTATGCAGTGGCTGATAAAGCCGAATGTAAATCAAAGCTGCAACGAACTCCTCTCTGAGATTCCGTTCCATATTCCGTGAAAATTCAATTCCACCTTCAGTGACTTTTTCGCAATTGTCCCAGTGCTGATTTCACAGCTTCCTGTTTTACTGATGTAGCAGTTTTCCAGGAGCTCTGGGGAAAAATGATTGCATTTCAGAGCAAATATTAAAAGCATCGTTGTTGGAATGTCTGGTATCTAATCCTTCCTCCTTGATGCACTTTATATGGAAGCTTTTGCAACTTTGTTCTGCAAGCCAAGCTGTGGTTGCTCTCCTTAGAGCAGAGAAGGTTAAGGGGAGATTTAATAGAGGGCTTCAAAATTATGAGGGGCTTTGATAAAGTATATAGGGAGAAACTGTTTCCAATGGCAGAAGGCTCGGTAACCAGAGGACACCGATTGATGGTAATTGGCAAAAGAGTGAGAGGCGAGATGAGGAGAATTTTTTACGCAGCGAGTTATGATCTGGAATACTCGGCCCAAAAGGGTGGTAGAAACAGATTCAATCGTAACTTACATCAACAACAACTTGCATTTATATAGCACCTTTAACGTAGTAAAATGTCCCAAGGCACTTCAAAGGAGCGTTATCAAACAATACTTGACACCGAGCTACGTAAGGAGATATTAGGGGAGATGGAGTTAGGTTTTAAGGAGCATCTTAAAGGAGGAAAGAGAGGCAGAGAGGCGGAGAGATATAGGAGGGATTTCAAGAGCTTAGAGCCTTGGCAGGTGAGGGAACGGCCAGCAATGGTTGAGCGATTATAATCAGGGATGCTCAAGAGGCCAGAATTAGAGGAGCGCAGATATCTCAGAGGGTTCTGGGGCTGGAGAAGATTACAGAGATAGGAAGGGGCGAGGCCATGGAGGGATTTGAAAACAAGGATGAGAATTTTGAAATCGAGGTGTTGCTCAACCGGAAGCCAATGTAGGTCAGCGAGCACAGGGGTGATGGGTGAACGGGACTTGGTGCGAGTTAGGACACGGGTGAGCTCAAGTTTATGGAGGATAGAAAGTGGGAGGCCAGCCAGGAGTGCGTTAGAATAGTCAAGTCTGGAGGTAAGAAAGGCATGGATGAGGGTTTCAGCAGCAGATCAGCTGAGGCAAGGGATGGAGCCGGGCGATGTTCCTGAGGTGGAAATAGGCGGTCTTAGTGATGGCATGGTTATGTGGTCGGAAGCTCATCTCGGGGTCAAATATGACACCGAGGTTGCGAACAGTCTGGTTCAGCCTCAGACAGTGGCCAGGGAGAGGGATGGAGTTGGTGGCTGGGGAACAGAGCTTGTGGCGGGTGCCGAAGACAATGGCTTCGGACTTCCCAATATTTAGTTGGAAGAAGTTTCTGCTCATCCAGTACTGGATGTCAGGCAAGCAGTCTGACAATTTAAATACAGTGGAGGTGTCAAGAGAAAGAAAGAAAGACTTGCATTTATATAGCGCCTTTCACGACCACCGGACGTCTCAAAGCACTTTACATCCAATGAAGTACTTTTTGAAGTGTAGTCACTGCTGTAATGTAGGTGTTGAAAGAGAGGTGGTGGTCAGGTAGAGCTGGGTGTCATCAGCGTACATGTGGAAACTGATGCTGTGTTTTCAGATGATGTTGCCGAGGGGCAGCATGTAGATGAGAAATAGGAGGGAATTTGGTATATATTTGAAGGGGAATACATTGCAGGGCCGTGGGGAAAGGGCAGTTGAAAACGTCACTGAAGGTGGAATTGAATTTTCATAGAATATGTAATAGAATCTGAGATAGGGCAGAAAGTTAACATGTAGGTACAGCAAGCATGAAGGCAAATGGTATGTGTTGGCCTTTATTGCAACGGGGTTGAAGTATAAGAGTACGGAAGTCTTGCTGCAATTATATAGGGCTTTGGTGAGACCACACCTGGAGTACTGTGTACAGTTTTGATCTCCTTACCTAAGGAAGGATATACTTGCCTTGGAGGTGGTGTAACAAAGGTTCACAAGATTGATTCCTAGGATGAGAGGGCTGTCCTATGATGATTGTGTAGAATGGGCCTATACTCTCTGGAGTTTAGAAGAATGAGAGGAAATCTCATTGAAACATATAAAATTCTTAAAGAGCTTGACAGGGTAGATGCTGGGAGGCTGTTTCCCCTGGCTGTGAGTCTAGAACTAGGGGCCATGGTCTCAGGGTAAGGGGTCAGCCATTTAAGACCGAGATGAGGAGGAATTTCTTCACTCAGAGGGTTGTGAATCTTTGGAATTCTCTATCCCAAAGTCTGTGAATGCTGAGTCTTTGATTATATTCAAGGCTGGGTTAGATAGATTTTTGGACTCTAGGGGAATCAAGGGATATGGAGATTGGGCGGGAAAGTGGAGTTGAGGTCCATGATCAGCCATGATCTTATTGAATGGCGGAGCAGGCTCGAGGGGCTGTATGGCCTCCTCCTGCTCCTGTATCTTATATATTTATGAGTGGGACTAATTGGATAGCTTTTTCAGAGAGCCGGCACATGCACAATGGGCCGAATGGCCTCCCTCTGTGCTGTATCATGCTATGATTCTATTCTATGAAGTGGATCCCCTGCGGCATTGCTCGAGTTAAGCTCCCATTATCTGCTGTTTTCCAACCATAGGTTTGCTACAAATATTGTATTATTCTGCTGTCAAGGTGCAGCTGTGTTTAAAGCAACCTGCCCCTTTAAGGCTATGAAGCCTAATTGCTGCAAATAAGCCCAAGCCTGTGGTCATTTAGAGTTCAATTGGTGTTCATGGGGGACGTTTGGCAATTGTCAGGTGCTCCAAGTTACATTCATCACCAACCTCAGAAAATTTGTAATTGACCTTGGCCTTTTATTATATGTTTTTGACTTCATAAGTTTGCAAGAAGTTATATATAAAAAGAAAGACTTGCATTTATATAGCGACTTTCATGACCACTGGACATCCCAAAATGCTTTGCAACCAATGAAGTACTTTTTGGAGTGTAGTCACTGTTGTAATGTAGGAAACAGGGCAGCCAAGTTGTGCACAGCAAGCTCCCACAAACAGCAATACAATAATGACCAGATAATCTGTTTTTGTTATGTTGATTGAGGGATAAATATTGGCCAGGACACCGGGGATAACTCACCTGCTCTTCTTCGAAATAGTGCCACGGGATCTTTTACGTCCGCATGAGAGAGTGGCCGGGGCTTCGGTTTAACGTCTCGTCTGAAAGATGGCATCTCCGCCAGTGCAGCACTCCCTCAGCACTGCACTGGAGTGTCAGGCTAAGATTTCTGTGCTCAAGTCTCTTGGAGTGGGACCTGAACCCACAACCTTCTGACTCAGAGGTGAGAGCGCTACCCACTCAGCCACAGCTGACAATTTGAAATATAGATATATATATAGTTATATATAGATAGACGTTGTATACTCTTTACAAATTCATACAGTGTGCCTCCCATGCATTGATCATAATTTGAGGCTGTATTTTTAAAGCAATTTAAAGGGACACAGTTTTCATTAATAATTGGAATAATTGGCAAACCTTTGACCTATGTTTTGCCAAACACTGTGAAACACATCGTGCCACTGCATAAATGCCATTGTACCACATGCACAATATGTGTTCATGATGAAAATTAAACTTGCCCAAGCAAGTGTAACACTTTACACCCTTACCTAGATAGGAAGGTGAACTCTCCAGCTCGCTGTCACATTGTTAGTTGTCATAGACCTGCAAAAGACTCAGGGTAATTTTATCGTAACCCACCTGGTGAGAAACTGACAGGATCCGGTTTTACACCCCGCCCAATTTTACTCTCCATTGCAGACTCAGAGGGCTCGATTTCGCCAGGCCCGAGGAGGCGGGTTTGGAGGCGTGTGCGGTGTTAAAATCGCAAAAAAATGGCGGGCAGGCCCGATCCCGCCTCCAGCCCACCTCTGAGCAATTTTCCCAAAAGCGGGGTTTCAGACCCTGTTTCCATCCCGCCTCCAAGAGGCGGGATAGGCCCTTAAGGCCCTTAACAACCAGTTAAGTGACACTATAATCCCATTTTGAGAGGCCTTTCTGAATTTAACACATATCCCCCGTGCTGCACATCTCCTCTGGAACACGGCAGTTAATCCTGGCGGGCTCACAAGTGGATTGCTTACTAACAGCTGCAGCTCCACCATTAAAAAGGAGTATTCAGCAATCATCATTTGCAAGTGGCAGAACTTTGTTGTCTCAGGTCTGGGAGAACTTTTAGCAGGCCTACTCATTGTTGTGGAAGTTTGGAGCCTGAGACCCATCTCCAGTGTGACCTCCTGGGAAACCCCTCTCCCTACCTTGACTGAGCGCTTCCTCAACTGAGGTATATACCAGAAGCATGGGAACCATTTCTTTCCTTTCCTTCTGGACATCAGATTCGGACAAAGACCAGCCATGGCAGCAGTAAAACCCTGAACAACAGCAGCACCAACAGCAGGAGTAACAACAGGAGCGCCAACCTGCTGCTCACCCACCTGAAGCTGCACAGGCAAGAAGGTGCCAGCGCATGGAAGCACGTCACCACAGGAGACACCCCCAAAACAGGGTTTACAGACAGAGGATGAGCTACCTCAACATGACTGAGCAGCAGTGCCAAAGGAGGCTCAGACTTTCGCAAGAGGTAGTGGGTGACATCTGTGCAACGCTGCAGCAAGACCTGGAGCCCAGAGGAGCGGGTGGACACCCCCTTACCAGTGGCCATCAAAGTCACCACCGCACTCAACTTTTTTGCTTCAGGCTCATTCCAGGGATCAACAGCAGACATCAGCGGCATCTCCCAGGTGGCCGCACACACTTGCATCACGCAGGTAACCGATGCCCTCTTTGCCATCGTGCACAATTACATCAACTTCTCCAAGGATCAAGCAAGTGTAACCACGCATGCGGTTGAATTTGCTAATCTGGCAGGCTTTCCAAGGGTGCAGGGCGTCGTTGACTGCACACATGTGGCCCTTAAGGCACCCCATCACAATCCAGGTATTTTTGTCAACCGCAAGGGATTCCATTCCCTCAACGTGCAGCTGGTGTGTGACCTCAAGAAGGAAATTTTGCATGTTTGCACCAAGTACCCTGGCAGTTGCCATGACTCCTTCATCCTGCGGCAGTCTAGTGTGCCTCCGCTCTTCAGTCCGCCAGACCAACTTTTCGGATGGCTACTTGGAGACAAGGGCTATCCCCTGAAGACGTGGCTAATGACGCCGTTGAGGAGCCCATCCAACGAAGCTGAGGAGCGCTACAACTACAGCCACATTTCCACCAGATCCATAATCGAGCAAACCATCGGCTTGCTGAAGATGCGATTCAGATGCCTTGATAGATCAGGTGGAGCCCTGCAGTACTCAGCAGCCAGGGTCTCCAGAATCGTCGTGGTCTGCTGTGCACTTCACAACATGGCACAGCATCGTGGCTTGCAGCTGCCTGAGGTACAAGTGGCTCATCGCATAGCCTCCTCAGATGAGGAGGAGGAGGAAGAGGAGGAGAGCCACAACGAACAGCTTGCAGAGGCGCATCAATCAGCGGCAGCAGCACACGAGCTCATTGCTGCCCGGGATGCAAGGGACGCGCTCATCTTGGCCAGATTTGCTTAGCCTGCCCAATCAAACACTTTTGCCTCGCACATTCTTACCAGAGCATCGACAATGGCCAAGAACCTGCGGATTCCTATCACTCTGACCACCATACTAACAATTGCAAGGCACCCTAAGCCCTCAATGTGGAAGTCCCATTTGCGAAATGACACACGCCACAACTTCAACAGTTTGCCATCAAGTTTTTTTTATCATATCAATTCACAGATGTCTTTTCAAAAATAAACACAACAGAACACCCAAGTGACTACCCTTGTGACTACTTGTGCTTTATCTTCCTCTTACGTGTGTCCTACGTGGTGCTTCCCCTGTGGCTTCAGCAGATGTGGAGGCCCCTTGCTCACTTTCTTGCTGCTCCTGCCTCGACACCTTTGGCGGGGATCCTCTGGGGTTGCGAGCCTGTGAGGGCTCGGCAACAGTCTGCTGCTCCTGCGGCTATGCAGGGGCTGAGACGCCGATCTCAGTTGGGTGAGGACTCTGGTGGGGCTCTGACTGAGGGCTCTGCAGTGGCATGGTCGTGTGAGTGCTTGGAGAGGAGCCCCCACTTCCTTGTTCTCTGCCACCAACATCCCTCTCATGGGTCAGCCCCACTTCAAAGCTAGCAAGTGGCTTGACAGCACCTTGCTGCACTTCAGGGGGGCCATGAGGACCCGTTTCTGCACTGGAAGTCCTACTCCAGAGGACTTCCATGAAGGTCTGGTTTCTCTGCTCAATAGCTGACCATCGCTCCTCAAGAGATGTCAGTCTATTCTGAACAATGACCATGTTTTCAAGACCCTGGCGACTGAGCTCCTCCATGGCCATAGCCAACCTTTCCTCTACCGTAGCCAGCCTTACCACGGAGGTAGCCATCCTTTCCATGGAGGTTGCCATCCTTTCCGTGGTGATGCGTTCATGCACCAACACCTCCACAAGGCTCTGCTCATGTTAGCGATGGACTCCTCCATTCGCTCCACACTCGCAGCGACCCTGGGGACAAAACCTGCCAGAGACTCCTGCACCTGTTCCTGGAGTTCCTTCTGGATGGACCCAGAGGCACAGGGTCGACATGCAGCGGAGCCAAGCTGGAAGAGTCCTGTGCCCTCCAACGAGGACTCTCCACTGCTGTCCCTGTCTCCACCATCTGCTGATGCTCACTTGTGAGCTGTGATACAGCAGGTGACAACTCTACTCTATCTCCCGAAGGTCCCACCGAGGTGTGAATGTCTGCGCTGGTGCTGGGTGCGCTTAATTCTGCTGACGCTGCACCCTCAGAGGTTGCAGCTTCCTCTGAGGAGTCTGGTGGCTCAGGCTGTTCCTCCTGGACAGTGGGGAGGGGGGCTGTCGATGGTCCTGTGGGGGAGTAAAGGAAAGAGTTAGACATGTGAGATAAACATTGCATGCACATTGAATTGTGCAGATGATCATAAGTCAATCTGTTAGAGCATCAGAATCAATATCAGTCACTCATGCAATGTCAATGAGAGAGATGAAAAACTATTCTGTCACCAGCTTGCTCTGATGCGCCCGTCTGTCCGTCCCCCACTTGCGCATCCTCCTCCACTCACACGATCTCCAGGGCCGCCTCCTCTGCAGTGGTGAGCTGGGCTATTGAGGGTGGCCCTCCTCCTGTCCTCGCCCTCTCCCTCTTATTGTGGGCTCTCTTTTCCTGCAATGAGGGACATAAGTGAAGTTTGAGTGAGAATGAAGGAGTGAGTGTAGAGAATCCATAGCATAGATGCTTAGAAGGACACAAAGATGGAGTGAGGTGCCAAGACCAAGGGCCCTCCCTGTGTGTTGTAAGTTGTTGTCATTGCATCACAGTGATAGGGAATGTGAGGGCTGCATAGTCGAATAGTTAAGTGAATGTGAACATACAGAGAGAGGGAATGGGTAAGGGTGCAGGGATGTAAGGGTCAAGTGGGATGTGGAGGAGGAGGTTGACAAAGCAGAGTGCTGGTGATGAGAGGCGATGGGGATCAGATTGAGGGTCATGGGGATGGAATACTCACTTTTCCTGTGCGGAGAAGGTCATGAAACCTCTTTCTGCACTGCAGCCAGGTTCTGCTGCACATTGAGATGGCACTAACCTCCTGGGCCACTTGCAGCCACACAGCTTTGGTCTGTTGTGGAGGCTTTTTCCTCCCTGAAGAAGGAAACAGCACTTCCTTCTGAGCTCTGGCTCCCTCCACCAGAGCTTGGAGGGAGTTCTCATCGAAGCAGGGTGCACACTTTGGTCTGGTGCCTGACATGGTTGTTGCACGAATCCCTCAGAAGTAAATAGCAAAAGTTGAAAGGCTGAAAAAGAACCAAGGCTGCTTGCAGGCCTTAAATGCAGCTGCATAGATGACGTCATCAGAGGCGAGTTTCAGCACCAAAAGACTCATTGGGCCAGGGGTTCCCACACACTGGGAATCAAGTGCCCAATTAGGGCAAAATCGCTCAATTGTCCCGCCTCACATCGGAGGCGGGGTCGTGACCCGCCGACCACCTGACCCGCCCCCAACCCGCCTCCACTGACAAAATCCAGCCCAGAATGTCAAACTGGCATTCAACCGGATCCTGTCAGTTTCCTGCCAGGCAGGTTAGTTTAAAATGATCCCCTCCATCTCTGATTGCCCCCCTCCCTCCTGCCCCCACTCCATTTCACTCTGGGGACCTGCTCAGCTTCACTGAAGGTAATAGTGTAAGGGATAGTAATAGTGTAAAGGATAGTAATAGTGTAAAGGGCAGAGAGGGGGAAGAATTTCTGAAGTGTTTTCAGGAGAACTTTCTTGATCAGTACATTTCCGGCCCAACGAGGAAGGAGGCACTGCTGGATCTGGTTCTGGGGAATGAGGTGGGTCAAGTGGAGCAAGTGTCAGTAGGGGAACATTTATGGAACAGTGATCATAGTATCATAAGGTTTAGGTTAAATATGGAAAAGGACAAAGAGCAATCTAGAATCAAAATACTTAATTGGAGGAAGGCCAATTTCAGTGGGTTGGGAACAGATCTGGCCCGGGTAAATTGGAATCAAAGATTGGCAGGCAAAACTGTAATTGAACAATGGGCTGCCTTTAAAGAGGAGTTGGTTCGGGTACAGTCGAGGTACATTCCAACGAGAGGGAAAGGTAGGGCAACCAAAGCCAGAACTCCCTGGATGACAAAACAGAAAAAAGGGGTGTATGACAGATGTCAGGTTGAGAATACATGTGAGACCCAGTCTGAATACAGAAAGCTCAGAGGGGAAATGAAAAAGGAAATAAGAGGGAATATGAGAATAGACTGGCAGCTAACATAAAAAGGAATCCAAAAGTCTTCTATAGGCATATAAATAGTAAACAGGTAGTAAGAGGAGGGGTGGGGCCGATTAGGGACCAAAAAGGAGATCTACGAATGAGGCAGAACATAAGAACATAAGAAATAGGAGCAGGAGTAGACCATTTAGCCCTTCGAGCCTGCTCCGCCATTCATTAAGATCATGGCTGATCTTCTACCTCATCTCCACTTTCCTGCACTATCCCCATATCCCTTGATCCCTTAATATTCAAAAATCTATCGATCTCTGTCTTGAATATACTCAATGACTGAGCCTCCCCAGCCCTCTGGGGTAGAGAATTCCGAAGATTCACCACCCTCTGAGTGAAGAAATTTCTCCTCATCTCAGTCCTAAATGGCTGACCCCTTATTCTGAGACTGTGACCCCTGGTTCTAGACTTCCCAGCCAGGGGAAACATACTCCCTGCATCTCACCTATTAAGCCCTGTAAGAATTTTGTATGTTTCAATGAGATCACCTCTCATTCTTCTAAACTCCAGAGAATATAGGCCTAGTCTACTCAATCTCTCCTCATAGGACAATCCCCTCATCCTCTCTGCTACCTCATCAAAACATTTAATGAAGTTAGTTAAACACGATTTGTCTTTAACAAATTTGTGCTGGCTTCCCTTAATTAATCCACACTTGTCCAAGTGACTGTTAATTTTGTCCTGGATTATCGTTTCTAAAAGATAGGCATGGCTAAAAGAGGACATGGCTGAGGTACTAAATGAATACTTTGCATCTGTCTTTACCAAGGAAGAAGATGCTGAAAAGTCATAGTGAAAGAGGAGGTAGTTGAGATATTGAATGGGATAAAAAATTGATAAGGAGGAGGTGCTAGAAAGGTTGGCTGTACTTAAAGTAGATAAGTCACCAGGACCAGGTGGGTTGCATCCTAGGATGCTGAGGGAGGTAAAGGTAGAAATTGCAGAGGTACTGGCCATAATCTTCCAATCCTCCATGGATACGGGGCTGGTGCCAGAGGACTGGAGAATTGGAAATGTTACACCATTGTTCAAAAAAGGGTTGTAAGGATAAATCCAACAACTACAGGCCAGTCAGCTTAACCTCGGTCGTGGGGAAACTTTTAGAAACGATAATTCAGGACAAAATTAACAGTCACTTGGACAAGTGTGGATTAGTTAAGGAAAGCCAGCACGAATTTGTTAAAGACAAATCGTGTTTAACGAACTTGATTGAATTTTTTGATGAGGTAACAGAGAGGGTTGATGAGGACAATGTGGTTGATGTAGTGTACATGGATTTCCAAAAGCCGTTCGACAAAGTGCCACATAATAGGTATGCCAGCAAAGTTGAAGCGCATGGAATAAAAGGGACAGTGGCAGCATGGATACGAAATTGGCTAAGTGACAGGAAACAGAGAGTAGTGATGAACGGTTGTTTTTTGGACTGGAGGAAGGTATACAGTGGTGTTCCCCAGGGGTCGGTTCTAGGACCACTGCTTTTCTTGATATTAATTAATGACTTGGACTTGGTTGTACAGGGCACAATTGAAAATTTGCGGATGACACAAAACTTGGAAGTATAGTGAACAGTGAGGAGGATAGGGATAGACTTCAAGAGGACATAGACAGGCTGGTGGAATGGGCGGACACTTGGCAGATAAAGTTTAACGCAGAAAAGTGTGAAGTGATACATTTTGGTAGGAAGAACGAGGAGAGGCAATATAAACTAAAGGGTACAATCCTAAAGAGGGTCCAGGAACAGAGAGACCTGGGGGTATATGTGCACAAATCATTGAAGGTGGCAGGACAGGTTGAGAAAGCGGTTAAAAAAAGCATACGGGATCCTGGGCTTCATAAATAGAGGCATAGAGTACAAAAGCAAGGAAGTTATGATGAACTTTTATAAAATACCGGTTCAGCTACAACTGGAGTATTGTGTCCAATTCTGGGCACCGCACTTTAGGAAGGATGTGAAGGCTTTAGAGAGGGTGCAGAAAAGATTTACAAGAATGGTTCCAGGGATGAGGGACTTCAGTTACGTGGATAGACTGGAGAGGCTGGGGTTGTTCTCCTTAGAGCAGAGAAGATTGAGAGGAGATTTGATAGAGGTGTTCAAAATCAGATTCTTCCTGCTCAGAGGCAAGTCTGTCGAACATTCACAATTTCAACTTAACCTGGCACACAGTTCAGTGCCCAAGTTGGCAACGAATGTGTTGGCAAAGTCCCCAATGTGAATGTGCCAATGTGAAACCTGGTTAGTAAACACACTTTTAAGCTTTTCTAAATCTACTATTCCTCAGTATTAAATGTCAGCTTTGCTTTGGATAATTAGTTTTGAACTTCACTGTCAGCCTTCATAATTATTTCACTCTTGAAGTCACTCCCCCCTGACCTCAGTGCATGCAACAATAAGTCTAATTCTGCCAGTAACTCCATGGGATTGCAAATGATCTATATTCCAGTGGCTCAGTTGGCAGCACTCTCGTTCCTTTGAGTCAGAAGGTATGTGGGTTCTAAATCCCACTCCAGAGACTTGAGCACAAAATCCAGGCTGGCACTCCACTGTCGAAGGTGCCGTCCTTCGATTGAGTCATTAAACCGAGGTCCTGTCTGCCCACAGCACTATTTGAAGAGCAGGGAGGTGTCCTGGCCAATATTTATCCCTCAACCTACATCACTAAAATGCAAATTATCTGGTCATTTATGTCATTGCTGTTTGTGGGATCTTGCTGTGCACAAATTGGCTGCCACATTGCCAATATTACAACAGTGACTACGTTTCAAAAGTACTTCAAAGCGCTTTGGGATTCCCTGAGGTTGAGAAAGGCGCTATAGAAACACAGTAAGGAACCATCAGAATCTCTTCCAGCTCTGCTTTAAACAAATGCTGCTGTGCAAGTGATCGCAGTTGATTTGGTTCGGAACCTGTTTGTTTGAAGGTCATTTGTTCCTCAGCAGAAGCTAATCAGAGTCTCGGAGTGACATGCGAGCCCTGATTGTGTGCTGGAATGGTGAACATTTTTGCATTTGTAGAGCAGGGCAATTGAATGCTTGTTACATCAACAATTGCTTAACGTTGAGGGATATCAGCCGGGACACAGGGTGGAGGAGGGGCACCAGAGTAAGAGATTGCAGTGTACCTCAGCAACTGCGACATCAGAAGAAGGGAAGGAATTATAGCTGCCCAATAGGGATACATCTACTGTACGTTAGACCTGGACCAGTGCGAGTGAAGGTATTGCATTTACCGGCAATAGAGTGATAATGGGATAGGTAAATGTGTAACCAACTTCTGTACTGTGCCCAGATTGTAATAGTGCTAACTGGGAACGGTAGCATAGTGGTTATGTTACTGCACTAGTAATCCACAGGCCTGGGCTAATGATCTGGAGACACGAGTTCCAGTTGAGGAATTTAAATTCAATTAAATAAATCTGGAATATATATATATAAAAAAAAGCTAGCATCAGTAATAGTGACCATGAAACTACCGGATTGCCATAAAAAGCCATCTGGTTCACTGATGTCCTTTAGGGAAGGAAATCTACCATCCTTACCCGGTCTGGCCTACATGTGACTCCAGACCCACAGCAATGTGGTTGACTCTTAACTGCCCTCTGAAATGGCCCAGCGAGACACTCAGTTGTAACAAACCGCTGCGACAAAGTCAGCGCTGTGGGAGTACCTTCGCTACACGGACTGCAGCGGTTCAAGAAGGCGGCTCAGCACCTCCTTCTCAAGGGCAATTAGGGATGGGCAATAAATGCCGGCCTTGCCAGCGATGCCCACATGAATCCGGTGAATGAATAATAATAAGGCCATTCAGCCCCTCGAGCCTGATCCGCCAATAGTGGACCTCAATTCTGAATTGGACCAAACCAGCAAATTTGCTGCTGAGCAATCAATCCACATTGAGGATATAACCGTAGAGATTTACAGCACTGAAGGAGGCTGGTTCTTTTGCCAGAGCAATCCAAAAACTAATCCCGCTGCCCTGCTGTCTCCCCACAGCCCTGGATCTTCCTCTGCTTCAAATGTTTATCTCCTCCTCCCTTAAAAGATGCAATGGTCTCCACCTCAGCCATTCCCCGTGGTAAAGTATTCTATGCAATAGCAACATTCTGTGTAAAGACATTTCTTTTAACCTCACTTCTCAGTCTGTAAGAGAGAGCCGTGAAAATACTCTTTGAGAGGGATGGGCTCGTGTGTTAGAACATGATCCTTTCACCTCTGGGGCCTGGGGTCAAAGTTAGCCTAGTTAGACAGGATAAAGATGCCTCTCTCCGAGCTGCAAGAATTTGTGAAATCTGTGTGGCTGATCTCAATTCAGTTCCTATTTGGCACAAAATTCGATGTAAACTTGCACTAAATTGTGACTATTGAGGTCGATTCATGTTATAGCTGTAGCGTTGTGTAAAGCAGTTTGCTTTGCACTGATGCTTTAACAATTGTGTAAATGCCAGCTGACACTGGAATTAAATATTTCTCCCTCAACCAACACAACAAAAACAGATTATCGGGTCATTATCACATTGTGGGAGCTTGCTGTGCGTAAATTGGCTGCCGCGTTTCCCACATTACAACAGTGACTACACTTCAAAAGTACTTTGTTAGCTGTAAAGTGCTTTGAGACGTCTGGTGGCTGTGAAAGGCACTATATAAATGCAAGTCATAGAGTTATACAGCACAGAAAGAGGCCCTTCAACCCATCGTGTCCGCGCCGGCCATCAAGCCCTGTCTATTCTAATCCCACTTTCCAGCACTTGGTCCGTAGCCTTGTATGCTATGGCGTTTCAAGTGCTCATCTAAATGCTTCTGAATGTTGTGAGGGTTCTTGCCTCTACCACCCTTTCAGGCAGTGAGTTCCAGATTCCAACCACCCTCTGGGTGAAAAAGTTTTTCCTCAAATCCCCTCTAAATCTCCTGCCCCTTACCTTGAAACTATGCCCCCTGGTTATTGACCCCTCTACTAAGGGGAAAAGTTCCTTTCTATCTACCCTATCTATGCCCCTCATAATTTTGTACACCTCAATCAGGTCCCCCCTCAGCCTTCTCTGCTCTAAGGAAAACAACCCCAGCCTGTCCAGTCTCTCTTCATAGCTGAAACGCTCCAGCCCAGGTAACATCCTGGTGAATCTCCTCTGCACCCTCTCCAATGCAATCACATCCTTCCTATAGTGTGGCGACCAGAACTGCACACAGTATTCCAGCTGTGGCCTAACTAGCGTTTTGTACAGCTCCATCATAACCTCCCTGCTCTTATATTCTATGCCTTGGCTAATGAAGGCAAGTATCCTATATGCCTTCTTAACCACTTTATCTACCTGTCCTGCTGCCTTCAGGGATCTATGTACATGCACACCAAGGTTCCTCTGTTCTTCCTAGGGTCCTACCATTCTTTGTGTATTCCCTTGCCTTGTTAGTCCTCCCAAAATGCATCACCTCACACTTTTCAGGGTTAAATTCCATTTGCCACTGTTCTGCCCATCTGACCAACTCGTCTATATCGTCCTGTAGCCTGAGGCTTCCCTCCTCGCTATTTACCACTCCACCGATTTTCATGTCATCTGCGAACTTACTGATCATACCTCCTACATTCATATCTAAATCATTAATGTACACTACAAACAGCAAGGGACCCAGCACCGATCCCTGCAGTACACCACTGGTCACAGGCTTCCAGTCACAAAAACAACCTTCGACCATCACCCTCTGCCTCCTGCCACTACGCCAATTTTGGATCCAATGTGCCAAGTTGCCCTGGATCCCATGTGCTCTTACCTTCTTGACCAGTCTCCCATGCGGGACTTTGTCAAACGCCTTACTGAAGTCCATGTAGACTACATCAACTGCACTACCCTCACCCACACACCTAGTCACCCCCTCGAAAAATTCAATCAAATTGGTTAGACATGATCTCCCCCTGACAAAGCCAAGCTGACTATCCTTGATTAATCCTTGCCTCTCCAAGTGGAGACTAATTCTGTCCCTCAGAATTTTTTCCAATAATTTCCCTACCACTGATGTTAGGCTTTCAGTCTTTCTTTAAATGGAGTGAGACTCCTTGGGGGAGGCAGTCTCACCCCACTTTGCTTGGGAGTCAATTCTAGGCCTCACACCTGTCTTGCACTCCAAGGTCAGCTTTGACATGAACTTCAGACCGACACTAAACTTATGGAGTGTGAATACATGGTAATTCCGGCATAGGTGCGATGAGCTGAATTGGCCTCCTTCTGGGCTGTATGATCATCCGAGTCTATGAATTCAGATTTAAATTCAGTTAATTAAATAAATCTGGAATAAAAAGCTAGTATCAGTAATGGTGACCATGAAACTATCGGATTGTTGTAAAAACCCATCTGGTTCACTAATGTCCTTTAGGGAAGGAAATCTGCCGTCCTTACCTGGTCTGGCCTATATGTGTCTCCAGACCCTCAGCAATGTGGTTGACTGCCCTCTGCAATGGCCTAGCAAGCCACTCAGATGTACACAACCGCTACAAAAAATAATAAGAATAAAACCGGACGGACCACTTGGCTTCAAACACGACAACAGCACATCCAGCCCAGTCGACCCTGCAAAGTCCTCCTCACCAATATCTGGGGATTTGTGCCAAAATTGGAAGCGCTGTCCCACAGACTAGTCAAGCAACAGCCTGACATAGTCATACTCTCAGAATCATACTCTCAGAATCATACCTTTGAGCCAATGTCCCAGATTCCTCCGTCACCATCCCTGGTGTAAGATGTACGGAAATCGCCCCCTCGCCCCATCCAACAATTTCCAAAGTTCAGACCCATCGAACAGACAACACAAAACCCAATGAATCTGTGAAAAACCTCTTTTACTTAAAAATCCAGCAAGAGATTACAAGTAAGCGTCCGACAGTTATGTAGCGTATAATAATTCCCAATTATACCTCAGCGTACACAGAGCTATCCCTTTGCTTTAAGCTCAAGCAAAACACCACATACGTACTAACACCAGCGAGTGGTCAATCCGGCAGTGACTAGACATATGATTTCTGGCAACTGACCAGGTCACCCGGCTGCAGCCCCGAGTGTCTTGAAACAGTATCTTTTATACCCCAAAATTTGGCAACCCTCCCACTGCGTACGTGTCCCTAACTATATGGCACAATGGTCATTAGTTGTTTCTCAGTTACTCTTATCAATAGTCCGTTAATCATCCGTGGGCTTCAAGGTCGGTTATATTCCATAGTCTGAAGATGTTTCTGTTTTTGCCCTGATTCCACAGCTCAATAGTCTGTTCCCACAGAACTTTCAAAGACTGTTTTCCTTATCTGTTGAAAGACAATTGGCAGCTTTCACAGCTTACAACCAGAGCATCTTATTTTGCAAAGTTCTCACAGCAACCAGTCTTTTGTCCTCGCGAAGCATGATGGTACATAAAATGTGGTCAACTTTTAAGTTTTGGTCAGGTTACAGCAAAATTTACAGCAAATGGCCGATTCTTCCAGTCCACCCTCAAGTGGCTGTGTACCCGAATCAGGGATCACAGGCACTTACACCTTGTAGGCATTGTTGTCTTCCTTCGGCGTCTTCTGTAACAGCTTAACCCATTCTTGCTGCTTGCTTCTCCTGTTGACTGGACAAGTTATCATTAGTAAATATAACACAATCACCAACTGAACAATGACCAAAACATGGGAGATAATTCTTATCCAGGGATGATTCTCGATACTCATACTGATATCCCACCAGGACGAATCGCCCCCGACCTTAAGGATTGCTTTACGCAGTTCACGATTTTTCTGGGCCAGGGTATAATAGTACTTTTGGGACCGACTAATGCATTTCATTAACTCTACCAAGTGTTCTGGCAGAGGTGGAATGTCATAGCCGAATCGAGTTACATACTGGTGTAATTGTTCTTTTAACTCATCTTCTACAGCGATATCTACTTGCCTATGTGAATAAATGCTTAATAAAACCCGTGCCCCAAGTTTCACAGATCAGACTGGGGTAAAACAAAAAGTTCCCGCCGCAATGGGACAAGTCAGGTTGTTACCGTATTGGTATTCCCGGTGCATAGTGATGACACAATATTCAACCTTCCCTCGATACGCAGATCGTATGGGGAAATGCTGCCCCGCATTCACTTTCATGGTGCAATTCCATTCAACCCCATCCCAATCAAACCCACATGCAGGGGCTGCGTGTTCTACCACATCATAAGGGCAAGTGAATGTGTCCCGAGTTTGAGCGCACCCGGTAAGATCTGGGGCCACCCAGGCAGTCCCATCCACTCGGGTCACGTACTTTGGGGGTTCGTCATATCTTATTAAGTGATCTCTCTAACATACTCATATATTCTCCACACAGAATAGAGGATTTGGGGTCCCCTTCTTGGGCAAAATGGGATAATACAATACCATCCCTAACAGGGTGACGTTGTTCTGTTCCTGCAAATGTCATTCATGTTTCACCGGGTACACCTGTACCAACCCCCTGACTTTACACATATTCATGGTAAATTGCTAGGTGGTCATTGCCCTCAGGTGTCGGTCAGTCACCCACGAGGAGGCTTCCCTTCAGCAATGCGCTGCAGGTTTCCACGGGCTTGTTCCACGAACCAAGATCCATACATTACACACACATTTTCGCACGGCCTCACTAGAGGCAGTCCGATCTTCCTTTGAAATTCTTTTTAGCATGGGATTCTAAGGGGTAGAAATTAGGTCGCGCCCCATTTGGGGCGCAAATATCGTCTGGACGCAAATATTAGCGCCTGGCGCTAATTATCGGCACTGACAGGAAACTTCACTTTTACCGCCCCGGGAGGTGAGTGGAGCGCTAAAGCAGGCGCTGCACACCTGTCTTAAGGCGCAAAGGCCAAGGAGTGAGGCGCTAACTCAGAGCGCTGGCGAAGCTCATGTAATGTCAGTCAGCAATGGAACACACACACAATGGCACGGGCCAGTTCTTAAAGGGGATGGTTAATCTTGCTTTCCGTCCACATCCTGTTCATTGCAGCCTTGAATCTCGGCCTGGAGAGACTTGCACATCAAATGTGCTGGAAAGAACAATGGCGAGTACCAGGCAAAGAGCTCAGAGTGCAGCTCCCACAGTCTCTGCTAAATCGATACAAGGAATGGCAAATCAAAATGAACCTGCAAAGTGCTGCTCAGTACCCAAAACTCCTTCACACAACGTTGAATCTCTCCAGAAGTCTCTCCCTCTCTCTCTCAGAATGCATAGTTCAAAAATGCCACCAACAATAAAAGACACAAAGAGGCCCCCTTTAAATAGCACCCCCCCCAGCCCCACAGCAATTGATAGCGTTCCAGTCTTCTGGTCGTTGGATGCGCCAGGCGGTAAGGCAGGGGGCGCCACTCAATTTCCGCTCCGGGGCGCCCCAAGGGCGTTGCACCATGGAATGACGTCATAATCTGCGCGCGCAGGTGGTCGCAGCGGTAAGTTTTAGCGCCGCCGCACAATCTCAAGTTAAGTTCTCGAGCGGCGCAAACATCGCTGCGCCCGGGTGTTAGCGGCTTTGCGCCCCATTAGCGCCCTCTTAAGGCGCTAACGGGATGCGCAACCAAGTGAATTTTTACCCCTAAATGTTTCACCACATCCTGCAGATGAACGGTCATAATTTAGTCCTCTTCCAATTCCTCCTGTTCTAGACCATTCATTTTATTCAAAATTTCCCTTGAACGATTTCTAACCACCTTTACGGATTGATCCAAATTGCGATCAGACCAATATCTCAAACTAACCAGTATCACCAGAAAGCAAAAGAGGGAAGAGCTTCCATCAGCTTGTAGCTTCGAAACATTCATACAAGATTTATCAGACATCACTACACTGAAAGTAGAAAAGGGACAGAACCTTTCCTTTTCTCCTGTCTTTATTTCACCATAGACTACTTGTCAAAAACTTAGAAAGTGGGCGACTCGGACTTGCGGTAACCAAATTAAGAAGACAGTGCTTTGTAAACGTTCAAATTCATTTAAAATAAATCAAACAATAGCTATTTTTTGTATTCCGATTCAAACAAAGTATCTTTCAAAAAGTCCAGATTCATTTTCTACCAGACACGATCAGAAACCATGGCAACCGTAACTTCAAGGCTGAAGCTTATCTTTTGTAAAACAAACTGCCTCTGATTTAAAGTTTGCTGTACAAGCCATCCCAGTCAAAATATGTCCACAGCAGTTTCTCCCACTTCTAGGTGCACAATCTTAAATTGAAATGAACATATTTAACACATCCGCACTTTCTTAAAACTTCCAACATTCAAGACAAGACTACAAAGGGTTAAACGGCTTTTAGCTCCATGCACAGAGAAGTGGGTGGAGCTAAAACAAACACAACAGACACTTTCTTTTAAAGACAGACTTTCAGACAAAAGGAATACTGTAACTTCTTAAAATTCATAGTCAGGAAAACTTCCACACTTTAACACACACCTTCACACAAACTGAAATTCCAGCATCCTTTAAGGTTCCTTTCACTCAGCAAATCTTGTGTTTTATTTGTCTCGGCATAGAAGCTGATAGCTTCCGTGTTGGTAAAACTTTAAGTTTCCTTTTTTCCTTCTTTTAAGTTGTCTCAGCAGCTTTCCCGGCTCCCCAAATCCCTGTTTTTTTTCCCTTCCTTTGCTGAGTTTTCAGATGGGTTAGCCTGCAATTTAGATCTTTCCCCTCTTTATCTCCCACTCTCTCTCCTGCTCTTTATGCTTCACCTCCAGTTTCTTAATCCACTTATTACATTCAGTGTGGTCCCTATGAGCTCTCCGTTCCTCTAGAGCCTGTTTCTGGGTGACCCTAAATGCAACCTTCAGATCCTCGGTGATCTTTTCTGCCTGCTCTGCCCGATGTCTCTGTTTGGATAGTTCTTTTGACAAGGCATCACACTGAACCTGATTATTTTTTGCAGTGGCTCTCAAATTACTGTTCTTTACTAACCCACCTTTCCAATTCCTTCTCCAACTTTTCCTCGAGCCTCCTCTTGCTCTCCCTTTCTTCCTCTACTTTCTTCAGAAGGCGGTTTGCCACCACTTCTCGGTCACTGGCTTTCTCTGCCGTATCTCCTATTTCCTTCCGTAACTTAATCTTTGTACATTCGGCGTTCTTAACCTGCCTCTGATAGGCCAACAACCAAACAGGTTTCATTAACCCCGGCTGACATGTGGACCCTTGTGTCCACTGTTCAGCCTCCAATACCCAGATCATCACCGTCTATAATGACCCATACCCATCCCTCTCGAAGGGGCAACTTCCCTGTCACATACTTAGTGACTAACTCATCCATTGTCTTTGCCCTTGTCTGCTCTGAACGGGTCCCTGTTCGGGCGCCAAAAATCTGTAAGATGTGCGGATATCGCCCCCTCGCCTCGTCCAACAGTTTCCAAAGTTCAGACCCGTCGAACAGACAACACAAAACCCATTGAATCTGTGAAACCTCTTTTACTTAAAAATCCAGCAAGAGATTACAAGTAAGCATCTGATAGTTATGTAGCGTATAATAATTCCCAATTATACCTCAGCATACACAGAGCTATCCCTTTGCTTTAAGCTCAAGCAAAACTCCACATACGTAGTAACACCAGCGAGTGGTCAATCCGGCAGTGACTAGACGTATGATTTCTGGCAACTGACCAGGTCACCCTGCTGCAGCCCCGAGTGTCTTGAAACAACATCTTTTATACCCCCAAATTTGGCAACCCTCCCACTGCGTACGTGTCCCTAACTATATGGCACAATGGTCATTAGTTGTTTCTCAGTTACTCTTAGCAATAGTCCGTTAATCATCCGTGGGCTTCAAGGTCGGTTACATTCCATAGTCTGAAGATGCTTTCGTTTTTGCCCTCATTCCACAGCTCAATAGTCTGTTCCCACAGAACTTTCAAAGACTGTTTTCCTTATCTGTTGAAAGACAATTGGCAGCTTTCACAGCTTAAATCCACAGCATCTTATTTTGCAAAGTTCTCACCGCAACCAGTCTTTTGTCCTCGCGAAGCATGATGGTACATAAAATGTGGTCAACTTTTAAGTTTTGGTCAAGTTACAGCAACATTTACAGCAAATGGTGTATTTTTACACTGGGTATGTCCTGTCCCACCGGTAGGACAGACCCACCAGGGGTGGCGGCACAGTGGTATACAGTCAGGTGGGAGTGGCCCTGGGAGTCCTCAACATTGACTCCGGACCCCATGCAGTCTCATGGCTTCAGGTCAAGCATGGGCAAGGAAACCTCCTGGTGATTATTACCTACTACCCTCCCTCAGCTGATGAATCAGTACTCCTCCATGTTGAACACCACTTGGAAGAAGCACTGAGTGCAGCAAGGGCACAGAATGTACTCTGGGTGGGGGACTTCAGTGTCCATCACCAAGAGTGGCTCGGTAGCACCACTACTGACCGAGCTGGCCAAGTCCTGAAGGACATAGCTACCAGACTTGGACTGCGGCAGGTGGTGAGAGAACCAACACAAGGAGAAAAACCTACTTGACCTCGTCCTCACCAATCTACCTGTCGAAGATGCATCTGTCCATGTCAGCATTGGTAGCAGTGACCACCACACAGTCCTTGTGGAGGCGAAATCCTGTCTTCACACTGAGGACACCCTCCATCAGGTTGTGTAGCACTACCACCATGCTAAATGGGATAGCATTCAGAACAGATCTAGCAGCTTGGCATGCATGAGGCGCTGTGGGCCATCTGCAGCAGAATTGTATTCCACCACATTCTGTAACCTTATAGTCTGGCATATCCCACACTCTACCATTACCATCAAGCCAGGGGACCAACCCAGTCAATGCGGAGTGCAGAAGAGCATACTAGGAGCAGCACCAGGCATACCAGCTTTTTATTCCAGATTTATTTAATTAACTGAATTTAAATTCCCCAGCTGCCATGGTGGGATTTGAACTCACGTCTCTGGATCATTAGTCCAGGCCTCTGGATTACTAGCCAGTAACATTACCACTATGCTACCGTAACCTAAACCTAAGCATCTCAAAGTACGTCACAAAATTTGTTACTATTTTATTTTGAATTACATTGACTGTTATGTAGGAAAACACAGCTTTCTGTACCAGCAAATGCCTCAAAAATATCAATGCGATGAATGACCAACCAGTTAATCTGTCCTTGGTGCTTTTGGTTGACGAGCGCAATGTTGGCTAGCACAATGTGAGAACTCTCTGCTATTCTTCAAACAGCCCATGGGATCTTTAACATTCATGTGGACAGGCAGATGGGGACCAATTCATCTTTTTGGTTCAAAGTTTCATCTGAAAGATGGTACCTCCAACAGTGCCGCATCCCCTCAGTACTGCAGCCGAGATTAACTTTTAGTGTCTGAGAGCGCATTTTATGAAGAAGCGTACCTTTAAATACAATGGCATTCAGTGAAGAAAGACTTCCATTTATACAACGCCTTTCATAATCACCAGGCATCTCAAAGCGCTTTACAGTCAATGAAGTACTTTTTGAAGTGTAGTCACTGTTGTAATGTAGGAAACGCTGCAGCCAATTTGTGCACAGCAAGCTCCCACAAACGACAATGTGATAATGACCAGATAATCTGTTTTAGTGATGTTGAGTGAGGGATAAATATTGGCCAGGACATCAGGAATAACTCCCCTGCTCTTCTTCGAAATAGTGCCATGGGATCTTTTACGTCCACCTGAGAGAGCAGACGGGGCCTCAGTTTAACATCTCATCTGAAAGACGACACCTCCAACAGTGCAGCACTCCCTCAGCACTGGACTGGAGTGTCAGCCTAGATTTCTGTGCTCAAATCTCGTGGGTGGGACTTGAACCCACAGCCTTCTGACTCAGAAGGAAAGGGTGCTACCCACTGAGCCACTGGCACCCTTCAGCACACTAACTGTGCTGTAGACCGACTTACTGAAACCGTGGAGTTTCCAAGTCTAAGAATCTGTGACTGATAAAACATACAAAATGTTTTACCAACTTTATTGTGTTATAAGCCTTTAGTATCCTGGCAGCAGACACAAATTTCAGATGTTTTGCCTCAGGACTCTTTACCCACAGGAAAAGAAAGCTCCAACTCTGAATGCAGAGGATAATCTTCGCTCACTATAAAAATTCTCAGCTGTCACATTGCATTCCACACGCACAAATCGTGAGAGAAGTTGCTTGTATCGAGCTTCAAAAGTGAGGAAAATGCAGCATTAGAGATTTTAGCGCTATACGGATAATTGAACAACATAATTCTTCTCCTTGTGCCTTAGTTTGCACTTGCTGACCATACTTTCTGTCCCCCAGATTAACCCCTTGAACAGCCACTCACTTTTAATAAAAATCATAGAAATTTACAGCACAGAAGGAGGCCATTCGGCCCATCGTGTCTGTGCCGGCCGAAAAAAGAACTATCCAGCCTAATCCCACTTTCCAGCTCTTGGTCCGTAGCCCTGTAGGTTACGGCACTTCAAGTGCATATCCAAGTACTTTTTTAAATATGTTGAGGGTTTCTGCCTCTACCAACCTTTCAGGCAGTGAGTTCCAGACCCCCACCACCCTCTGGGTGAAAAGGATTCTCCTCAACTCCCCTCTAAGCCTTCTACCAATTACTTTAAATCTGTGCCCCCTGGTTATTGACCTCTCTGCTAAACGAAATAGGTCCTTCCTATCCGCTCTATCTCTGCCCCTCATAATTTTATACACCTCAATTAAGTCTCCCCTCAGCCTCCTCTGTTCTTTTATTAGTCGTGGGAGGTGGGCGAGAGGAATGGAATGACTCAGCCCATGAATAGCTTCACAGATGTTATCTGTGCTCCCCCACCTCAGCTAGCCTACCAGGAGATGAAGTTGAGCAAGGCAGGAAGGGGGCCGCCCTATCTGAAGCTGGTGAGCCCACCCCGGGGGGAAACCCCACGTGAAATAATGCGTTAGCACGAAGATTTGAACTCAGGTCTACCAGCTGAGGAGCTGTGCTCGACTGCTGGAGTGGCTGAGCCACCCTACAGTCTACCTATCTTTCTTTCTGACCTTTGTAAACGTTAATTCCTCAAGGGAGCCGTTCGGTGCCATACAACTTGGATCACCAGTGAGAATTTGCGCGGGTCGCTCCATGGTTTGAAGCGAGCAGGTTTGTCTTTAAGGTTTATCTTTTTACTTTTGGCGTGTGGAGTGAAATTGCTCATCAATTTCAGCGCAAATTTGGAGTGAGTACAAAACCGGATAGTGTAAAACAACAGCATCATCCTTCATTAAAGTAAAAGGCTTGTTTTATTGGTAAGGCTGCATTGTCCTCATTCTTAGCCTGGTTCTGCTGTTGTGTCTTCCTCTCGTTTCCTCAGCGGGATGAATTTCACCACCTTCAGCTGAACCATTTTGGGGGAGGGATGGGAACACTGGGCAAAGAGACATTTCCCTGCCTTTAGGTCAGTGTTCCTGAGGGCTGTGGGCCTGTCCTGGTGAAAGACGGATACTATGGGGGGAATTTTGCCAGCCCTGGGGAGGCGGGTATGGAGGCGGGACTGCCGGGAAAATGGCAGAAACTGGGAGCGGGTACTGAACCCGCTCCCAACCCGCCTCCGTGCCATCTTCCCGGGAGGCGGGTCCCCGAATCGCGCAGGGACCCGTCTCCTCGAGGCGGGAAGGGGTTTACAGCCAATTAACTGCCTGTTAACAGGTAGTTAACAGGCAGTTAAGAGGCTTCTCCCCATTTTACCCACACAAGTACGGGCTTCCCGACGGCTCGCCAGGGTCAGCGAGGCGAGCAGTGGGTCTGCGGGGGTGAGAGGGATTGAAAAGTCCGCTGTAGAGGTGAGTGATGGGTGCAAGTGTGGAGAGGTAAGTATGAGAGGTGAGTGTAAAGTGTTAGAAAAATTTTACTTACCTCTGCTTCTTCCTGCAGGCTTCAACCCTTGGGGATCCAGACGCTCCACATCTCAATGGCAGAGATGACAGAATGGCTGCTGCATACTCCGATGCAACAGCCATCTGATTTCTGCTAAGGAAAGAGGTTTGGTGAGTCTTCACCTTAGAACAGAGATTCTCAGTGTTTGACAGCTTCTCAAAGCAGTCAAACGCTGACAATTCGATGAAACGTCATACGCTGACGTCCTCTGTCACCGGCTTTCCCTTAATTGGCCAGCTAAGCCCGCAGAGCGGGCTTAACAAGGTCAATCAAGGGAAAATAGCATGGGTTGGCCGGACGCCGTTGGGGGCGGGACTTCAACCCGGCAAGCAGCAGTCCCGCCCCCAACGCGTCCCCATTGACAAAATCCAGCCCTATGAATTTGGGGAGGGAAGGGGAGCTGTTGTTGATTAAAATCAAAGTTTAATTTTGTCAGCGTGGACTCAGTCTTCTCGCATTGTAGCTGTAATTGAGTTTTGAAACAAAAGCTGTGACATCTACCATCGTCTAGTGGCTTATCTATAAGAGGATGTTGCAACTATTAATCGTTAAGGGCCCAGGCTCTCACCTGTGCCTCATCGACAGTAAAGCCCATGATGTTAAGGAGCACCTTTATGTTGTTGTCGTCCCATCTTGTGTCGGTCTTGTGGCCTCTTCCATGTTGGTGGTGAATGTTCTGGCAGGGTCAGACTTGGGGCAACATACGAGGGGGGAAAAATTCAGTTGGTTGTGCCTCCCGTTAGCGCCTTAAGAGGGCGCTAATGGGGCGCAAAGCAACTAGCGCCCGGGCGCGGCAATGTTTGCGCCGCTCGCGAAATTAACTAGACATTTTGCGGCGGCAGATCGTGACGTCAGTCGAGTGCGCAACACCCCGGTAGCGCCCCAGAGCGGATATTGAGTGGCGCCCCCTGCCTTATCGCCTGCCACTAGCAACGACAGGTTGAGGGGAACGTTTTGCAGTCAGGAAGAGACTGGGGGAGCGCTATTTAAAGGCGACTGCTTCCTGTCTTTTTTGTTGGTGACATTTTTGAACCACGCATTCTGAGAGAGAGAGAGAGAGACTTCTGGAGAGATTCAACGCTGTGTGAAGGAGTTTTGGGTACTGAGCAGCACTTTGCAGGTTCATTTTGATTTGCCCTTCCTTGTATCGATTTAGAAGAGACTGTGGGGGCTGCACTCTGAGCTCTTTCCCTGGGTTTCTCCATTGTTCTTTCCAGCAGATTTGATGTACAGGTCTCTCCAGGCCGAGATTCAAGGCTGCAATGAGCAGGATGTGGATGGAAAGCAAGATCAACCCTCCCCTTTAAGAACTGGCCGGCGCCATTGTGTCTGCGTTCCATTGCTGACTGACATCACATGAGCTTCGCCAGCGCTCTGAGTTAGCGCCTCGCTCCTCGGCCTTTGCGCCTTAAGACAGATGTGTAGCGCCTGATTTAGCGCTCCAATCACCTCCAGGGGCGATAAAAGTCAAGTTTGCAGTCGGAGGCGATAATTAGCGCCAGGCGCTAATCTTTGCGCCCGGCCGATAATTGCGCCCAAATGGGGCGATACTGACTTTCTCCGGTGTCCACATGAGAAGAGTTGGTAACTATCAACCAACCGGGACAGCCTCCCCCTTGTTAACGGGATGTACACATGGGAAATGCACACTGGGATTTACCACTCGTGTCTAGAGTTTCATATATGTAAATTAGCTCACTTCAAGCTATCGTACATAAGCCAGTCAGAAAGATATTGATTGTTAACACAGCCAAGACGCTGGGCCAAGTGCAACTGCACTTTTACTTGGCAGAAACATCGAAGACTTAGTCGCGCATAGCAATGTGCTAACTAACACTATTTATTTAACTCCATCTGCATTAAACTAATTTGTACCATTGCAAGGTGGTGATTACTGTAAAAGTAAATGAATAGAAATTATCATAAGCGCAACAATAATTTAAGTGCATCACAGTATCTCCGCCTTCATAGATGGGTTTCACTTAGTAACAGCATAACAAAGTTACAGTGGACAATGTCCAAGATCACAGCACAGATTTAGCAAGGTTCGGTCTAAAGTTTGTAGTCAATGTACGATGGGTAGGTGTCTACTGCTAAGACTGTCCCTTAAAGAAGCAAGTGTTAAATCATACAACCTCTCTCACTGAGTAACAGGCTGCTGTGGTGTCAGGACAGTTCTGCCTTTTCTGAAATGACCTGACTTCACCTCTTGGGATGCCTGAAGTGAATCATCATCAATAGTTGCTGTCTTCCTTCTTAGGTTATTGTCACCTCATCCTAGCATCAGCTAACCTAGCATGTACTATATGTTCCCTATTAGCTGTGATACTGTGCTTTCTCTGTGTCTAGAACTTAGGCTATCAAATTAACTCAAACACAAAAGCAAAATACTGCGGATGCTGGAAATCTGAAATAAAAACAGAAGAGTCATTGACGTGAAACGTTGGGCGGAATCTTACCTGGAAGGCCGAGTTCAAGGCAGGACTGCTGGTTTTCAGGTTCCAGTCCCTCCCCCAGAGACGTCTGACGAGCTGATGGTATTTTCCCCTGATTGGCCTTGTTAAGCCCGCCCTGCGGGCTTGCCGGCCAATTAAGGGAAAGCCAGTGTCAGATGACATCAGTTGATGACGCTTCATCTGCCGGTTTTCTTAAAGGCATATGCACCACACTTGTTTGACCGATGATTTGACAGTGTTTGACAGCATTGAGGTGCTGTCAAACACTGACAATCACTGTCCAAAGGTGAGCCCTTGCACCCAGGGTCTCCAATTACTCTCCCCTTAGGATAAAACAGATGGCAGCTGCAGCTGAGATTGCAGAAGCCATCTGGCACTTCGCTCGATGAGATGAGCCTACACAAACACTTCACAGCTTGTCACCTGCAGAAACATCTAACCACATTAAAATTACTTTCATAACTTTTCCTTACCTCTCATACTCAGCAGTGTCCCATTGAATCCTTTAAACCACTTCTGCAGCTGTCATCGATACACAAAAACTACAGTAGACCCACATCACGCCTCACTTACCCTGGCGGGGTTTCCCGACATCGGGAAGCCCGCAGCAGCAGTCGAAAAATTGGAAAAAGCCTCTTAACTGCCTGTTAACTACTTGTTAACAGGCAGTTAAGTGGCTGTAATCCTCTTCCCGCCTCTAGGAGTCAGGACCTTGTGCAAATCGGTGACCTGACTCCCGGAAAGATTGGTTGGAGGCGGGTTGGGGGTGGGTTTGGGACCCGCTCCCATTTTTGGGCTTTTCTCAGCAGTCCCACCTCCACACCCGCCTCCTCAGGGCTGGTAAAATCCAGCCCGTTAACTCTGTTTCTCTCTCTACAGATGCTGCCTGACCTGCTGAGTATTTCCAGCATTTGCTGTTTTCTATCAAATTAACTGATGTGATACTTTGTCTCCACTTCTATTTTGATCTAAGACAACTTAACTTTACTTAAACTTTCCAACTTAAGCACGCTCTCAACTTTTGAAGATTGTCTGCAGCCTTATAAACTCCTTCAAAAACTTTCTAAAACCTTCCAAGGGCTTTTAGAAAATCTTTTGATTTAGGTGAATTAAATCTGAACTCAACTATCTTAAAGTCGCACAAAAGAAACCATATTTCAAGTAGACTGACTGTCACATTTTGGGATTTTTTTTATATCACTTTTCCGTAGAAAAGAATTGCAAAGAAAAGGGCATTGTTTTTTCAAAACAAAGTGTATTCACACAAGTTTTTAAAAAGTTACTGAGATGAAAAGTGATTAAAATGCTAATGAGCTAAGCTGTAAAGTTGTTTCCCTAAAAGATTGTGAATAATAAGCAGTTCATTACAACTAAAGAGGTAAGGAATAATAGAAAAATAATAGAAAAAGCATACAAAAATGCAAAAATTAGCACAGCTCCTGGCAACTGGGAGAGATACAAAGAACAACAGAAGGTCATAAAACATATAGTAAGAGCTATAAAAAGGGAGTATGAAAAGAAACTTGCAAGGGCAATCAAAATCAACACAAAATTTTTTAACAATTATATTAGAAAAAAGAGGATGGTCAGGAGCAATGTGGGCCCCTTGAAAACTGATAATGGTGATATTGTAAATGAAAGAAAGGAAAGGGCGGGCATGTTGAATAATTATTTTGCATCAGTATTTTCAGTAGAAGAAGAGGATAGCATGCCTGGAAATCCCAAGGAAACTAATATTGAATCAGGGGCGGGGACTCATCAAGATTAATGTAAGCAAAATAACAGTAATGAAGAAAATAATGGCACTAAAGAGTGACAAATCCCCAGGGCCTGATGGTTTCCATCCCAGGGTTTTAAAGGAAGTAGGTGAGAACATTGCAGATGCCCTAAATATAATCTTCCAAAGTTCTCTCGATTCAGGAACCGTTCCTTTAAATTGGAAAATTGCGCCTGTCACTCCGCTATTTAAGAAAGGTAAGGGAGGAACCCAGGGAATTGTAGAACAGTTAGCCTAACATCTGTTGTTGGGAAATTACTAGAGTCCATAATTAAGGACAGGGTGACTGAACACCTCGAAAATATTCAGCTGATCAGAGAGAGCCAGCATGGATTTGTAAAGGATAGGTCACAAACCTGATTGAATTTTTTGAAGAGGTGATTAAAGTAGTGGACAGGGGAATGTCTATGGATGTTACTTATTTTGATTTCCAGAAGGCATTTGATAAAAACCCGCATAAGAGACTGTTAGCTAAAGTTGAAGCTCATGGAATTGAAGGAAATGATTGACCTGGTTAGGAAATTGGCTGAGCGGCAGGAGACAGAGAGTAGGGATAATGGGTAGGTACTCAAATTGGCAGGATGTGGCTAGTGGTGTCCCGCAGGGATCTGTGTTGGGGCCTCAACTATTCACCGTATTTATTAACGACTTAGATGATGGGATAGAAAGCCACATATCCAAGTTTGCCGATGACACAAAGATAGGTGGCATTGTAGGCAGTGTAGATGGAAGCATAAAATTACAAAGAGATATTAATAGATTAAGCGAATGGGCAAAACTGTGATAAATGGATTTCAATGTCGGCAAATGTGAGGTCATCCACTTTGGACCTAATCAGGATAGAACAGGGTACTTTCTAAATGGTGAAAAGCTAAAAACAGTGGAGGTCCAAAAGATTTGGGGTCCATGTACATATATCATTAAATTATCATGGACAGTACAGGAAATAATCAAAAAGGCTAATGGATTGCTGGGCTTTATATCTAGAAGACTAGAGTACAAGGGGGTAGAAGTTATGCTGCAGCTGTACAAAGCCCTGGTTAGACCACACCTGGAGCACTGTGAGCAGTTCTGGGCACCACACCTTAGGAAGGATATATTGGCCTTGGAGGGAGTGCAGCACCAGAATGATACCCGGACTCCAAGGATTAAATTACGAGGAGAGATTACACAAACTAGGGCTGTATTCCCTGGAATTTAGAAAGTTAAGGGGTTATTTTATCGAAGTTTTCAAGATATTAAGGGGATCAGATAGGTTAGATAGAGAGTAACTATTTCCCCTGGTTGGGGAGTCTAGGACTAGGGGGCATAGTCTAAAAATTAGAGCCAGACCTTTCAGGAGTGAAATTAGGAGACACTTCTACACACAAAGGGTGGGAGAAGTTTGGAACTCTCTTCCGCAAACGGCAATTGATGCTAGGTTAATTGTTAAGTTTAAATCTGAGATAGATAGATTTTTGTTAAACAAAGGTATTAAGGGATATGGGGAAAAGACGTTAGGTCACAGATCAGCCATGAACTTATTGAACTGCGGGACAGGCTCAAGGGTTTCAATGGCCTTCTCCTGTTCCTATGTTCCTGTTTCAGTAATAAATAAACACCTCACAAAACATTGTGTTGCGAGATCTCTGGTCCCAGACATGACATTTATTATTTTGTATTATTACATGAATACATGTTATACTGATTGAATTAAGTGAGTTCATTCATAACTGTTGCTCTGTATGTTCAGTTGCTGTCTGTGAAATAAAGTAGCATAACGATTTGGATCTGGCCTCTTCTTGCTAATTGTGCCTTCAGTCTACCTTCATAAGGAAGCACATGTGAGAGCATGTGGGAAAGATATATGTCAAGGGGGACATATTCTTACATCCCTGGAGTTAAGCTGTCATACAAGTAGATAATGGGAAATGTTAATCAACTCCAGTACATAAGGGGTATGAGACCTGCTCTACAGGAGCGACTAACACTACTGAAGCTGAAAAATTATCAATGGGATCTCTGCGCTCCTCTAATTCTGGCCTCTTTAGCATCCCTGATTATAATCGCTCAACCATTGGTGGCCGTGCCTTCAGCTGCCTAGGCCCTAAGCTCTGGAATTCCCTCCCTAAACCTCTCCGCCTCTCTCTCCTCCTTTAAGACATTCATTAAAACCGACCTCTTTGACCAAGCTTTTGGCCACCAGCCCTAATTTCTCCTTATGTGGCTCGGTGTCAAATGTTTTGTCTTATAATGCTCCTGTGAAGCGCCTTGGGACATTTCACTACATTAAAGGCATTATATAAATACAAGTTGTTGTTTTTATGGGAGACCCAAATAAGTAATAATGACCAATCAAGATAACCAATTCAACCATATGGGTCACTTTCAATAGTATCATTAAACCAAGAGAGCGGTTTGAACAGAGTGCTGGAGTTGGGGGAGTGAGGGAGTCTTAACTGTTTTCTAAAAATCAAGCTTTTGTTTGTTTCACATTTACTGTTACTGTTTAAAATCTAAATTTCCCAGCCTTAAGCAGGGATAAACAGGGATATACAAGGCCTACAATTCAGTGCCGCTGAAGGCAGTTAATTAGGGAAACTAGATTAAACTGGTTTTCCTGTAGCAGGGCTTAGCCAGCTCCTTTGTTTCAGGGCCTATAAAAACAGGCTTCGCAGTGCGATTTGCACTGAGTGCGGTTTGCACAGAGTGCTGGAGTTGGGTGAGTGAGGGAGTTAGGTGAGGCATGGAAGGAGGAGCTCCCTTGCTTCACCTTTGCTTTTCCTAACTTTTCACCCTGTAGGAATTGGTTCTTACTTTACACCAAGGAAAGAGTCCGAGAGCAGGAGCAGTCAAACAACAACAACTGCAAAACCGCTAAAGTGATGTCACAACCAGGGAAGGAGCTGATTGGTAAGTATTTCTACAGTCCAGTCGTTAAAGTAAAAGTAAGGTCTCTAGTTTAGAGTAAGTAGTGCATAAAGTGAAGTAGGGTCCCTAGTGTATATAATATTCTTTAATTTAGAGGAAGTAAAGGGAGTAAATTAAGGGTAGCACATGGCAGGGCAGCTCTGCAGCGTGCAGTGCTCCTCCTGTGCTATGTAGGAAGTCAGGGACACTTTCGGTGTCCAGGGCGAACACGTGTGTAGGAAGTGTCTCCAGCTGCAGCTACTCGAAATCCACATTTCGGATCTGGAGCTGCGGCTGGAGTTACTATGGAGCATCCGCGAGGCTGAGATCTATGTAGATAGCATGTTTAACGAGGTGGTCACACCGCAGGTGAAGAATGCACAGGTAGAAAGGGAATGGGTGACCGCCAGACAGAGTAAAAGAACTAGGAAGGTAGTGCAGGAGTCCCCTGGGTCTATCTCCCTCTCCAACAGCTTTTCTATTTTGGATACTGCTGGGGGAGATGGTTTCTCAGCCAAGTCCGTGGCACTACGAGTGGCTCAGCTACACAGGAGGGGAGGAAAAAGACTGGGAGAGCAATAGTGATAGGGGATTCTATTGTAAGGGGAACAGATAGAGTATTTCCTAAATTGTGAAAGATTGGGGAATGCAGATGCTCAAAGGGACCTGGGTGTCCTTGTACATGAGTCACTGAAAGTGAATGTGCAGGTGCAGCAAGCCATTAGGAAGGCAAATGGTATGCTGGCCTTCATTACAAGTGGATTTGAGTACAGGAGTAAAGAAGTCTTACTCCAATTATATAGGGCCTTGGTGAGACCACACCTGGAGTACTGTGTACAATTTTGGTCTCCTTACCTAAGGAAGGATATACTTGCCATAGAGGGAGTGCAACGAAGGTTCACGAGATTGATTCCTGGGATGGCGGGACTGTCGTATGAGAAGAGATTGAGTAAACTAGCCCTGTATTCTCTTGAATTCAGAAGAATGAGAGGGGATCTCTTTGAAGCATACAAAATTATTACAGGGCTTGATAGGGTGGATGCTGGGAGAATGTTTCCCTTGACTGGGACGTCTAGAACCAGGGGCCACAGCCTCAGGATAAAGGGTAGGCCATTCAGGACTGAGATGAGAAGAAATTTCTTCACACAGAGGGTGGTGAATCTTTGGAATTCTCTACCCCAGAGGGCTGTGGAGGCTCAGTCATTGGGTCTATTCAAAACAGAAGTCGATAGATTTCTGACTAGTAAGGGCATCAAGGGATATGGCGATAGGGCCAGTGAATGGAGTTGAGGCAGAAGATCAGCCATGGTCTCATTGAATGGCGGAGCAGGCTCGAGGGCCGAATGGCTTACTCCTGCTCCTATTCTTATGTTCTTATGTTCAAATAGTTATGTGTCAGAAACTATAATTGCCAGATTTTAATTAGTTTGACAAAAACATACATCCAGTTAATTGGAGGAGACAACACTTTAATAACATTTCTGTTTCTCAATGCCTCATATTGGATTATCTGTCCAAAAACCATACACACCTGGCTACACCAGAATATGTGTATGCCAAGTGTCCTGTTGGCTCTGTCATTCACTAAGGTTATCTTTTATTTTCTGCTACATGTGGACATATTTGAGGGCTTGATTGAATAATAATATTTAAAGCATGAAGATAATGGCTATATCTTGGTGTTCATGAATGGCACAGGTCCCACCTCAGGTTTGGAAAAGCATCCCCTTCTCCCAATCTAACAAGAGTATCCTTATTCAAGTCTGAAAGGACAATGGGGAGCCACCCCCATGAGACCTAGGATTTTGAAATAAATTGTCCAATCAAGTTTCTGTGGCCAGTTTCCATTTTCATATTGCATTGCAATGGTCGAGGTAGATACATTGAAAATAGTAGGAGAGAAGATTAGATAAATCAAGTAGAAGTGGTTAGGTACATAAGAACATAAGAACATAAGAAATAGGAGCAGGAATAGGCCACTTGGCCCCTCGAGCCTGCTCCGCCATTCAATAAGGTCATGGCTGACCTTGGGCTCAAAGCCACTTCCCTGCCCACTCCCCATAACCCTTCACTCCCTTATCTTGTAAAACTCTGTCTATCTCCACCTTAAATGTATTTAATGACCCAGCCTCCACGGCTCTCTGGGGCAGAGAATTCCACAGATTTACGACCCTCTGAGAGAAGAAATTCCTCCTCATCTCAGTTCTAAAAGGGCGACCCTTTATTCTGAAACTGTGCCCCCGAGTTCTAGATTTCCCCACGAGGGGAAACATCCTCTCTGCATCTACCTTGTCGAGCCCCCTCAGTATCTTATATGTTTCAAGGTAGCTTGGATATTAAAAGTCTGTAGATTATATGAGAAGGAAAGACCGAGGGAGGTGAGGACTTCCACAGTTTTCAAGTTTTGGGAAAGAATGAGTTAAAGTAGAAATGGTGTAATGAACATACGCCTCTAGATGTCTTTAGCAAGGGTTGCTCATCATGGTATGTTATAATTTAAAATGTGCTACTCGTAGAACATCAATACTGAGTGATTTTTTTTTATTGTATTAGACAGTTGGGATCCTTTCCGTGATGTCTTATTGGACTGTCAACTGTCTCTTTAGAGAAGTAAGCATATGGCCAATTCTTATGCTGTTAGGACCCAATTTGAATGCAGGCTTCAGATATGACTGAATTGAAAGCTGTGCTGAATTTTTATCAGTTCTTGGCTGATCTGATAACTGAAGCAGCTCACAGAAGTAGAGTATTACTTCAAGGGAAGAAAAATCTGGCAGATAGTCCTAGCATGGCATCCATGCTTTTATTAAGTATTTAACAGTCCTGTTGATTGCCAGTTGGTAGCACCCTCACCTCTTGAGTCAGAAGGTTGTGGGTTCAAGTCCCACTCCAGGGACTTGAGCACAAAAAAAATCTAGGCTGACACTCCAGTCCAGTACTCAGGTAGCGCTGCACTGTCGGAGGTGCCGTCTTTCGGATGGGACGTTAAACCGAGGTCCCGTCTACTCTCTCAGGTGGATGTAAAAGATCCTATGGAGTTATCCCCGGTGTCCTGGCCAATATTTATCCCTCAATCAACATCACTAAAACAGATTATCTGGTCATTATCACATTGCTGTTTGTGGGAGCTTGCTGTGCGCAAATTGACTGCCATGTTTCCTACATTACAACGGTGACTACACTGCAAAAAGTACTTCATTGGCTGTAAAGCGCTTTGGGACGTCTGGTGGTCGTGAAAGGCGCTATAGAAATGCAAGTCTTTCTTTGTAATATCTCTCTATTATGAATGGTAAAGGCACAAGTTGAATTATTTATAACATGGGCTGAATTGTTATTGAAATAACACCCACTGTAAGAAATTTTCACTGAATGTTGTGCATTACATGAATGTCCCAGAATTTGCTGAACTCAGTAAAATTGGAGCCAGTGGTGCCAGGCCTACCTCCTTACTTTCAAAAACTACCCCAAAAATGTCTCTTCAAACAATCCATTCCCACGTAAGCAAGTTCCTTTCTAATGGCTGCCAACATCCAAGCTAAAAAAAAACTTTAGTGGACATAGGCCTACAGGATAAAATTGTCCAGAAAATTGGCACTGAATTGACAGCTTCGCTCAAAGGAGCAACGAGGATGGATGATGAAAGAAACAAAGTACTTACATTTATGTCATGCCTTTCACTGCCTCAGGACATCCCAAAGCACTTTACAGCCAATAAAGTACTTTTTGAAGTGTCGTCACTGTTGTAATGTAGGAAACGTGGTAGCCAATTGTGCACAGCAAGCTCCCACAAACAGCAATGTGATAATGACCAGATAAACAGTTTTTGTTATGTAGATTGAGGGATAAATATTAGCCAGGACACTGGCAATAACTCCCCTACTCTTCTTAGAAATAGTGCCATGGGATCTTTTACATCCACCTGAGAGCAGACGGGGCCTCGGTTTAACATCTCATCTGAAAGACGGCACCTCCGACAGTGCAGCGCTCCCTCAGCACTGCACTGGAGCTTAGATTTTGGTGCTCAAGTCTCTGGAGTGGGACTGTGAACCCACAACCTTCTGACTCAGAGACGAGTGTGCTACCCACTGAGCCACGGCTGACAATGGAATGAACTTGCATTACGTGGGAATGGATTGGACGAAAATAAGTTTTTGAGGTGGTTTTTGATAATAAGGAGGGACTGGAAGTGTTGTGTGATCCTCTAGGAAGTTGGATTGACGAGGCATTGTGGAGGGAGCTTTACTCAGCGTCTAATCCATCTGGGCAAGGTACTGGACAGCTGCCAGTGTCAATGTAACTGTACCCCACCGTGAATCGACACCTGCAAAGGTGGTGGGGGGAGGGGGGATGAGCGAATGTGGGGGAAAAGTAAATTTATTTACAGCCACAGTCCAAAAAGCGACACTAATATTTTTTTAAATCACATTTTTAAGCTAGCAAATAGCTTTGAGGAGTATTTTGATAAAGCAATTGAAGAAAAGTACCGAGCGCCGTTTCGACATTTTCAAGGCGATGGCCTAGAAACTCATCTTGGGCGGTGGGCAGGATCGGATCAGCCGCCCGTTACATGCAGCACCTGCAATGGAACTGAATATCAGATGCTGCGTACAAGGGGCGGCCGATCCCGATACTGCCCGTTCTGCGCCACCGCCCGAGGTGAATTTCTAGCCCGATGTTGTGAATAGCTTTATCGCAGGCTCCTTACACGAAAACTCGTCTCCACTGTTTCACCTGTTTCACCTGACGAAGGAGCGAGCAGCCGCTCCGAAAGCTTGTGATTTCAAATAAAGCTGTTGGACTATAACCTGGTGTTGTGCGACTTCTCACATTTGTCCACCCCAGTCCAGCACCGGCATCTCCACATCACTGTTTCAAGAAGGTGGCTCAGTAGTATGCTTTTATAGGAGTAAAAGTAGATTTTTTTCTTCTTTTGGCAAGTTCTCAATACAAATATTACCTTTGGAATATTCCAGGATCTCAGTAGGAAATATAAAATTGCACTTGACTTACGAGTTCAATCTTTCAATGAAAATTTGAAGAATCTGTTTATCCTGCCCGTAATTTAGCAGAGGCCTGAGCCTCCAATATAAGATAGCAAATGTTGACTCCTGGATCACATAATATGACATTCTCTGTAGACCTTTGAAAATATTACTAGAGTAAAGACTTATTCAAGAGGCTAAATGTCATATTCAAATCTCCTCGTCTCTATTAGCTCCAGTATTATCTTTTTCTGGCAGAACTGTTGAAGGAATGAAAATTGCTGTTACGTGTTGCAGTATCTTTTAATTTTATTTCTTAAATTCATTTTAATATTTTCCCCCCTCCTTCAGGTCTCTCTGAGTTACACAGCGTGCGCTAGCTGAGAACTCTGACCGCCAGCCTTTTGCCAATCCCTGCCAATGGTTGCTTGGAGCTCCATGACAGATCAGCTGAGAGGAAGCGCAGAAGCGGACACAGCATTGCTGACACTTGCGATTCACATTGTGAGTGCTGCAATTTGATAACTTCTTTTATACCACGAGCGAGGAATAGCCCGTTAAAGCCACCCAAAGTCCCTGTTTATGGTGTCGCTGGAATGAGAGTCCATGATATCAGTGCAAATTGTACACAAAATATCTGTTCCCAAGCTAGCTTTAGTCAGTCATTTCAAAGCATAGAATGGGGGAAATGAGAGAGTTCAGTGACTGTTCAAGTGTTTCCCTTTACAGGAAAGAGCAGGGGAATGGGATTTGAGCAGATAGCTCGGCCTCTAGCAGGAATGAGCTGAAACTTCTGCAAATCTATAATGTTTGGGATGATGTAACAGATAAGATAAATACAATTGGTCTTAAAAGGAGGACATGATCATACTATTTCACACGACTTCCTTTCAGCGCAAAGGCATCAAGCACTACTATTTATTTCTCAGAAAAGAATAGGTGATCGCTAAATCTGATACTTAAACTTAACAGTTTCTTGAACAATGATGGCAAAATGCTGCTGTAAAATCTGGAATATAAGCTACACCATGTTTCTTTGTTCTCTGCATATATGAGGTGGCTTATAATCTAAGGTGACATTTCAGTTTTTTTGGAATAGTAACATGACTTGTGCAATTCATCTGTATTTTGTAGTTTACTCTTTAAGTCAATTAAAAGCAAAAGGACCCAACCGGTTTAGCACCTGTGCAGATCGGGCATGGGCCTCTGCAGTGCTAAACTGGTTATCAGTGCACTTGTTTTAGGTCCCTTAAAATGGGTGCAACGATGTTGAATTTAGATCCTTTTGAACCAAGCATTCTGATGTAGGTTAACCGTATCATTTAGTGAGTTGGTAATGAAATGGCTCAGAACCTACGCAGATATTGGTCATGGCCCTGTGGGTAGCGAAGCGGGCCCAGGGGCCGTGTAGCCTGATCCTGCTCCTATTTCGTGTGTCCAATTCTGTTAGATTCAGGAGATGGTTCTGTGATAGTAGATTGGCGGTTAGGATCCGATCAGCCATGATCTTATTGAATGGCGGAGCAGGCCCGAGGGGCCAATTGGCCTACTCCTGCTCCTATTTCTTATGTTCTTATGTTCTTATTATCCCAGAGAGTTCTTGGAGGTAAATTTAAAAATTCATTTTGGAGAAATTGTCATCTGTAGACCTCTTCTATGGAAGGTTTTGTCTGGCTGATGTTACAAAGACTGCTCTTGTTGGAGACTTCCCACTGTGCTTCAGCTATCTGTCAGTTAGTGAATTGTCATAGCTGGGATAGCAGCAAACTCCACTCTCCCGTTTGCCAATTCCTGTAACTCTTTGACCATCTGTCTGTTCTGTAGATGGACTCCAAGGAGTTATACAGCTATGTGACTGCTGACCAAGGGACCACATTCAGAGTGACTAGGGCAAACCCCCTTCGTACAGGAGGAGCCATCACCTTTGGGTATTCAAGCCTCAGGCTGCATCACCAAGTTGTGTTTAGTTTTCCAGTGGCTGATCAAAAGAAATGTGTGTTTATGTAGGGCCTTGTATCTCTCGCATGTCTCAAAGCACCTTACACACAATGTATTACTTTGAAGTGCATTGATCATTGTTATGTAGGTAAATGAGATAGACATGTGCACACAGCAAGATCCCACAGACAGCAACAAAATGAATAACTAGTTATTTTGTTTTTGTGGTGTTGGTTGAGGGAGGAATGTTGCCCAGGATATCAAGCAATCTCCTTGCCATTTCCTATAGGATCAGGATCACTGGAACAAGCTGGAGGAACCTTGGTTTAACATCTTGTTCAATGGATAGTACGTGCAACAATGCAGCACTCCTTGACAACTGCATTGGAATGTCAGCCTAGATTATATGCTCAAATCCAATGGGGCATAGGGAGGTTATGCTTCAACTGTATAAAAACCTAGTTAGGCCACAGCTAGAGTACAGTTCTTGTCACCACATTACAGGAAAGGTGTGATTGCACTAGAGAGGGTACAGAGGAGATTTACGAGAATGTTGTCAGGACTGGAGAATTTTAGTTATGAGGAAAGATTGGATAGGCTGGGGTTATTTTCTTTGGAACAGAGGAGGCTGAGGGGAGACTTGATTGAGGTGTATAAAATTATAAGGGCCCTAGATAGAGTGGATAGGAAGGACCTATTTTCCTTAGCAGAGAGGTCAATAACCAGGGGGCATAGATTTAAAGTAATTGGTAGAAGGATTAGAGGGGAGTTGAGGAAAACTTTTTCACCCAGAGGGTGGTGGAGGTCTGGAACTCACTGCCTGAAAGGGTGGTCGAGGCAGAAACCCTCACCGCATTTAAAAAGTACTTGGATATGCATTTGAAGTGCCGTAACCTACAGGGCTACGGACCAAAAGCTGGAAAGTGGGATTAGGCTGGATGGCTCTTTTTCAGCCAGCACAGACATGATGGGCTGAATGGCCTCCTTCTGTGCCGTTAATTTCTCTGATTCTGTGATTCTATGATAAAGCCTGCAACTTTCTCACTCAGAAGCAAGAGTGCTACCAACTTAGCCAAGCTGATATTTAATACCTTAATTCACTAATATCACAAGATAATGAGAAAGGCCATTCGGCCCATCTTAGTTCATCCATCCTGAGAGATCCTAGAGTCTCCTCATTTCACCATCCATGTTTTTCTTAAAAGAATCCAGTGTTTTTGCCTCCACTACTCTTCCTGGAAGTCTATTCCATAAATTGAAGAATTTCTTGACATCAGTCCTAAATTTACCTTTCACTAGCTTGAATTTGCATCCCTTTGTCCTACTCTTCCAATTTAATTCAAGTAATATTCCAGATTTAAATTTTACATTCCTTTAACTATCTTCTTTACCACTATAAGATCCTCCGTTCCAGGTTGAAAAGCCCAATTGTTTCCAGTCTTTTCTCAGTTCAGCCCTTGTGGCTGTTCTCTGCACATCATCTAGTGCTTGAATGTCACCCTTGGGTCTCAGCAACCAGAACTGGATGCTGTACCCGAGGTGTGGTCTGCCCATGGCACTGTACGGTTTGGTATTCTACTGTGCTGGCTGTGTAGTTCAACATTCTGTTGGCTTTATTGATTGCTCCTCAGCATTGGTTGAACATGTTGACTGCTGAGTCAGTCTCCTAGATCTCTGAGTAAGACTCCTAGATCTCTTTCAGTTTTATTTTGACACTATATATGCAGTACATGTATCACTTATATTTTTCCTTCCTATTTGCAGTAGTTTACACTTGCCGGCATTAAACTTCATCTGCCATTGTTCTGCCCACTTATTGATTTTCTCCAACTCATTTGTTAATTTCTGAGTTGCCTCCTTTGATTCCACCGCCCCTCCTAGTTTGTTATTTGAAAATTTGACCATTTGGCATTGAGTTTCTGAATCCAAGGGGGTGATTTTGTCAATGGGGAGCTTTTGGAGGCAGGACTCCCACTTGTTGGATTTCAGTCCCGCCTCCAACAACTTCTGGCCAACCCATGCTATTTTCCCTTCATTGACCTTGTTAAACCCGCCCAGCGGGCTTAGCAGGCCAATTAAGGGAAAGCCGGCTGCAGAGAATGTCAACGTATGACGTTTCATTGACAGATGAATTGTCATCGTTTGACAGCTCTGTGAAGCTGTCAAACAGTGACATTCTCTGTAGTTTGATGAGGTCCTGAATTCAAGACTTCATCAAACTTCTTTTGCAGAAATGAGATGGTTGTTGCATTGGAGAATGCAATGGCCATCTGTCATCTCCAACTTGGAGGTCCGAGACTCTCCGCATACTCACCGACTGAAGCCTGCAGGAAGAAACAAAGGTAAGTACACTTTTTCTAACACTTTGCACTTACTCAAATACTCACCTCTCCACTCTTGCACCCATCACTTACCTTCACACCACACTTCTGCACCCCCCCGACCCCTGGAGACCCCCTACTCGCCTCACTGACCTGGTGGGTTTCGGAGCCTTCGGGAAGCCCGCACTTGTGAGGGCAAAAAGGGGATAATCCTATTTTCTGCCTGTTAACTACCTGTTAACAGGCAGTTAATAGGCTTTAATCCCTTCCCGCCTCCAAGGAGATGGGACCCGGCGCGGGATGGCTACCCGCCTCCCGGGAAGATGGCATGGAGGCGGGTTGGGGGCGGGTTGAGCACCCGCCCCCAAATTATGCCATTTTCCCGGCAGGCCCGCCTCCATACCCGCCTCCCCAGGGCTGGCAAGGTCGCACCCCAAGTCATTTATGTAAATAAGAAACAGCGGTGATCCCAACACCAAGCCCTGGGGAACTCCACTAAGAACGTCCCCCCACCTTAACATATCTCCTCTATTGAGTACTCATTGTTTCTCCCTTCCAGCCATTCCCAGGGTTTACCATGAATCCCTACAGCTTTGAGTTAAACTAAGAGCCCTTTGTGTGGAATTTTGTCAAATGCCTTTTGGAAGTGTGAGTGCACCACTTCTTCGGACTTGCCACCATTCACTTGGGTTATCACTTCCTCAAAGAAGTCAAGGAGGTTGGCGAAGAGGAAACGTAAAGGTACATATCTATTTATGGAAAAATCCATTCAGTTACTCTTTTGTGTCGATGGCAATTAGTCACAAAGATCCCTAAATGGCTTAATGGGTAAATAAGGATCTCCAATGTGTCGGAAAATGGGAAATACATTCCTTATAAAGGCATTAATGATTTTGCATGAATGATTTTGTTACATGGGGCATACAGTGTGGGCCATAAAGAGCAAGAAGGTTCATGTTTGATGAGCAATGGTAGCACAATTGACCGCAGTGGCCTTAGGTTAGTGAAGAGACAAAAATCAGCCAGGTTTCCCACTGCTGATTGCAATTGATTGATTCCTTCTGGAAGATACATATGTATGGACATCAAATGAGGACCGCATTGTGATGCCCTGCACAATTGAATACTTACAAACACTCACTGTTATTGGAAGGGAAGGAGGGCCACTGAAGTCTGAAAACTTAAATTACATCACATTGCAAGGGAACCATCTTGAGAGTCAATCCACGCTGAGTTGGCCAACAACAATTAAATATGGTACAAAGATTTCTTTATGCATGGTGATTTCAATCACATACAATCATGAGGCATAGCAGCACCTGCCAAAAACAGGCGGTCATTTCGTTTTTTGCAAGCCAAGAAAAACTACTCTGAGGTAGTTCAGCTAGATGTGTTCAATGTGCAGGATTGTACTGTAATGGGTGGAAAATGCGGTTGATCATTGACAGATCCAAAATAAAGCCTGAGCAGGTTGACAAAGTGGGGAGGGAGACAATCCAAAAAGAATGGCAATGAAAACCACATTAACAAAAAATAAATACAACGTTATGACTAAACACAAAGACAATCATTTATAACCAATCAGAATCTGCTTGTTGAACCAAATGGTCCAGTGTCCTTTTATTTCGACCGAGAAGCCACTGTAAATTTATGGCAGCAAACATTTTTTTTTACTCGGTTAGGCATTTAACACTTGGCAAACAATGTTGCCTTTAAGCCGCGCGGCCGCGCAGCGCTCTGAAGGACCCGCGCAGCCGGTGAGCCGGCTTTTAAATAGAAAAACCGCTCATGCGTGGAATTCTGAATGGCCCACGCAGCCCGTTAAAGGGGCCACGCGGGCCAAAAGAAAAATTGAAGGGATGATTGATGGTAATTGTTAGTATGGAATGTAATGCTTCAATAGTCGTGTTACCCATCTTCCCCCCAACGGCCCCCATCGCCCCCCGCCCCCCCCCAGCTACCTGCACTTCCTTTGTGGCTGTCCCAAATTGCACTTCCATGGACGGTCGACTGATCTCACAAATTGCTTTTCAGCAAAGTCCTTCTGTATCCAAACCCTCGCCTCAATCCGACATGAGTTCATTTTTTTTTTTTGCCTCTTTATTTTTTGTTTACCAAGTGCAGGGATGTCAGTGACAGGAAATTAGCCAGGTTTGCCCTTTAATCCTCCAGCATTCAACACTCCCAGGTCAGGCACAACTCAACCAGTGAAGCTGCCTCCATGCTGCCCAAAACTGAGCCTCAATCCCAACCTCAGAAGAACAGAATATTGGGACAATTCCGTTGCCCACAAAGGAAATGATCATGGCTCTGTGAGTAAGATGCGCTGAACAATGGCTCATGCTCATGAGAAGTTGGATTGAGAATGTCTAAATGTATTTAATTTATGACTCTTACAGCTTGCAGAAAGAGTGACTGGATTCAAACCCAGGATAGTGTGTGATCAGAGTCCCTCATGTGCGTGTGTACTATTGCTCTTTGACCCTGCCTGTTTAAAGCACATTGTTTTAGAACATAAGAACATAAGAACATAAGAAATAGGAGCAGGAGTAGGCCATTCAGCCCTTCGAGCCTGCTCCGCCATTCAATGAGATCATGGCTGATCTTCTGCCTCAACTCCATTCACCGGCCCTATCGCCATATCCCTTGATGCCCTTACTACTCAGAAATCTATCGACTTCTGTTTTGAATATACCCAATGACTGAGCCTCCACAGCCCTCTGGGGTAGAGAATTCCAAAGATTCACCACCCTCTTTATGAAGAAATTTCTTCTCATCTCAGTCATGAATGGCCTACCCTTTATCCTGAGGCTGTGGCCCCTGGTTCTAGACTCCCCAGCCAAGGGAAACATTCTCCCAGCATCCACTCTATCAAGCCCTGTAATAATTTTGTATGCTTCAAAGAGATCCCCTCTCATTCTTCTGAATTCAAGAGAATACAGGGCTAGTTTACTCAGTCTCTTCTCATACGACAGTCCCACCATCCCAGGAATCAATCTCGTGAACCTTCGTTGCACTCCCTCTATGGCAAGTATATCCTTCCTTAGGTAAGGAGACCAAAATTGTACACAGTACGCCAGGTGCTGTCTCACCAAGGCCCTATATAATTGGAGTAAGACTTCTTTACTCTTGTACTCAAATCCTCTTGTAATGAAGGCCAGCATACCATTTGCCTTCCTAATGGCTTGCTGCACCTGCACATTCACTTTCAGTGACTCATGTACAAGGACACCCAGGTCCCTTTGAGCATCTGCATTCCCCAATCTTTCACCATTTAGGAAATACTCTGCCTTTCTGCTTTTTCTGCCAAAGTGGATAACTTCACATTTATCCACATTATATTCCATCTGCCATGTTCTCGCCCATTCACTGAGCCTGTCGAGATCCCCCTGAAGCCTCTTCACATCCTCTTCACAACTGACACTGCCACCTAGTTTTTATCATCAGCAAATTTAGAAATGTTAATTTAGCCCCCTCATCTAAATCATTGATATAGATTGTGAATAGCTGGGGCCCAAGCACCGATCCTTGCGGTACCCCACTAGTCACAGCCTGCCACCCTGAAAAAGACTTGTTTATCCCTACTCTTTGTTTTCTGTCTGTTAACCAATTCTCAATCCATGATAGCATATTACCCCCAATTCCATGTGCCCTAATTTTGTTCACCAACCTCTTGTGTGGGACCTTATCGAAGGCCTTCTGAAAATCCAAATACACCACATCTACCAGTTCCCCTTTGTCTACTCCACTAGTTACATCCTCAAAGAACTCCAATAAGTTTGTCAAACAGGATTTCCCTTTCATAAATACATGTTGACTCTGCCCAATCTTACTATTAGTACCAGTTATTGCATCCTTTATAATAGATTCCAGCATTTTCCCAACTACTGATGTGAGGCTAACAGGTCTGTAGTTCCCCGTTTTCTCTCTCCCTCCTTTCTTAAATAGCGGGGTTACATTTGCTATCCTCCAATCTGCAGGAACCGTTCCAGAATCTATAGAATTTTGGAAGATGACAACCAATGCGTCCACTATTCCAATGGCCACCTCTTTCAAAACCCTAGCATGTAGGTCATCCGGTCCTTGAGATTTATCGACTTTTAGTCCCATTAATTTTGCTAGTACTGTTTTTTTACTAATAATAATTTCTTTAAGTTCCTCATTCTCGCCACACCCTTGGTATTCTCGTATTTCTGGGAGTTTTTTGTGTCTTCCTCCGTGAAGACAGAAACAAAATATTTATTTAATTTCTCTTCCATTTCCTCTTTCCCCATTATAAATTCTCCCGTCTCTGACTGTAAAGGACCTACATTTACCTTTGCCAGTCTTTTCCTTTTCACATACCTATAGAAGCTTTTACAATCCGTTTTTATATTTTTCGCTAGTTTGTGCTCATATTCCATTTTCCCTTTTATATCTGACAAGGTAAATTCTGAGGTAGTCTATTATGGATGTGCTACCATCACCAATGTAGTAGTCCAGTCATAGAATCATAGAAGTTTAGGCCACAGAAGGAGGACATTCGGCCCATCGTCTCCATGCTGGCCGAAAAAGAGCCATCCAGCCTAAACCCACTTTCCAGCTCTTGGTCCGTAGCCCTGTAGGTTACAGCAATTCAAGTGCATATCCAAGTACTTTTTAAATATGATGAGGGTTTCTGCCTCTACCACCCTTTCAGGCAGTGAGTTCAGACCCCCACCACCCTCTGGGTGAAAAATTTCTCCTCAACTCCCCTCATTGAGTAGAATTAGTAAACGGGATGGCAGGAATGGCGTATGAGGAGAGATTGGGTCGATTGGGCTTATACTCACTGGAGTTTAGAAGAATGAGAGGGGATCTCATTGAAACTTATAAAATTCTAACAGGACTAGACAGACTAGATGCGGGAAGGATGTTCCCGATGGCGGGGGAGTCCAGAACCAACCAGGGGTCACAGTCTAAGGATAAGGGGTAAGCCATTTAGGACTGAGATGAGGAGGAATTTCTTCACCCAGAGAGTGGTGAACCTGTGGAATTCTCTACCACAGAAGGCCAATTCATTAAATATATTCAAGAAGGAGTTAGATATATTTCTTAAAACTAAAGGGATCAAGGGATATGGAGAGAAGGCAGGGACAGGGTACTGAATTTGGATGATCAGCCATGATCTCATTGAATGGCGGAGCAGGCTCGAGGGGCTGAATGGCCTACTCCTGCTCCTATCTTCTATGTTTCTATGTTTCTATGTTTCCTATGTGAAAGTTCCCGTAATTAAAAGATTCTCTTTTTTTAAGTCTCGATTTTAAAATTCTCATCCTTATTTTCAAATCCCTCCATGGCCTTGCCTTTCCCATATCTCTGTAATCTCCTCCAGCCCCTCAACCCGCCAAGGTATCTGAGCTCCTCTAATTCTGGCCTCTTAAGCATCCCCGATTTTAATCGCTCCACCATTGGCGGCCGTTCCTTCAGCTCCCAAGGCTTTACACTCTGGAATTCCCTCCCTAAACCTCTTCGCCTCTCTACCTCTCTCATCCTCCTTTAGCACGCTCCTTAAAACCTACCTCTTTGACCAAGTTTTTGGTCACCTGTCCTAATATCTCCTTACGTGTCTCGGTGTCAAATTTTGTTTGCTAACGCTCCTGTGAAGCGCCTTGGGACGTTTTACTACATTAAAGGTGCTATATAAATGCAAGTTGTTGTTGTTAAAGGTATTTATTTTATTTTAGTGTGCCCTTTTATACACAGGGCTTTGTTGAGACTACACCTGGAGTACTGTGCACAGTTTTGCTCCCCTTACCTGAGGAAGGACATACTTGCCTTAGAGACGATGCAACGAAGGTTCACTAGATTGATTCCTGGGATGAGAGGGTTGTCCTATGAGGAGAGATTGAGTCGATTGGGCCTATACTCTCTGGAGTTTAGAAGAACGAGGGGTGATCTCAATGAAACATGTAAGATTCTGAGGGGGATTGACAGGGTGGATGCTGAGAGGTTGTTTCCCCCTGGCTGGAGAGTCCAGAACTAGGGGGCATAGTCTCAGGATAAGGGGTCAGCCATTTAAGACTGAGATGAGGAGGAATTTCTTCACTCAGAGAATTGTGAATCTTTGGAATTCTCTACCCCAAAGGGCTGTGGGTGCTGAATCGTTGAGTATATTCAAGGCTGAGATCGATAGACTAGGGGAATCAAGGGATATGGAGGTCGGGCGGGAAATTGGAGTTGAGCTCAAATATCAGCCATGATCTTATTGAATGGCGGAGCAGGCTTGAGAGGCCTTATGGCCTACTCCTGCTCCTAATTCTTATGTTCTTATATGTGCTGTGATGCCCCCCATGGTTATATGGCTTGCTGGCACTTGCTATTTAGGCTAACAGATGAGGAGGGGAGAAAATTTACGTAGAAATTAAAAGTGCTTGACTCTTTGGTGTTACACATCTATATACAGTATATCCGTGTTTTACTGATGTCTGTTCATCATCCAGGTTTCTGGTATCTTATGCAAAACCTGAACAAATATGAAATAAAAGCAGAAAATGCTGGAAATACTCAGCCGGTCAGGCAGCATCTGTGGAGAGAGAAACAGAGTTAACGTTTCAGGTCGATGACCCTTCGTTCTGACTCCAGTTCTGACGAAGGGTCATCGACCTGAAACGTTAACTCTGTTTCTCTCTCCACAGATGCTGCCTGACCTGTTGAGTATTTCCAGCATTTTCTGTTTTTATTTCAGATTTCTAGCATCCGCAGTATTTTGCTTCTGAACAAATATGAGTTGATCTCCTGTAACGTAGCACATGGGGAGTCAGAACCAAACGTACACATCAGCATACACGTTAACCTTGAAAATGAGGACAAAATGGCCAATAGCTCACTGACCGCGCAGCTGCAGAGGTGCAAGGGGCTGAAGAGATTTTCTCAGCAGCATTCTGACGCGACCTCGGTTACAGGACAGGAAGTTTAAATCCCGCGGTGATTTTTGTCAGCAAACACACGCAGTAACTGAGAAACACATATACGTCAGTCTTGGGTTAATTTGAAACCAGTCTAGGCTGGGCGGACAGTGTGCCACTCAATGTCTGCAAAAGTATTCTTTTTGTTTAAGATCTTGCATGTGAGGAATGTTGCTTCTGTGGGCTGACGAATTGCCAATCAGCAACTTATTGTGAATGAGGTGCTAAACAAGGAATAAAGCAAACTCGAGGCAGACCTGGGTAGAAGGGATTTACTTATAAGATCTCGTAGTTTGTTCATGTTCAGCATTATATTTTTTCTGGATATTATTTTGAGGATTAAAAGGTTACCAAAATAATTATTCCCCCATTCCGGCTGGTTTTGTTGTTTTACTTTGATTTCTTTCACAGGATTAAATTGGACAGCGAGACATTACCTCAGAGGCTGTAAATTCTCTGGGATTAATTTGTACCAGAATTTTTAAAAAAAGACACTTCAATCGAAGGCTGCCGTGAAAGACACAGGAAGATAAACATGAGATCAATACCTGGGAAATCAGCTTGACTCCCCCTCCCCCCTCCTCCCCACTTAGCACTCGGTGAGAGTGTTTGATTTTAGAGTTATTTTGAATGCTTTCGGGAAAAGTCACAGCACAGAGGTGACTGGTCAGATCTGCACATTGAAGCACTGGGATCCCGATTAGAAAGAAAGTCTTGCATTTCTATAGCGCCTTTCATGACCACCGGACGTCTCAAAGCACTTTACAGCCAATGAAGTACTTTTGGAGTATAGTCACTGTTGTAATGTAGGGAAACGTGGCAGCCAATTTGCGCACAGCAAGGGCCCACAAACAGCAATGTGATAATGACCAGATCATCTGTTTTTAGTGATGTTGATTGAGGGATACATATTGGCCAGGACACCAGGGATAACTCCCATTCTCTTCTTTGAAATAGTGCCATGCGATCTTTTACGTCCACCTGAGAGAGCAGACGGGGCCTCGGTTTAACATCTCATCCAAAAGAAGACACCTCCGACAGTGTCGCACTCCCTCAGCACTGCACCTGGGAGTGGGACTTAGAACCCATAACCTTCTGACTCAGAGGCAAGGGTGCTACCAACTGAGCCACAACTGACATGCTAGCAAGACAATAGTGTCTGTTTGGACCCAGGAGGAAAGCAGGACCAAGGGAACAATATTGCCTTTGATGGGAAGCTAATTCATTATAGATACAGTTTGAAAAAGGTCACTGGTCTTCATTTGTTCTAATTATTATTGATCATGCTTTAAATCACAATCAATGTGAGCATGCACAGGGAGCAGCTAATCTTCGAGTTCCCACTCACAGGCAGAGAAAGCTGAGCATCAACACAACATCATTGCAACCAAGGCGTGAATGGATTGCTTTCATTTCAGTTTTGAATGGAGCCGAACTAAATCCAGGTGAAATTCTTGTGTCTCAAAGTAATACGTGTTTTGAAATCTGGGAATGATAATCTACATCCTAGGGTACTTAAGGAAGTGGCCCTAGAAATAGTAGATGTATTGCTGGTCATCTTCTAAAATTCTACAGACTCTGGAACAGTTCCCATGGATTAGAGGGTAGCTAATATAACCCCACTATTTAAAAAAGGTGGTAGAGAGAAAACGAGGAATTATAGACTGGTAAGCCTGACATCGGTAGTGGGGAAAATGCTAGAGTCCGTTATAAAAGATGTAATAGCAGAGCACTTGGAAAATAGTGACAGGATCGGACAAAGTCAACATGGATTTACAAAAGGTAAATCATGCTTGACTAATCTACTGGAATTTTTTGAGGATGTAACTGGTAGAATAGATAAGGGAGAACCAGTGGATGTGGTGTATTTGGATTTTCAGAAGGCTTTCGATAAGGTCCTGCATAAGAGATTAGCGTGCAAAGTTAAAGCACATGGGATTGGGGGTAAGGTACTGACTTGGATAGAAAACTGGTTGGCAGACAGGAAGCAAAGAGTTGGAATAAACGGGTCTTTTTCCAAGTGGCAGGCAGTGACTAGTGGGGTACCGCAGGGATCGGTGCTAGGACCCCAGTTATTCACAATATATATTAATGATCTAGACGAGGGAACTAGATGTAATATCTCCAAGTTTGCAGACGACACAAAGCTGGGTGGGCGTGTGTGCTGTGAGGAGGATGCAGAGAAACTTCAGTATGATTTGGACAAGTTGGGTGATTGGGCAGATGCATGGCAGATGCAGTATAATATGGATAAATGCAAGGTTATCCACTTTGGTGGCAAAAACAGGAAGGCAGATTATTATCTGAACGGCAATAGATTGGGAAAAGGGGAACGAGACCTTAGTGTCCTTGTGCACCAGTCACTGAAGGTAAGCATGCAGGTGCAGCAGGCGGTTAAGAAGGCAAATGGTATGTTGGCCTTCATTGCAAGAGGATTCGAGTACAGGAGCAAGGTTGTACAGGGCCTTGGTGAGACCACACCTTGAGTATTGTGTGCAGTTTTGGTCACCTTATCTGAGGAAGGATTATCTTGCCATGGAGGGAGTGCAGTGAAGATTCACCAGACTGATACCTGGGGTGGCAGGAATGACGTATGAAGAGAGATTGGGTCGATTGGGCTTGTATTCGCTAGAGTTTCGAAGAATGAGAGGGGATCTCATTGAAACTTATAAAATTCTAACAGGACTAGACAGACTAGATGCAGGAAGGATGTTCCTGATGGCGAGGGAGTCCAGAACCAGGGGTCACAGTCTAAGGATAAGGGGTAAGCCATTTAGGACTGAGATGAGGAGGAATTTCTTCACCCAGAGAGTGGTGAACCTGTGGAATTCTCGACCACAGAAGACAGTTGAGTCCAATTCATTAAATATCTTCAAGAAGGAGTTAGATATATTTCTTAAGGCTAAGGGGATCAAGGGATATGGGGAGAAAGCAGGGACAGGGTACTGAATTTGGATGATCAGCCATGATTGCATTGAATGGCGGAGCAGGCTCGAGGGGCCTAATGGCCTACTCCTGCTCCTATCTTCTATGTTTCTATGGGGATGACATCTGGATTTATTGCATTTGGTCGAAGTGGGAAATGGTGATCCATTAAATAATAAACCAGTTCTAGAAATGCAAAAAAAAATAAGAAATGGTCACATTCAAATTTTTTTACACTCATCGGGTGTGGGTGTCACTGGCAAGGCCAGCATTTATTGCCCATCCCCCTTGGTGAGCTGCCTTCTTGAACCGCTGCAGTCCGTGTGGTGAAGGTACTCCCACAGTGCTGTTACGAAGGGAGTTCCAGGATTTTGACCCAGCGACGATGAAGGAACGGCTGATATATTTCCAAGTCAGGATGGTGTGTGACTTGGAGAGGAACCTGGAGGTGGTGGTGTTCCCGTTCGCTTGCTGCCCTTCTTCTTATAGGTGGTAGAGGTCGCGGGTTTGGGAGGTGCTGTCGAATTGTCGGAATTGTAAAATTTCAGAATCGTTGCGCTATTTGTTCATTCAGGACAGGGATAGTGGTGGAGCCCTGGCCAGAGGGGACAATACCACCCTCAAGCCTGGGATGTTTTAGGGGTTGGAAAATATTCTCGATTGCAGAGCAGAGGGGGATCAGTTTGAAGGTTGCTCAAGTCTCTTTGGAAATGGAACCTAGTGATCTGCAGATAACTGATCTGTATTTAGGGCTGCCAACTCTGGTTGGACGTATTCCTGGAGGATTCATCACGTGACCTCCTGCCTCCAACCGCCCCGACTGATCAAGCAGCCTTTTTTCCCCCATCTCTACTACAGGAAACTCTTTATTAACCGGCACCCAAATATCCGGAAATCTCTCTTAACCGGCAAAATTCTTGAGTAGGTAACCGGGGTTTTCCTTCATCTCTCGTTTAAAATTAACTTTAAAAAAAAACCCGAGGCGTTTGCCTTGTATCGGAGCGTGTAGATTGGGAGGGGAATGTGCAGCCCGGGTAGGCAGCGGACACGACAGATGGTCAGCTGGCGGTCCCCGGGGAGACGGAGCTCCGAATGCAGGCGCATGTCAATGTGTACGGGGCTCTCGTACGTTGGGAGATATAACTCTCCGTTATCCGGACTTTTTGATTAACCGGCACCACGCCGGTCCCGGCGGTGCCGGTTAATAAAGAGTTTCCTGTATTTTTAGAACTAAGCAAGAAAAGTGTTCGAAGAAAATGAAAAAAAGCCACACAATTTTCTTTAATGCACCTATGATTTTTCTCCCTGGGTTGCTCAGAGCAGTGATATGGAGATTAATCTTTAATCCTGTAGGGTTGGGCAACCCCATGTGTATTGCAGTGGTGGCTTTCATGAAGCCACAGATAGGCCAGTATTTGAGGGATGTCCTGTTATGGAGGCAAACAACTGACACACTATCCCTCATTAGCAGTGTCAGCCTTGGCTCAGTGGGTAGCATCCTCGCTCCTGAGTCAGAAGGTTGTGGGTTCAAGCCCCACTCCAGAGACTCGAGCACAAAAATCTAGGCTGACGCTCCAGTGCAGTGCTGAGGAGTGCTGCACTGTCAGAGGTGCCGTCTTTCAGGTGCGATGTTAAAAATAGGAGCAGGAGTAGGCCTTTGAGCCTGTTCCGCCTATTCAATATAATCATGGCTGATCCTCTATCTCAATACCATATTCCTGCTCTCTCCCCATGCCTTTTGTGTCTAGAAATCTATCTATCTCCTTCTTAAATATATTCAGTGACTTGGCCTCCACAACCTTCTGTGGTAGAGAATTCCACAGGTTCACCAAACCGAGGCCCGGTCTGCTTTCTCGGGTGGAGGTAAAAGATCCCGTGGCACTATTTCGAGGAGTTATCCCTGGTGTCCTGGCCAATATTTATCCCTCAATCAACATCATTAAAATAGATTATCTGGTCATTATCACATTGCTGGTTGTGGGAGCTTGCTGAGTGCGAATTGGCTGCCACGTTTCCTACATTACAACAGTGACTACACTTCAAAAAGTGCTTCATTGGCTGTAAAACGCTTTGGGACGTCCGGTGGTCATAAAAGGCGCTATATAAATGCAAGCCTTTCTTTCTTTCTCATCTCCACATTGGAACTTTCCGAGTTGCTTGAAGGATGTTTGTGGAGTTCCAAAGGGCACAGCAGCGCACACTGGTTCCTAGTTATAGGAAGAGATGGAGCAGTAAAGAGGTGAATATTGAAACGCGATATCCTGATTAAGACTCCAAACAAAAATCATCCCGTGTTACATGGTAATTTTAGTCCCGTAAACGATACCATTGCCTACTTACCTTGATTCAGCCAGCCTATATCCAGCACTTGCTGACCTCCCAATGGATTGTTGCTTTTGTCAGTGAAAACACATACAGGTTCCCTTTCACAGGTCATCATATAAAACAAATTCAATGCTCTGGGTAGGAGGCCTTTTATTTCTGATGCTTTTTCTTTGATCTATTCTTCATTGCCGATTTTACGCTGTCTATAAAGGTGAAAGGTCACATGGGCCTGAGAAGTACCACAGTGAGTGTGGTAATCATTTCCCCTGCTGGATTTCCTGGAATGGGAATTTCACCAGCTGACTCCTTATGCCTGACTAATGTCATATTTTGGATTACGTTCCCTTAATTGTGTCGTGACTGATTTGGATGATTTAACATGTCGAGAATAAAATTGGCTTGAAGTGTATATGTGTGTTGTCACCATGTTGTGTTGTCTTGCTTTCCCCAAGACAATATGGACAGGTGATGGTGCAATATTCATTAAATTGAATAGTGACATCTAGTGGTAGAGCATTCATAACAAGTGCCCAGAGTTAGGGTTAGGGTTAAGTTATTACAAAAAAAAATCAAAAAGGCTAATGGAATGTTAGCCTTTGTAAATAGAGGGCTAGAATATAAAGGGGTGGAAGTTTTGCTACAGCTATACAAAGCCCTGGTGAGACCACATCTGCAGTACTGTGTACAGTTCTGGGCACCGCACCTTGGAAAGGATCTATTGGCCTTGGAAGGAGTGTAGCGCAGATTCACCAGAATGTTACCAGGTCTCCAAGAGTTAGATTATGAGGAGAGATTACACAAATTAGGCTTGTATTCTCTGGAATATAGAAGGTTAAGGGGTGAGTTGATTGAGATTTTTTTCAGGATTTTGAAAGGAATTGGTAGAGTAGATAGTGAGAAACTTCTTCCACTCTGGACAAGGGGACATAACCTTAAAATCAGAGCCAGGCCATTCAGGAGAGAAGTTAGGAAACACTTCTTCACGCAAAGGGTGGTAGAAGTGTGGAACTCTCTCCCACAAAAAGCAGTAGGTGCTGGGGCTCATTTAATAATTATAAATCTGAGATCGATAGATTTTTGCTAGCCAAGGATATTAAGGGATATGGAGCCAAGGCAGGTGGATGGAGTTAGGATACAGATCAGTCATTATTTCATTGAGTGGCAGAATAGGCTCGAAGGGCTGAATAGCCTACTCCTGTTGCTATGTTCCTATGTCTGGACACCACGAAACTTTTCGATGGTGATCAGTTCAAATGTCAATCGGCAGTAGGACGAATGGGCATATGGCTAGAGTTAATGTTGGGTTAAGGCACAGTAATTAGAAGAATCATGTCTTGTGCAATTATTATTTTTAAATCATAGAGCTTTACATCCATTTGAGGTACAGTTTATAATAAAAATCAATGGACTGTGATGTGATAGCATCCACAGTGGAATAGGTTGATGACACTCACTATCTAGGTGCACAAGTGAAGAATGGGCATTTGGACAAGATACCAGAGTGTTACCTGCCCCTGTAATAATGTATCCCAGCACTAATTCGTACCTTCAGGAGAGACGGGAGAGAATTTAAGGAATTTTTTTAGGAAATATGTGCCTATTTTCATATCTTCAGATGTAATTTGCTATTTAGCCATTCAGAGGAAGCTGCGGAAGTGAATTCCGCTTAAAACTATTAATTCAGTGAGTTCATTGTTGCACAACATCAGACAATAAGACAATCACGATCTTGCATGAAACCATTGTCTGTTAGCTTTAATTACCAGCATTCCTAGCCAAGGTCTTTCGTTTTCTCCCTCAGAAAATCCTATTGTGATAAGAGAAGCAGAAAGAATGATCCTGTTTAATCTGCTCGATTCATCTAAACATTCTCGGGTGAAGGATAATTCTGCAAAGATGTTTAAACAACATGTAAGACCTTATTTTTTTAAACACTAGCCGGCTTAATGGGGAGGAGAGGGGAGAAAATATCCACGTCTGTATTTTAGCTTCATTGCTTTAATGCAAAATCTCTGCCTTTTCGGGGGGGGTTTCGTGCTGCGGTAGCTTGACTCTGTAATTTTTTTTAATATGTGGGCCTTCTGACAGATACAGCCTTGGAAAGCAAGCGAAACTGACTGTAAGTATCATCTCCTCTTACCGCTCAGCTCCTGTCACACTCCTAATTATCTATAATAAGCAGGCGAACCATGAACGCTGTATATATTTTATTTTCCCCCCCCCCCACCCCCCGCCCCCCCCCCCCTTCTGTTGCTAAGGCTTTGTAAACCTGAGAGAATTTTAAGAGACAGGTGTGTGTGCTGTCAATGTGGGGGAGGGGAGGGCTACGAAAGTTAAGTCATAAACTTGAAGCTTTGCAATTTTGGAAGACTGTAAGGCTTCCGCAGAAATGTCAGTCCCTTTCAGCAGACCCTTTCTTGAATGGATGACAGTATTTAGTATAGATGATTGGTTCGCGTAGAATTCAGTAATCGAGTTGAAAATTGTGAGTGGCGCAGAAGTGAATCATCAAATGATCATCTTGCAGCAGGGGCAGGTGGTGGAGGAAGGGATTGTGCAGTGGGTACCGGCCACAGTCTGTCTGTCCGGCTGAAAACTGCCGGCATAATTGGTGTAAAAAATACACTGAGCTGTGTTTTACCTCTGGTTTCATCAGCCAAGCAACGAACACACACATACCGTAAATATTCAAACATTAAATACCACAGATAAGATGTACTGTGCCTCCCACACTTTGGGATGCAATTTTTAAAGATCTTTAGTATTTTAGATACATTTTAGTATCCATCCATGTAGAACACTCATCCTTGCTTCCCCCCACACCCCCCCCTCAACTTGTTAGAGGGTTGACTTTATACTGCACTCAAAGATTTTGATAAATGGGCAGATATATTCCAAACATGTCCGGGTCTGTCACAGCTCTGTGTTTGAACCGGTGACCTGTTGATCTGTGTTAAATGAGCTCCATTTTGCTTTAAATATTCAGTTCATCATCTCCGTAATAACATTTTCAGTCGCAAGTGCAATCACTTGGTAAAGCTCTAATGATAAGATTTAGATAGTGTTGTGCTGTATATACTTTCTGAGGATATTGCGCATCGAGTTTTGGTTCAATATCTGTTGCCAGATATGTTGTGCTTATGATTTTGTTTTATAACGCTCCTGTGAAGCACCTTGGGACATTTTACTACGTTAAAGGTGCTATATAAATAGAGGTTGCTGTTGTTGTTCTTGTTGTTATAGTCAGGGCCATTAGTTAATGGTGACTGAATTAGTCAAATTCTGTTTTTATTACATGGGAGGATCATTGATGCCAAACACAGACCCACAGGCTATCTTATAACTCAACACAGCGTGTGATTACAGGCAGAAGCAGTGGGGATGGTAAATAAGGAAATTCTTTACAGAGGAACAAAGGAATTGCTAGATGAAAAAAAGACCAAGGTCCAGCTATAAAACGGTAGTTACTTCAAATATGTGCAGACTTAATAGAATGAGCACTTCCTGTGCTTTAGGGCATCTGGTGACCTAGCGAGAGTCACTTATGGTGCTGTTTGCAATATGGACATTGCACAGTTATTGATGGGCTAGATTGAGGTTCTGTCAGATTGGAGAGTAAATGTATTCGAATGCAAAGTAGATTTCTTTCAGAAATAACATTTTGGAATACAGTATATGAGTAATTGAGACATGACATGTGGTAAGTGTAGCGTGCTTGGGAGGAATAGGTGACCTGTGGTGCTCAAAGCTCTCCACCACTGGGGTTTTCCTCGTGTCTCTTCTGGGTCTGTTGTAGACTAATAAATGGAGATTAATTGCTAGTATTAGTCAACAACACCATTATTGTTGTAGCATACAACTACCAGGATAGTAGAAGGTGAACCAGATGGACCTTGCTCTTTTTTGTCTAGCAATTCCTTTGTTCTTCTGTAAAGAATTTCCTTATTTACAATCCCCACTGCTTCTGCCTGTAATCACACGCTGTGTTGAGTTATAAGATAGCCTGCAGGTCTGTGTTTGGCATCAATGATCCTCCCATGTAATAAAAACAGAATTTGACTAATTCAGTCACCATTAACTATTGGCCCTGACCATAACAACAAGAACAACAACAGCAACCTCTATTTATATAGCACCTTTAACGTAGTAAAATGTCCCAAGGCGCTTCTCAGGAGCGTTACAAAACAAAATTTGACACCGAACCACATAAGGAGAAATTAGGGCAGCTGACCAAAAGCTTGGTCAAAGAGGTAAGTTTTAAGGAGCATCTTAAAGGAAGAAAGAGAGGTTTAGGGAGAGAATTCCAGAGCTTAGAGCCTTGGCAGCTGAAGGCACGGCCACCAATGGTTGAGCGATTATAATCAGGGATGCTCAAGAGGGCAGAATTAGAGGAGCACAGCTATCTCGGGGGGTTGTGGGGCTGGAGGAGATTACAGAGATAGGGAGGGGCGAGGCCATGGAGGGATTTGAAAACAAGGATGGGAATTTTAAAATCGAGGTGCTGCTTAACCGGGAGCCAATGTAGGTCAGTGAGCACAGGGGTGATGGGTGAACGGAACTTGGTGCGAGTTAGGACACGGGCAACAGAGTTTTGGATGACCTCACATTTATGTAGGGTACAACGTGGGAGGCCAGCCAAGAGTGCATTGGAATAGTCAAGTCTAGAGGTAACAAAGACATGGATGAGGATTTCAGCAGCAGATGAGCTGAGGCAGGGGCGGAGCCGAGCGATGTTCCGGAGGTGGAAATAGGCGGTCTTAGAAATGTTACCAATGGAGTTGTGGAATATGATCCCAAATCACCAGTAAAGATCCCAGAATTTCATGTAATAAAAAACAGAGTTTGATTGTTTTCTGTCCAGTTGCTGCCCCATGATCAGCCAACAGAAAGCAGGGGTTGTATGCAGTTTTAGTTGAAGCTGTATGAGCAGGAGCTATCTGAGTCTAAAAGATGGAGGTTGTAAATCAATGTGCCAATTCTGTTAAGACACTGGGGGGAAAAAATTCAGTTGGTTGCGCCTCCCGTTAGCGCCTTAAGAGGGCGCTAATGGGGCGCAAATCATCTAGCGCCTGGGCGCAGCGATGTTTGCGCCGCTCGCGAAATTAACTAGACATTTTGCGGTGGCGCTAAACACTACCGCTACGATCTCCTGCGCCGGCAGATCGTGACGTCAGTTGAGTGCGCAACGCCCGGGTATCGCCCCGGAGCGGATATTGAGTGGCGCCCCCTGCCTTACCGCCTGACGCTAGCAACGACAGGTTGAGGGGAGCGTTTTGCAGTCAGGAAGGGACTGGGGGAGCGCTATTTAAAGGCGACCTCTTCCTGCCTTTTATTGTTGGTGACATTTTTGAACCACGCTTTCTGAGAGAGAGAGAGAGAGACTTCTGGAGAGATTCAACACTGTGTGAGGGTGTTTTGGGTACTGAGCAGCACTTTGCAGGTTCATTTTGATTTGCCCTTCCTTGTATCGATTTAGAAGAGACTGTGGGGGCTGCACTCTGAGCTCTTGCCCTGGTACTCTCCATTGTTCTTTCCAGCAGATTTGATGTGCAGGTCTCTCCAGGCCGAGATTCAAGGCTGCAATGAGCAGGATGTGGATGGAAAGCAAGATCAACCCTCCCCTTTAAGAACTGGCCCGCGCCATTGTGTCTGTGTTCCATTGCTGACTGACATCACATGAGCTTCGCCAGCGCTCTGAGGTAGCGCCTCGCTCCTCGGCCTTTGTGCCTTAAGACAGGTGTGAAGCGCCTGATTTAGCACTCCAATCACCTCCAGGGGCGATAAAAGTCAAGTTTGCAGTCGGTGGCGATAAATAGCGTCAGGCGCTAATCTTTGCGCCCGGCCGATAATTGCGCCCCAAATGGGGCGATACTGAATTTCTCCCCCTGGGAGTTCTAGTTTGACATTTCCATGGTTAAGAATCTGAACTGAACCATCGATTATCAACATAATAAGAATTCAGCTCCAAAAAGAAAATGGCAGAAAGGGTCCTATCAATTATATTTTTAAATTCTTCTTGGGTGAAGGTATTTGTCCTCCAGTGAAGGCCTCATATTTTTAATGCCTTCAGGGACCCATTTTTAATTAATTATGGCATGCCTTTACCACTCAAAGGGTAGATGATAGGCCTGAACCCAAAAGACCTCCTACCCATCTCTTTAACCAATGCTGGGTGACAGCAGCCTCGGGAGGATACCCTGTTTCCCCAGAGGGGAGACAGCACGCCCATGCTCCGCATGACTCAGGCCAGGAGCTGGATGTTGTGGGGAATTGACCCTTGAGCTTCCCATTTCTATAGCGCTGCAGTGCTCCAACACGCAGGTGCCACTGCACCAGTTACAAGGTTGTAATTGGAAAGGCAAAACGTGAGTTGATGGCTGTGAATGGTTTTTTTTTAATTAGCAAGTTGAACTAGTCAATTTGAGAATCTGCTTATAGAAACAGTCGAGGTGCAGATCTGAGTAAGGTGTCGCTAGGAATATTCAGCAGTGTGCTAACTCCAAGGCAGCCACTGAATGCGTCTCAGTTGGCAGCCTGCTTTTAATAGAAGTCATTTGTATCTACAATATATTTGGAGTCCAAATCTGAACACTTTTGTGATCCTGTGCATAATGTAGTACAAGCAAGGGGTCAAGAGGAGACTGGGTGGTCTTTTTATCTGTTTCAGGACAGGGGTTGTGTACGTGGAGGGTATCCAATCAGCACCCTGCATTGTGACAGTACCTGTCTTGAATGGACTATTGCAGTGATCCTGGTAAGAATGTCCCCAGGGTCACTGTGCGCTCCTCACTCTCCTTGTTTAATTAGAAGAATGAGAAGTCGATGTCACCAGCTTCAGATCTTTAGGCTCCCCTCTGTTTAATCTCTTAGCGCAATGGGCAGCTTTAATTAGACTGCAGGTTCGTAGAGCCACGGTTTGGTGGCGCCGGTGGCAGCAGACCTGCAGGCCTGCCGATGGCTGTACACCAGCACTGTAGAAGTGACACACTCGTGAGCCTAATTGTGTCTTGTCACTGCCTGTCACTGCACCACGCACTGTCTGGGAAACAGAATCAGGCTGCAAGTGGATGACACTTACTGCAACATCCTGCTCGACCTGCCCACAAAACCAAAATGACAAAAAATCAAAACGTTGGACCTGCTTGTCCACTGGGAATTATCTTTTTTAAACTATAGTTAGTATCTGCGTATTTTTATTGTAGCTGAATGGGAGAACATAGTTGGTGACTCTATCAGCATTGCCAATCAAGGCCCACCTAAGCACCTACTTTGATGTTTACAAAGACACTTTACATTTGTAACTTGTTAAAAATGGGTTACGTCAGTGAATCTTGCAGCACAGAAAGGGGCCATTCAACCCATCGTCCCTGTGCCAGCTCTTTGAAAGAGCAATGAGTCATTGTGGAGACCAAGTCCCGTCTTTAGACTGAGGACACCCTCCATCGTGTTGTGTGGCACTACCACCGTGCTAAATGGGATAGATTCAGGACAGATCTAGCAGCTCAAAACTGGGCATCCACGAGATGCTGTGGGCCATCAGCAGCAACAGAATTGTATTCCAGCACAATCTGTAACCTCATGGCCCGGCATATCCCTCACTCCACCATTACCATCAAGCCAGGGGATCAAACCTGGTTCAATAAGGAGTGTAGAAGAGCATGCCAGGAGCAGCACCAGGTGTACCTAAAAATGAGATGCCAACCTGGGGAAGCTGCAACACAGGGCTATATACATGATAAACAGCGGAAGCAGCATGCTATAGACAGAGCTAAGCGATCCCACAATCAACGGATCAGATCAAAGCTCTGCAGTCCTGCCACATCCAATCGTGAATGGTGGTGGACCATTAAACAACTAACGGGAGGAGGAGGCTCCATGAATATCCCCATCCTCAATGATGGCTGGAGCCCAGCACGTGAGTGCAATAGACAAGGCTGAAGTGTTTGCAACCATCTTCAGGCAGAAGTGCCGAGTGGATGATCCATATCAGCCTCCTCCTGAGGTCCTCACCACCACAGAAGCCAGTCTTCAGCCAATTCGATTCACTCCACGTGATATCAAGAAACGGCTGAGCGCACTGGATACAGCAAGGGCTATGGGCCCTGACAACATCCCGGCTGTCGTGCTGAAGACTTGTGCTCCAGAACTAGCCGCGTCTCTAGCCAAGCTGTTCCAGTACAGCTACAACACTGGCATCTATCTGACAATGTGGAAAACTGCCCAGGTATGTCCTGTCAACAAAAAGCAGGACAAATCCAATCTGGCCAATTACCGCCCCATCAGTCTACTCTCAATCATCAACAAAGTGATGAAAGGTGCCATCGACAGTGCTATCAAGCAGCACTTAATCACCTGTGACATCAATCTTGTCATTCATGTATGAAGTAATACTGGGCGGCATGCTGGTGGCGCTGTCCAGGGAGAGTATTAATACTCGGGCATGGGCCCAGCTTGCTTAGGACATTCCTCAACAGGAACTATGGAAGGACGCAAATAGATCTCTATGTTGAAAAACAGTTGATTAAAGCTTTGTTTAACGCTTAGACCAAGTGCCTAGTAGTTTTCTTACGTCAACCTGCTCACTGATGCCCAGTTTGGGTTCCACCAAGACCACTCGGCTCCCGACCTCATTACAGCCTTGGTCCAAACATGGACAAAGGAGCTGAGTTCCAGAGGTGAGGTGAGAGTGACTGCCCTTGACATCAAGGCAGCATTTGACTGAGTATGGCATCAAGGAGCCCAAGTAAAACTGAAGTCAATGGGAATCAGGGGGAAAACTCTCCACTGGCTGGAGTCATACCTAACACAAAGGAAGATGGTTGTGGTGGTTGAAGGTCAATCATCACAGCCCCAGGACATCGCTGCAGGAGTTCCTCAGGGCAGTGTCCTAGGCCCAACCATCTTCAGCTGCTTCATCAATGACCTTCCCTCCAACATAAGGTCAGAAATGGGGATGTTCGCTGATGACTGCACAGTGTTCAGCGCCATTCACAACTCCACAGTTAATGATGCAGTTCATGCCCGCATGCAACAAGAGCTGGACGACAATCAGGCTTGGACTGATAAGTGGCAGGTAACATTCGCGCCACACAAGTGCCAGGCAATGACTATCTCCAACAAGCGAGAGTCTAACCACCACCCCTTGACATTCAGTGACATTTTCATCGCCGAATCCCCCCATCCTGGGGGTCACCATTGACCAGAAACTTAACTGGACCAGCCACATAAATACTGTGGCCACAAGAGCAGGTCAGAGGCTAGGTATTCTGCAGCGAGTGTCTCACCTCCTGACTCCCCAAAGCCTTTCCACCATCTACCAGGCATAAGTAAGGAGTGTGATGAAATACTCTCCACTTGCCTGGATGAGTGCAGCTCCAACAACACTCAAGAAACTCGACACCATCCAGGACAAAGCAGCCCGCTTGATTGGCACCCCATCCGCCACCTTAAACATTCACTCTCTCCACCACCGTGGAGAGTCCCAATCCCCTGCTCTTTCTCCATAGCCCTGTTATTTTCTCCCCTTGTGCTAGTTCAGTCAGGAGGACAGGCAGACATTTTGTTTCCAGATCTCTGTATCAGCTGCTCACTCCTGGTTGAATCTTTCTCTGATATTACAAAGCATACCGTGGCAGTAGTGTGTACCATCTACAAGATGCACTGCAGCAACTCGCCAAGGCTTCTTCGGCAGCACCTCCCAAACTCGCGACCTCTACCACCTAGAAGGACAAGGGCAGCAGGCGCATGGGAACACCACCACCTCCAAGTTCCCCTCCAAGTCACACACCATCCTGACTTGGAAGTACATCGCCGATTCTTCATCGTCGCTGGGTCAAAATCCTGAAACTCCCTCCCTAACAGCACTGTGGGAGTACCTTCACCACACGGACTGCAGCGGTTCAAGAAGGCGGCTCACCATCACCTTCTCAAGGGCAACTAGGGATGGGCAATAAATGCTTGCCTTGCCAGCGACGCCCACATCCCATGAACAAATATAAAAAAGAGTCCCAATCCCCTGCTCTTTCTCCATAGCCCTGTTATTTTCTCCCCTTGTGCTAGTTCAGTCAGGAGGACAGGCAGACATTTTGTTTCCAGATCTCTGTATCAGCTGCTCACTCCTGGTTGAATCTTTCTCTGATATTACAAAGTATTTACATCACAGAAACAGGCCATTCAGCCCAACTGGTCTGTGCTGGTGTTTATGCTCCACACCATCCTCCTCCCACCCTTCTTCATCTCACCCTATCAACATACCCTTCTAATCCTTTCTCCCTCACATGCTTATCTAGCTTCCCCTTGCTATTTGCCTCAACTACTCCCTGTGGTAGCAAGTTCCACATTCTCACCACTCTCTGGGTAAAGAAGTTTCTCCTGAATTCCCTATTGGATTTATTAGTGACGATCTTCTATTTATGGCCCCTAGTTTTGGTCTTGTCTGCAAGTGGAAACATCTTCTTTACATCTAACCTATCAAACCCTTTACTAATCTTGAAGACCTCTATCAGGCCACCCCTCAGTCTTCTCCTTTCTATCTTTCCTATAGGTATAACCTCTCAGTTCTGCTATCATTCTAGTATCTGTCTTAAGGGGTAAGCTGGTATTGTCAAGAGAGGTTTTTATTTTTGGATTCACAAATAGTTTTGTTTGCTGCAGGACTTGTTGCAGAATGCTGTTAGTATTTCACACTTAATGATGAAAGCTAGATTCAGTCCTAAGTCACCCCTTCCCTCTTTTTTTGTGATGTGCTTTATTTAGAGGCAGACAAGGGGGAGACAACCAGAAGCCCCTTTGAGAGCTGGCGAAGCCAGTGGCCTCAGTCCCTCCCGAGGCACTAACGATTGTTTCCCGAGGAATCCCCCTTTCTCCTTACTGCGCGCCCGCTCCAAGCCACTTGGAATAAGAAGGGAAGCCTCGCAGTCAAACGGGCACAGTCCTGCTATTCCCGCGCCATCGTTCTTCATTCCCCCCCTCTCCCTTGTTTCCCCGTTCCTCCGCTTACGGCTTGCCATCCTCTTTTACCATCTTCCTCCAAGGCAGGCTGCACCCGGTTTGCTGCTTGTGGGTGCTGCTGCCATCTCTGCCATGGTACAGCAGCACAAGCTTATCCACAGGGGAGGGAACCTTTACATTAGCCGCAGATATGCAAATCACAGCTTCTGACAGGCAAAATTAAATTCAAAACTTGCCACAACAACAGCTTGCATTTTGATGGCGCCTTTTACGTAGCAAAACGTCCCAGGGTGCTTCACAGGAATGTTACCAAACAAAAGTTGACACCGAGCTGCGTAAGGTGCACATTAATGATTTAGATATGAATGTAGGAGGTATGATCAGTAAGTTCGCAGATGACACGAAAATTGGTGGAGTGGTAAATAGCGAGGAGGGAAGCCTCAGGCTACAGAACGACATAGACGGGTTGGTCAGATGGGCAGAACAATGACAAATGGAATTTAACCCTGAAAAGTGTGAGGTGATGCATTTTGGGAGGACTAACAAGGCAAGGGAATACACAATGAATGGTAGGACCCTAGGAAGGACAGAGGATCAGAAGGACCTTGGTGTGCATGTACATAGATCCCTGAAGGCAGCAGGACAGGTAGATAAGGTGGTTAAAAAGGCATATGGGATACTTGCCTTCATTAGCCGAGGCATAGAATATAAGAGCAGGGAGGTTATGATGGAGCTGTACAAAACGCTAGTTAGGCCACAGCTGGAATACTGTGTGCAGTTCTGGTCGCCACAATGTAGGAAGGATGTGATTGCATTGGAGAGGGTGCAGAGGAGATTCACCAGGATGTTACCTGGGCTGCAGCGCTTCAGCTATGAAGAGAGACTGGACAGGCTGGGGTTGTTTTCCTTAGAGCAGAGAAGGCTGAGGGGGGACCTGATTGAGGTGTACACAATTATGAGGGGCATAGATAGGGTAGATAGAAAGGAACTTTTCCCCTTAGTAGAGGGGTCAATAACCAGGGGACATAGTTTCAAGGTAAGGGGCAGGAGGTTTAGAGGGGATTTGAGGAAAAACTTTTTCACCCAGAGGGTGGTTGGAATCTGGAACTCACTGCCTGAAAGGGTGGTAGAGGCAGGAACCCTCACAACATTCAAGAAGCATTTAGATGAGCACTTGAATCGCCATAGCATACAAGGCTACGGGCCAAGTGCTGGAAAATGGGATTAGAATAGACAGGGCTTGATGGCCGGCGCAGGACATGATGGGCCGAAGGGCCTCTTTCTGTGCTGTATAACTCTACGGGCTCGATTTTGTCATTGGGGCGGGCTGGGGTCGTGTAATCCGCTTTTCGTGTTAGCCACCCGACTCCAAGTCGAGGTGGGAGAATTATTCGATTTTCCCCTAATTGGGCACTTGAGTTCCAGCGTGTGGGAACCCATGGCCCAATTAGTTTTTTCAGTCTGAAAGTCACCTCCGATGACGTCATCATTGCTGCTGCATTTAAGGTCTGCAAGAAGCCTTGCTTCTTCTGCAGACTGCCAACCTTTTGTCCTTTGCTGTGAGAGGGACCTGGAGTCAAAATGAGCAGCAGGAGACCTAAGTCTGCTCCCAGATTTGATGACGTCGCCCTGCAAGCTTTGGTGGAGAGAGCAAGAGTTAAGAAGGAGGTGCTCGTCCCTTCTTCAGGGAGGAAGAAGCCTCCCCAGCAGACGAAGTCTGTGTGGGTCCAGGTGGCACAGGAGGTCAACTCGTTGTCGCTGATCCGCAGAACCTGGCTTCAGTGCAGGAAGAGGTTTCATGACCGTCTGCACACTGGAAAAGTGAGTATGACTTTCCCATCACCCTCAATCTGATCCCCTTTGCCTCTCCTCACCAGCACTCAGCTTTAGCAACCTCTTCCTCCACATCCCACTTGACACTGACATCCCTGCACCCTTACCCAATCCCTCTCTCTGTATGTTCACATTCACCTAACTATTCGACTATGCAGCCCTCACACTCCCTATCACTGTGATGCTATGAAAACAACTTACAACACACAGGGAGGGCCCTTGGTCCTGCCACCTCACTCCATCTTTGACTCCTTCTAAGCATCTATGCTATGGATTCTCTACACTCACTCCTTCATTCTCACTCAAACTCCACTTGTCTCCCTCATTGCAGGAAAAGAGAGCTCACAATAAGAGGGAAAGAGCGAGGACAGGAGGAGGGCCACCCTCAGTAGCCCAGCTCACCCCTTGGGAGGAGGCAGCCCTGGAGATCGTGGGAGTCGAGGACGATGCACAAGTGGGGGACGGACAGACGGGCGCATCAGAGCAAGCTGGTGACAGAATAGTTTTTCATCTCTCTCATTGACATTGCATGAGTCGCTGATAATGATTCTGAAGCTCTAACAGATGGACTTCTGGCCATCTGCAATATGCACTGTACATGTAACCTTGGCCTCACATCTCTGACTCTTTCCTTTACTCCCCCACAGGACCATCGCAAGCACCCGTCCCCACTATCCAGGAGGAACAGCCTGAGCCTCCAGACTCCTCAGAGGAAGCTGCAACCTCTGAGGGCGCAGTGTCAGCAGAATTCAGCCAACACAGCACCAGCGCAGACACTCACACCTCGGTGGGACCATCGCAAGATAGAGTAGTGTTGTCACCTGGTGTATCACAGCTCACAAGTGAGCATCAGCAGATGGTGGGGACAGGGACAGCAGTGGAGAGTCCTAGTCGGAGGGCGCAGGACTCTCCCAGCTCGGCTCAGCTGCATGTCGACCCTCTGCCTCTGGGTCCATCCAGAAGAACAGCGGTGCTGGAACTCCAGGAACAGGTGCAGGAGTCTCTGGCAGGTTTTGTCTCCAGGGTCGCTGCAAGTGTGGAGCCAATGGAGGAGTCCATCGCGAACATGAGCAGAGCCTTTGTGGAGGCGTTGGAGCATGAACGCATCACCACGGAAAGGATGGCAACCTCCGTGGAAGGGATGGCTACCTCCATGGTGAGGCTGGCTACCGTAGAGGAGTGGATGGCTACGGTAGAGGAGAGGATAGCTACGTCCATGGAGGAGCTTAGTTGCCAGTGTATGGAAAACATGGTAATTGTTCAGCATAGAATGACATCTCTTGAGGAGCGATGGTCAGCTATTGAGCACACAAACCAGACCTTCATGCAAGTCCTCGGGAGTAGGACTTCCAGTACAGAACCGGGTCCTCATGGCCCCCCTGAAGTGCTGCAAGGTGCTGTCAAGCCACTTGCTAGCTCTGAGGTGGGGCTGACCCATGAGAGGGATGTCGGTGGCAGAGAACAAGGAAGTGGGGGCTCCTCTCCAGGCGCTCACACGACCATGCCACTGCAAAGCCCTCGGTCAGAGCCCCACCAGAGTCCCCACCCAACTGAGATCGGCGTCTCAACACCTGCACAGCTGCAGGAGCAGCAGACTGTTGCCGAGCCCTCACAGGTTCGCAACCCCAGGGGACGCCCGCCAAAGGTGTCGAGACACGAGCAGCAAGAAAGTGAGCAAGGGGCCTCCACATCTGCTAATGCCAAGGGGGAACCACCACGTAGGAGCACACATAAGAGAAAGATACTGCACAAATAGTTACAAGGGTAGTCACTTGGGTGAAATGTTATGTTTAATGTTGAAAAGCCATCAGTTGGTTATTCTCATTAAAAATTCTGATGTCAACTGTTGCAGTTGTGGCATGTGTCATATCGCTAATGGGACTTCCACATTGAGGGCTTAGGATGACTTGCAATTGTCAGTATGGTGGTCAGAGTGCTAGGATTCCGCTGGTTCTTGACCATTGTCGATGCTCTGGTAAGAAGCTGCGAGGCAAAAGTGCTTGATTGGCTAGGCTAAGCAAATCTGGCCAAGATGAGTGCGTTCCTTGCATCCCGGGCTGCAATGTTCTCACGTACTGCTGCCGCTGGTTGATGCGCCTCTGCAAGATGAGCATTTTCGCCCTCCTCCTCCTCCTCCTCCGCCTCCTCCTCCTCCTCCTCATCTGAGGAGGATATGTGAGGAGCCACTTTGTCCTCAGGAATCTGCAAGCCACGACGCTGTGCCATGTTGTGAAGTGCTCAGCAAGCCACGACGATTCTGGAGACCCTGGCTGCTGAGTACTGTAGGGCTCCACCTGATCTATCCAGGCATCTGAAGCGCATCTTCAGCAAGCCGATGGTTTGCTTGATTATGGATCTGGTGGAAATGTGGCTGTAGTTGTAGCTCTCCTCAGCTTCGTTGGATGGGCTCCTAAACAACGTCATTAGCCACGTCTTCAGGGGATAGCCCTTGTCTCCAAGTAGCCATCCGTGAAGTTGGTCTGGCGGACTGAAGAGCGGAGCCACACTAGACAAGCGCAGGATGAAGGAGTCATGGCAACTGCCAGGGTACTTGGCGCAAACATGCAACATTTCCTTTTTGTGGTCACACACCAGCTGTACGTTGAGGGAGTGGAAACCCTTGCGGTTGACAAAAATACCTGGATTGTGATGGGGTGCTTTAAGGGCCACATGTGTGCAGTCAACGACGCCCTGCACCCTTGGAAAGCCTGCCAGATTGTCAAACCCAACCGCATCGCGCAGTTACACTGGCTTGATCCTTAGAGAAATGGATGTGATTGTGCGCGATAGCAAAGAGGGCATCGGTTACCTGCGTGATGCAAGTATGTGCAGCCACCTGGGAGATGCCGCTGATGTCTGCTGCTGATCCCTGGAATGAGCCTGAGGCAAAAAAGTTGAGTGCGGTGGTGACTTTGATGGGCACTGGTAAGGGGTGTCCACCTGCTCCTCTGGGCTCCAGGTCTTGCTGCAGCATTGCGCAGATGTCACCTACTATCTCTCGCGAAAGTCGTAGCCGCCTTTGGCACTGCTGCTCAGTCATGCTGAGGTAGCTGATCCTTTGTCTGTAGACCCTGTTTGGGAGGTATCTCCTGCGCCGACGTGCTTCCATGCGCTGGCGCCCTCTGGCCTGTGCAGCTTTAGGTGGGTGAGCAGCAGCTTGGAGCTGCTGCTGCTGCTCCTGCAGCTGGTGCTGCTGGTGTTCAGGGTTCTGCTGCTGCCGCGGCTGGTGTTCGGCCTCATCTGATGTCCAGGAGGAAAGGAAATAAATGGTTCCCATGCTTCTGGTATATGCCTCAGTTGAGGAAGCGCTCATTCAAGGTGGGGAGAGGGGTTTCCCAGGAGGTCGCACTGGAGATGGGTGTCAGGCTCCAAACTTCCACAGCAATGGTTATGCCTGTTAAAAGTTCCCCCAGACCTGAGACAACAAAGTTCTGCCACCTGCAAATGATGATTGATCAAATCTCCTTTTTAATGGTGGAGCTGCAGCTGATAGTCAGCAATCCAATTCTGCTACCGTCAGGTTTCATCATCGTGCTTCAGAGGAGGCGTGCATCATGTGGGAAAAGTGTTAAAATCGGAAAGGCCTCTCAAAATGGGATTATAGAGGCAATTAAGTGGTTGTTAAGGGCCTTAAAGGCCTATCCCGCCTCTTGGAGGTGGGACGGAGACGGGATCAGAAACCACGCATTGGGGAAAATTGCTCGGAGGCGGGATGGAGGCGGGGTCGGGCCCGCCCGCCATTTTTTGCTATTTTAACACCCAACACGCCTCCATTCCCGCCTCCTTGGGCCTGGCAAAATCCAGCCCGATGAATCTATGGGGGAAAAATTCAGTTGGTTTGCGCCTCCCATTAGCGCCTTAAGAGGGCGCTAATGGGGCGCAAAGCAACTAGCGCCCGGGCGCGGCGATGTTTGCGCCGCTCACGAAATTAACTAGACATTTTGCGGCGGCACTAAACACTACCGCCACGATCTCCTGCGCGGGCAGATCGTGACATCAGTCGAGTGTGCAACGCCCCGGTAGCGCCCCGGAACGGATATTGAGTGGCGCCCCCTGCCTTACCGCCTGCCGCTAGCAACGACAGGTTGAGGGGAGCGTTTTGCAGTCAGGAAGGGACTGGGGGAGTGCTATTTAAAGGCGAACGCTTCCTGCCTTTTTTTGTTGGTGACATTTTTGCACCACGCATTCTAAGAGAGAGAGACTTCTGGAGAGATTCAACACTGTGTGAAGGAGTTTTGGGTACTGAGCAGTACTTTGCAGGTTCATTTTTATTTGCCCTTCCTTGTATCGATTTAGAAGAGACTGTGGGGGCTGCACTCTGAGCTCTTTCCCTGGTACTCTCCATTGTTCTTTCCAGCAGATTTGATGTACAGGTCTCTCCAGGCCGAGATTCAAGGCTGCAATGAGCAGGATGTGGATGGAGAGCAAGATCAACCCCTTCCCCTTAATAACTGGCCGGCGCCATTGTGTCTATGTTCCATTGCTGACTGACATCACATGAGCTTCGCCAGCGCTCTGAGGTAGCGCCTCGCTCCTCGGCCTTTGCGCCTTAAGACAGGTGTGAAGCGCCTGATTTAGTGCTCCAATCACCTCCAGGGGCGATAAAAGCCAAGTTTGCAGTCAGAGGCGATAATTAGCGGCAGGTGCTAATCTTTGCGCCCGGCCGATAATCGCGCCCCAAACGGGGCGATACTGAATTTTTCCCCCTATGACTCTATATTAGGACAGGTGACCAAAAGCTTGGTCAACAAGGTAGGTTTTAAGGAGCGTCTTAAAGGAGGAGAGAGAGGTAGAGAGGTGGAGAGGTTAAAGGAGGTGAATTCCAGAGCTTAGGGCCGTGGCAGCTAAAGGCACGGCCGCTAATGGTGGAGCGATTATAATTGGAGATGCAGCGTCATCCAAGGATATTCAGGTAAAAACCTTTTTGCAAAACAAAATGATCTTCTGACTTTTCAATGAAGTTGAATTTATCCTCTGAGATCGTGGTATAGCGCCTGAACCCACAGCCTTCTGATTCACAGATGGAAGTGTTACTGACTGAGGCAATTCGGCAAAAACCCACACTTGTGTACTAAAGGAATGGCATGAAAGTTTCCTCTCCCTGCTGGCTGTAAGAATTCTGCATGAAACATGTTTGGTTCATCTCCAACTAACATTGGCATACAGCACAGAACCGCTTGTTTTATGGCACAAGTTAGCAGTACGTTTGGTCACCTCACTCAAAAGAGGCCACATGGGATGACTGCTAGAACTGGCACACTGGCATTGCAGGAGGTGCTCTATTGTGGTTAATAAAAGTGATTTTGGTTTGGACAGTGTGAATAGAGCATTACAGTGCATCTGGCTTGTAGATAGCAGATGTAGGAGTGGTCAATATTGAAAAAAAAGACTTGCATTTCTATAGCGCCTTTCACGACCACTGGACGCCCCAAAGCGCTTTACAGCCAATGAAGTATTTTTTGAGTGTAGTCACTGTTGTAATGTAGGAAACGCGGCAGCCAATTTGCGCACAGCAAGCTCCCACAAGCAGCAATGTGATAATGAGCGGATAATCGGTTTTAGTGATGTTGATTGAGGGATAAATATTGGCCAGGACACCGGGGATAGCTCCCCTGCTCTTCTTCGAAATACTGCCAGGGGATCTTTTACGTCCACCTGAGAGAGCAGACGGGGCCTCGGTTTAACGTCTCATCCGCCTGAATTTTGGCTCCTGATCACTGTGCAGGGGTCCTTGCTGGAATGCCCACACAAATGACGATGAGATCGGGTTTGGCTGCAATATTCTTCTGTGGTTTATAGGCCGCTGACTCTTGCTGTCTTGGCTCACGCTTTGCAGAATGATTACTTGGACGAGGTGACGGAGAATGAGGTCGGAAGAGGCGGTGCGTTCAGGAGAGGTAGAGAGGAATTTGAGGGAGGACTTTTGAAGAACGCTTACAGCACGAGAAACACTTTAACATTTTCCTGTTACATTTTTTTTGTTTCCAGCAAGCTTCTCCCCTCAAATTCTATCTTTCCTTCAGCGAGGGAAGTGTTGCTTTCGAAATGTTTTCAGATCAAATTTGTGTTAAAGAAGCAGAAAACACACAGTGGAGTCTCGTCAGGCCAGCTCCCACGGTGCCCAAGTGTCTCCTTAGACCCGACGGTGCAGGCTCCCTTTTTTTTCTGTTTGTTGGCTTGAGACTAAACTCTGTGCCAACCCCACTGATAAAATGTTAATCAGCTTGACAGGGGGAAGAAGTAATTACTGCTCTGATTTGTAATCTGCTGAGCATCTCTGTCGTTGGTTATGCATGATAGATGCAACAGAGACGCAAAGAAAGATGTGGCACTGTCCCTGAGGAGAAGGCCGAGTGTGAAAGCTGAAGACGTTATTTATTGTGCCTAAAAAAACTGCAGCCTGAGCACCAATTAGTTGCTTCATTTCTGGTTGGGAATGTGGCCTTTGGGACGGGAAGTGGCATAAACCTGTGGCCTAGTTGTTAAATAGACAGTGGCTGGTGGGACTAGATTTAACGTGATGAAGTTTTAATCCTGAGGCTCACAGAACTAATCCCCGTGTTTCGATACTTTACGAGAGAAGGAGAGAAGGTGATTAATGCTAATTAAAGACGGGGAGGCACATCAAGACGTTCAGCCACTGTTGAAATGGAAAAGCAGTGTATTTCGATGAGTAAAATTTTGGTGAATTGAAATAAAGAATGTCTTACGGAACCAGTTAGAGTACAGCTCAGGCTAGTGGTTGCAACTATTGAATCCTCCCTTTGTCCTGGGTACCAATTAATTCCAAATTATTTAGCTCTGTCCACGGGTTATGTTTCGATACAGGCAGTCTGACAAATTGCAATAATTTAGTTCCCAACATGATATTCCAATTAATAGGTTTTCAGCTCCCTTATCTTTATTTTTTTTAACCCCATTTTGTAACCTATCTTTCTCCTTGTCCCTTCTATGCCTGTCCCTCGTTCCTGAGCCACGCGCCTTTTCCATCCTCCCCAAACATAAAAGATGCATTGACGTCAGTCTGCTTTTTACGCATTTTTTTCTTAAGCTGGCCGTAAGGAAGTACGTGAAGGGTTGATTCATTCGTCAGTTGAGAAACCAAAATGAAGGGCCGAGGCCCATAATAGTACAGGTTGAAAAGAGTAAAAGGGAACACAGGGTAAAAATCACAAAGTAGTGAGTAGGTAAGGCCAGGCTTGTATTTGTAAGAGGAAGCTTCACAGCAGTATTGTCAGACAAAATTTGACACAAAAGCTTGGTCAAAGCGGTAGGTTTTAAGAAGCGACTTGAGGAGGAGGTGAGAGGTGGAGAGGTTTAGGGTGGGACTTGAACCCACAATCTTCTGACTCCAAGGCGAGGGTGCTACCAACTGAGCCCTGGCTGAGGCCCACAGTGAAGGTCGATGGTTTAAAAAAACAAGCCAGAAGGTCTGAGAAATCAAGACGTCCTACCCTAAACCTCTGCACCTCTCAGCTTCCTCCTGAAGCTGCTTCTTAAAACCTACCTCTTTGGCCACCTGTCCTAATATCTCTTTATCAGGCTCAGTGTCAAATTTTGTCTAAAGATGAAGCCATGCTTGGATAGTAGAACCCTGTAGGGCATAGGAGAAAGGGAAGATTGAGGAAGGTAAGGAGTTTGAGGTCCCATGACAGAATGAGTAAGGAATGGTGAAGTGTGTCTTAATTTCAATGCAGCTGTGTAGGACGACATATTTGGAGCTGAGGAGGTAAAAGATAGTGAAAATAGAAAAACATTTAAAGAACTTAAACTAACCCACACTGATGTACTCATTTGTTAATTGGAAGCCTGTAGTTTATAGGTAACAAAGTAAAAAGCAGAGTGTGTCAAGCAATGCAAATTCTGAAGAGAAACAGATTACCAAAATTAAATGAGTTCTGCAGTGAAAACTGTATGATGCGGCCTTTAATCTGCCAACATTTGACCTTATTAACACTGCATTATACTTGCATAACTACTGAAAGATGCCGAGAATTTATACACAATGAAATACCTACAGGGCTCCTCACTCCAGCAGCACGACTGTCACCTGCTCGCCTGTCGAACGCCTCATGAATATCAACAGGTGCACAATTAGTAAGTCAAAAACAGCTTAACTCTATAATTGACTGCGTCACCAACATCTAGCTGCTTCTATTAAGCTGCCCCATATTTATATAACTCAGAGTTGTATAAGACTGCACTATACCAGGAAGTTGTCTGTATCTATCTATCTATCTATCTGTCTATCTATCTATCTGTCTATCTCTCTCTCTCTCTATCTATCTCTCTCTCTCTCTGTCTGTCTCTCTCTCTCTTTCTCTTTCTCTTTCTCTCTCTCTTTATCTATATCTATATAGATAGATATCTATCTCTATCTCTACTAGCTCTATCTCTTTCTATCTATATCTATCGCTATCCCTCCCTCTCTATCTCTTTCTCTATTTCCCTCTCATGTTTCCTTAATAAATCATCAACATATTTTCTAATCTTGAGGGACGGGAGTATTCACAAGATACTGTTCTCAGTTTGAGGGAATTTTTACTGAAAGCCACACTCTGGGCTTCATGCAGATTCTATTTACACTGAAGGTTATTATGAGCGTCATTTACTCCTACCTCTGAATGTTGTTTTTAACTGACAATGTCTGAAAAAGATTTATTATTAAAATGTTGTATAGATAAGCATTAGCATAGATTTGTTAAGGAAATTTCCCAGGCTCCCCTGTAAGGGTTGTAAGTATTTTTTTTCCTTTTATTTTCTTTGTGATTTTTTTTCCATATGTTATACATTTTTTTTCTGCTTGGCACATTGTGGGATATCGCTGGTAAGCAGTTCGAGGATAGATGCTGTGAGGCTCCCTTACTCTGTCCCAAAGTGGGGTGGGGGTGGGGCTAAGATCATAGGGGGAAAATTTCAGTATCGCCCCATTTGGGGCGCAATTATCGGCCGGGCACAAAGATTAGCGCCTGGCGCTAATTATCGCCTCCGACTGCAAACTTGACTTTTATCGCCCCTGGAGGTGATTGGAGCGCTAAATCAGGCGCTACACACCTGTCTTAAGGCGCAAAGGCCGAGGAGCGAGGCGCTACCTCAGAACGCTGGCGAAGCTCATGTGATGTCAGTCAGTAATGGAACACACACACAATGGCGCCGGCCAGTTCTTAAAGGGGAGGGTTGATCTTGCTTTCCATCCACATCCTGCACATTGCAGCCTTGAATCTCGGCCTGGAGAGACCTGTACATCAAATCTGCTGGGAAGAACAATGGAGAGGCCCAGGGAAAGAGCTCAGAGTGCAGCCCCCACAGTCTCTTCTAAATCGATACAAGGAAGGTCAAATCAAAATGAACCTGTAAAGTACTGCTCAGTACCCAAAACTCCTTCACACAGCGTTGAATCTCTCCAGAAGTCTCTCTCTCTCTCAGAATGCGTGGTTCAAAAATGTCACCTTCAAAAAAAGGCAGAAAGCGGTCGCCTTTAAATAGCGCTCCCCCAGTCCCTTCCTGACTGCAAAACGCTCCCCTCAACCTGTCGTTGCTAGCGGCAGGCGGTAAGGCAGGGGGCGCCACTCAATATCCGCTCCAGGACGCTACCGGGGCGTTGCGCACTCTTAAGGCGCTAGCGGGAGGCGCAACCAACTGAATTTTCCCCCCATAGAATCATAGAATGGTTACAGCACAGAAGGAGGCCATTCGGCCCATCAAGCCCGTGCCAGTTCTCTGCAAGAGCACTTCAGCTAGTCCCACTCCCCCGCCCTTTCCCTGTAGCTCTGCAAATTTTTTCGATCAGGTACTTATCCAGCTCCCTTTTGAAAGCTACGATTGATTCTGCCTCCACCACCCTTTCAGCAGATCTTAACCGCTCGCTGCGTAAAAAAGTTTTTCCTCATGTCGCCTTTGGTTCTTTTGTCAATCACCTTAAATCCGTGTCCTCTGGTTCTCGACCCTTCCGCTAATGGGAACAGTTTCTCTCTATCTAGTCTGTCCAGACCCCTCATGATTTTGAACACCTTTATCAAATCTCCTCTCAATCTTCTCTGCTCTAAGGAGAACAATCCCAGCTTCTCCAGTCTATCCAAGTCCCTCATCCCTGGAATCATTCTCATAAATCTTTTCTCCACCCTCTCTAAGGCCTTCACATCCTTCCTAAAGTGTGGTGCCCAGAATTGGACACAGTACTACAGTTGGGGCCGAACCAGTGTTTTATACAGGTTCATCATAATTTCCACGCTTCTGTACTCTATACCACTATTTATGAAGCCCAGGATCCCGTAAGCCTTTTTAACTGCTATCTCAACCTGCCCTGCCACCTTCAACGATTTCTGCACACATACCCCCAGGTCTCTCTGTTCGTGCACCCCCCTTTAGGATTGTACCATGTAGTAATATGTCCTCTCCTCATTCTTTCTACCAAAATGTATCACTTCGCACTTTTCTGCATTAAATTTCATCTGCCACGTGTCCGCCCATTCCACTAGCCTGTCCATGTCCTCTTAAAGTCTATCACTATCCTCCTCACTGTTCACTATACTTCCAAGTTTTGTATCATCTGCAAATGTTGAAATTGTGCCCTGTACACCCATATCTAAGTCATTAATATATATCAAGAAAAGCAGTGGTCCTAGAACTGACCCCTGGGGAACACCACTGTATACCTTCCTCCAGTCTGAAAAACAACCGTTCACCACTACTCTCTGTTTCCTGTCACTTAGCCAATTTCGTATCCATACTGCAACTGTCCCTTTTATTCCATGAGCTGCAACATTGCTGGCAAGCCTATTATGTGGCACTTGTCGAACGCCTTTTGGAAATCCATGTACACCACATCAACCACGACAAAAAATTGATCAAGTTAGTTAAACACGATTTGCCTTTAACATATCCATGCTGGCTTTCCTTAATTAATCCACACTTGTCCAAGTGACTGTTAATTTTGTCCCTGATTATTGTTTCTAAAAGCTTCCCCACTACCGAGGTTAAACTGACTAGCCTGTAGTTGGTAGGTTTATCTTTACACCCTTTTTTGAACAATGGTGTAACATTTGCAATTCTCCAGTCCTCTGGTACCACCCCGGTTTCTAAGGAGGATTGGAAGATTATGGCCAGTACCTCTGCGATTTCTTCCTTCACTTCCCTCAGCATCCTAGAATACATCCCATCCGGTCCTGGTGACTTATCTACTTTATGTACAGCCAGCCTTACTAGTACCTCCTCATTATCAATTTTTATTCTATCCAGTATCTCCTCTACCTCTTCCTTCACTATGTCTATGGCAGCATCTTCTTCCTTGGTGAAGACAGATGCAAAGAACTCATTTAGCACCTCAGCCATACCTTCTGCTTCCATGCGTCGGTCTCCTTTTTGGTCCCTAATCAGCCCCACCCCTCCTCTTACTACCAATTTGCTATTTATATGCCTATAGAAGACTTTTGGATTATCTTTTTGACATTCTATTCTCATACCCACTCTTTGCCCCTCTTATTTTCTTTTTCACTTCTCCTCTGAACTTTCTATATTTAGCCTGATTCTCAGATGTATTCTCGACCTGAAATCTGTCATATACGCTCTTTTTCTGCTTCATCTTACTCTCTATCTCTTTCATCAACCAGGGAACCCTGACTTTAGTTGCCCTATCTTTCCCCCTAGTGGGAATGTACCTCGACTGTACCCAAAATATTTCCTCTTTAAAGGCAGCCCATTGTTCCATTACAGTTTTGCCTGCCAATCTTTGATTCCAATTTACCCGGGCCAGATCCGTTCCCATCCCACTGAAATTGACCTTCCTACATTTAAGTATTTTTACTCTAGATTGCTCCCTTTCCTTTTCCATAGCTAATCTAAACCTTATGATACTATGATCACTGTTCCCTAAATGTTCAGCTACTGACACTTGCTCCACTTGACCTACCTCATTCCCCAGAACCAGATCCAGCAATGCCTCCTTCCTCATTGGGCCAGAAACATACTGATCAAGAAAGTTCTCCTGAACACACTTCAGAAATTCGTCCCCCTCTCTGCCCTTTACACTATTACTATCCCAGTCTATATTAGGATAGTTGAAGTCCCCCATTATCACTACTCTATAGTTCTTGTATCTCTCTGAAATTTCTCTGCAGATTTGCTCCTCCATATTTTCCCCACTAGTTGGTGGTCTATAGAATACACCTAGTAGTGTAATGGCACCTCTATTATTTCTGAACTCTAGCCATATAGATTCGGTCCTTGACCCCTCCAGGACATCCTCTCTCTCCAGCACTGTAACATTCTCCTTAACCAATACTGCTACACCACCTCCTATCTTTCCTTCCCTATCTTTCCTGAACACCTTATATCCAGGAATATTTAATACTCAATCCTGCCCTTTTTTGAGCCAGGTCTCCGTTATTACCACAACATCATATTCCCATGTGGCTATTTGTGCCTGCAGCTCACCAACCTTTTCTACTACGCTTCGTGGGTTCACATACATACTATGTAAACCTATCTTAGACCATCCTGTGTTCTCTCTTAGTCTGACCCCACCTAATACCTGACTATTTCTTACTTTAGTGTTATCGTCTCTCTCAATCCTTTGTGCCCTTTGTTTCTCCTTTCTACGAAAGCAAGCTGGCGGAAAATATAAAAACTAACTCCAAAAGCTTTTATAAGTATATCAAGAGGAAAAGACTGGTGAAAACCAAAGTTGGTCCATTGCAGTCAGATACGGGGGAATATATAATGGGAAATAAGGAAATGGCAGACCAACTAAATGCATACTTTGGGTCAGTCTTTACGAAGGAAGACACAAAAAACCTCCCTGGGATATCGGGAAAAATAGGGACATTGGCAAAGGAGGAACTGACGCAAATCAATATCTCTAAGGATATGGTGTTAAGGAAGCTAAAGGGATTGAAGGCGGACAAATCCCCAGGGCCTGATAACATGCATCCTAGGGTACTGAAGGAGGTGGCCCTAGAGATAGCGGATGCACTAAGCATGATTTTTCAGAATTCATTAGACTCGGGAACAGTGCCCATGGATTGGAGGGTAGCTAACGTTACCCCACTATTCAAAAAGGGGGGTAGGGAAAAAGCAGGTAATTACAGACCTGTAAGCCTTACATCAGTTGTGGGCAAAATGCTGGAGTCCATCATTAAGGATGAAATAGCCGAGCACTTAGCAAATGGGGACAGGATAGGACAGAGTCAACATGGATTTACAAAGGGTAAATCGTGCTTGACTAATCTATTGGAATTTTTTGAGGGAGTAACTGGTAAAATAGATGGGGGAGAGCCAGTAGATGTGGTGTACCTGGACTTCCAAAAGGCCTTCGATAAGGTCCCACATAAAAGATTAGCATGGAAAATTGAAGCTCATGGGATAAAGGGGAAAGTATTGACGTGGATAGAGAACTGGCTGTCAGATAGAAAACAGAGAGTTGGAATAAACGGCTCATTTTCTGAATGGCAGGCAGTAACAAGTGGGGTACCACAGGGATCTGTCCTGGGTCCCCAGCTGTTCACAATTTATATTAATGACCTGGATCAGGGAGTCGAATGCAGCATTTCCAAATTTGCAGACGACACTAAACTAGGAGGGGGGGTGGGCTCAGAGGAGGAGACCAGGAAGCTCCAGAGCGATTTGGACAGACTGGGTGATTGGGCGGATAAATGGCAGATGCACTATAATGTGGACAAGTGCGAAGTTATCCACCTTGGGTGCAGGAACGGGAGGGCAAATTATTATTTAAATGGCAATAAATTGGGAGAGGGGGAAGTACAGAGAGACCTGGGTGTTCTTGTACACCAGTCACTGAAGGCGAGCATGCAGGTGCAACAGGCGGTCAAGAAGGCAAACGGTATGCTGGCCTTCATAGCAAAAGGGTTGGAATACAGGAACAGGGATACCTTGCTGCAGCTGTACAGGGCACTGGTGAGACCACACCTCGAGTACTGTGTACAGTTTTGGTCGCCTCATCTGAGGAAAGATGTTCTTGCCATGGAGGGGGTGCAGCGGCGATTCACCAGGCTGATACCAGGAATGGCGGGATTGACCTATGAGGAGAGACTATGTAGTTTAGGGATGTACACACTGGAGTTTAGAAGATTGAGAGGGGACCTCATAGAAGTGTATAAAATTCTGACAGGTCTAGACAGATTAGATGCAGAAGGAATGTTTCCCTTGGCGGGTGAGAACAGAACTAGAGGACATAATTTAAGGATAAGGGCTAAACCATTTAGGACAGAAATGAGGGGGAATTTCTTCACTCAGAGAGTGGTGAACCTGTGGAACTCATTGCCACAGAGGGCAGTGTACGCCAGCTCATTAAATATATTTAAGAGGGAATTAGATATATTTCTACAGGCAAAAGGGGTTAAGGGTTACGGAGAGAAGGCGGGGACGGGATACTGAATTGAAGGATCAGCCATGATCTCATTAAATGGCGGAGCAGGCTCGAAGGGCCGGATGGCCTACTCCTGCTCCTATCTTCTATGTATCTATGTATCTATGTAATGCTACATGCTGGTGCCCATCCCCCTGCCAACTTAGTTTAAACCCTCCCCAAAAGCACTAGCAAACCTCCCTGCAACAATTTGTAGTGAAATCATTCTTGTGCTTGCATTTACAATATTTTTTAATTCGTTCATGGGATCTGGGTGTTGCTGGCAAGACCAACATTTATCGCCCATCCCTAATTGCCCTTGAGAAGGTGGTGGTGAGCCACCTTCTTGAACCGCTGCAGTCTGTGTGGTGATGGTGCTCCCACAGTGCTGTTAGGGAGGGAGTTCCAGGATTTTGACCCAGCGACGATGAAGGGTCAGCGATATAATTCCAAGTCAGGATGGTGCGTGACTTGGAGGAGAACTTGGAGGTGGTGGTGTTCCCATGCGCCTGCTGCCTTTGTCCTTCTAGGTGGTAGAGGTCGCGGGTTTGGGAGGTGCTAACAAAGAAGCCTTGGTGAGTTGCTGCGTCGGTGGTGGAGGGTGCAAATGTTTAAGGTGGTGGATGGGGTGCCAATCAAACGAGCTGCTTTGTCCTGGATGGTGTCGAGCTTCTTGAGTGTTGTTGTTACTGGGAAATTTGAACAAACGTGAAATACTTTACTGCTATCCACTTACCTCACCATCTCTCACATGTTCTCTGACTCATGATCAACAACGCCATGGGAGATCCACTGGTACATCATAAATAGATGGTGCGGTGATTCCAATTCTCTCCACTGCAATAAATTCTCAAGTTCATTCAGCAGCTGCTATATGTTGGCTCTGTGACGAGGCTCCAACTCAGTTCAAAAAGCGTGACCTCTGTACCAGACTCAGCAAATAACATGCGATGAGAAAAGACCGCCCAGCTCAAAATGCTCACTCCCCCCACATGCCTGTGAGCTAGCCTCTCGGCCTTTGAAGTAAAAATTAAGCATCTGATAATACTTTAAATATGAAACTTTACCTGAAAAAAAGTTTTTACAATTCAGATAGTTTTCAAATCATTTGGAATAAACAAAGGAACGCCGAAATCTTCTCACAGAATGAGGAAAAACATACCAACACTGAGAGGACCATACTGATGCATCCTGGGAAATTCTGCACGGTGAACAGGCTCAGACTGTGGCATTCTGGGAACTGTATTCACAGGTAACTCCCTGTGACTAACAACAGCGATCGCTTCGGGGCGGTGGGAATATCAACCTGGAGCAATGCGTACATATAAATGACAACATGGAAACAGGCCATTTGACCCATTAGTGTTATTAGTGTTTACCCTGTACACAAGCCAAGAGTTCTAATTACAATTAGCCACCCTGCTCCCATATCCTTTTCTCCCATTCTCCTTCTCTCCCATTCTCCTTCATCCGCATATCCTATCCAATCTTGGATGTTGACACAATTTCTACCTCAACCATTAACCCTGGAATTGAATTCCCCAGCCTCATAACTCTCTGTGTAAAGAAGTTTCTCCTGCCCTCTGTTCTAAATCTCGTACATTTAATCTGGTGTCTATAGCCTTTGTTCTAGACCCCTCAACTACTGGAAACAGTCGGCTTCAATCTACCCTGCCCCATGTGGAGTCCGCAAGTAACGATCTTAAGGAAGCTATGAAGGGACACAAAACAGTTTTATTGTGTTAGAAACCTTATTTTGAACTCAGGAGATTTAAACAGGATTACATAGAATTTACAGAACAGAAACAGGCTAGTCGGCCCAACTGGTTGATACTCCACACGAGCCTCCTCCCGCCCTGCAATTATATAGGGCCCTGGTGAGACCACACCTGGAGTATTGTGTACAGTTTTGGTCTCCTTACCTAAGGAAGGATATACTTGCCATCAAGGGAGTGCAATGAAGGTTCACCAGACTGGTTCCTGGGATGGGGGGATTGTCCTATGAGGAGAGATTGAGTAGACTAGGCCTATATTCTCTAGCGTTTAGAAGAGTGAGAGGTGATCTCATTGAAACATACAAAATTCTTACAGGGCTTGACAGGGTAGATGCTGGGAGGATGTTTCCCCTGGCTGGGGAGTCTAGAACCAGGGGTCACAGTCTCAGAATAAGGGGTCGGCCATTTAGGACTGAGATGAGGAGAAATTTCTTCACTCAGAGGGTGGTGAATCTTTGGAATTCTCTACCCCAGAGGGCTGTGGAGGCTCAGTTGAGTATATTCAAGACAGAGATCGACAGATTTTTGAATATTCAGGGAATCAAGGGATATGGGGATAGAGCAGGAAAGTGGAGTTGAGGTAGAAGATCAGCCATGATTTTATTGAATGGCGGAGCAGGCTCGAGGGGCCGAATGGCCGACTCCTGCTCCTATTTCTTATGTTCTTATGTTCACCCTATCTCATCTCACCCTACCAGCATATCCTGCTATTCCTTTCTCCCTCATGTACTTATCTAGCTTTCCCTTAAATGCATCATTGCATATTTGAGTCTGTGGAAAACGAAAAGTGGTAAAGGAAAGCTTTTTCAACAATTTAATTGGTTCAGCTTGTGTAATTTTTGCTGACTGGCCATAATTAGAATTCTGATCAGTTGAGGTTTTTTTGAGGAATATGAAATTTGAGTCAAACAGGTGAAAGTGTGACACAGAAATGTTCATCAGTTATAGTATAACTTTGAAGTGTGACAGACGGCAGGAAATGTGCATAGTTAAACCCACTTTAAAAAAAAACTGCAGGTTCCTTGACTAGATTTTATATATTATAGATTTTGAAAGATATTAAGATCAGCAGACTTGTGGAAAACACTGTTAATCGGCATTATTTAGGGGAGGAGATGAGCAACTTATTCTAAGAAAAGAGACCTGGAATTTTTTGCTTAACATTCAGAACACGACATAATGTGGATGAAGAAAAGAGCTTGTATATAGTTATATTCAAGATAGTAAAAATTACTGTCTTGAACTTGCTGCTTCAATGAGTTGAAGCACCATCATATTTTTCTTTATTGATTTGAAGTTATCTCTGATAGGAATATTAAATAAAAGTATCATAAGTGTCCCTTATGAAGAATAGCATGGTTGTGCAGGGCAGGTATTTTACCAAGCTGTCTGGGTGCCAAGCACTGTATAACCATTCAGAATTTATTTTTAAAGATCACTTTGGCTCTTGGCTCTGTCAGAGGATTATGGGCTCAAGACCCACTGCAGGATCTGGGCTCAAGACCCACTCCAGGATCAGGGCTCAAGACCCACTCCAGGATCAGGGCTCAAGACCCACTCCAGGATCAGGGCTCAAGACCCACTCCAGGATCGGGGCTCAAGACCCACTCCAGGATCAGGGCTCAAGACCCACTCCAGGATCAGGGCTCAAGACCCACTCCAGGATCAGGGCTCAAGACCCACTGCAGGATCTGGGATCAAGACCCACTCCAGGATCGGGGCTCAAGACCCACTCCAGGATCAGGGCTCAAGACCCACTGCAGGATCTGGGCTGAAGACCCACTCCAGGATCAGGGCTCAAGACCCACTCCAGGATCTGGGCTCAAGACCAACCCCAGGATCTGGGCTCAAGACCCACTCCAGGATCTGGGCTCAAGACCCACTCCAGGATCGGGGCTCAAGACCAACCCCAGGATCTGGGCTCAAGACCCACTCCAGGATCTGGGATCAAGACCCACTCCAGGATCAGGGCTGAAGACCCACTCCAGGATCGGGGCTCAAGACCCACTCCAGGATCGGGGCTCAAGACCCACTCCAGGATCGGGGCTCAAGACCCACTCCAGGACCTGGGCTCATGATTTAGACTACCACCACGGTCTATCTCGTCACCCCTTTTAACCTCAACAGGCCGTGTATCTTCTGCAGCTGGTAGGGTTGGTGCGTGGACAACTATGAGCCCTCCACCATTGCAGGTGGCACGCGGGGATTGTCAGCTAACCACATTTCCTTTCCTTCTGACTTTCTATCTCTCTCAGCTTCTGTTGAACCCCCCCCCCCCCCCCCACCACCCCACACCCTACATAGCAGTATGGTTGAGATCAGGAACTGGGCTGAACGGGCATGGAGCCATTTTGTGACGCTGTGAGTTGCTCCTTCACTGCCATTGTCCATGCCTCAAGTTCATCAGCTTTTAGTTGATCGTAGTACCATTTTATCCAATGAAACAAGTGGCTGCATTTCTGACATTGAGAAGAATAACAACAGCAGCTTGCATTTATATAGCGCCTTTAATGTAGTAAAACGTCCCAAGGCGCTGCACAGGCGTGTTTTCAGACACCAAACCAAAGAAGGAGACATCAGGACAGGTGACCAAAAGCTTGGTCAAAGAGGTAAGTTTTAAGCAAAATCTTAAAGGAGGAGCGAGAGAGGTAGTGAGGCAAACAGGTCTGGGGAGGGAACTAAAGGCCTCGCTCTAAGCATCGAATAATCCAATAATAACTCCAGCATCTATCATCATCCTATGGTGCTGAGTGAGGACTCACTGCTAAGCTGCTATTGCCTATGACCTGTGCATTTATTGTTTCAAATAACTTGTCTTATTAACGATTGACTTCAAAGCATTCCTCTGTGTAGGTAATGCAAAATACAATTTTAGTATTGATTTCAATCATTTCTAACATGGTTGTAAGTAGAAGGGAGCATTTGAGGGAATGTAAAACCTGCCTGACTCTTGTCAGTTTTGGTTGGGATTTTCTGACAGGTCCTCGTTTGTTTTAAACAAGAGTTGGTCAGTTTAACCTCGGTAGTGGGGAAGCTTTTAGAAACAGTAATCAGGGACAAAATTAACAGTCACTTGGAGAGGTGTGGATTAATTAAGGAAAGCCAGCATGGATTTGTTAAAGGCAAATCGTGCTTAACCAACTTGATCGAGTTTTTTGATGAGGTAACAGAGAGGGTTGATGAGGGTAATGCAGTTGATGTAGTGTACATGGATTTCCAAAAGGCGTTCGACGAAGTGCCACATAATATGCTTGCCAGCAAAGTTGAAGCCCATGGAATAGCGGTATAGAGTACAAAAGTGTGGATATTATGATGAACCTGTATAAAACACTGGTTCAGCCTCAACTGGAGTACTGTGTCCAATTCTGGGCACCACACTTTAGGAAGGATGTGAAGGCCTTAGAGAGGGTGCAGAAAAGATTTTCGAGAATGATTCCAGGGATGAGGGACTTCAGTTACATGGATAGACTGGAGAAGCTGGGGTTGTTCTCCTTAGAGCAGGGAAGATTGAGAGGAGATTTGATAGAGGTGTTCAAAATCAAGAGGGGTCTGGACAGAGTAGATAGAGAGAAACTGTTCCCATTAGCGGAAGGGTCGAGAACCAGAGGACACGGATTTAAGGTGATTGGCAAAAGAACCAAAGGCGACATGAGGAAAAACTTTTTTACGCAGCAAGCGGTTAAGATCTGCTGAAAAGGTGGTGGAGGCAGAATCAATCGTAGCTTTCAAAAGGGAGTTGGATAAGTACCTGAAGGAAAAAAATTTGCAGGGCTACGGGGAAAGGGCGGGGGAGTGGGACTAGCTGAAGTGCTCTTGCAGAGAGCTGGCACGGGCTCGACAGGCCGAATGGCCTCCTTCTGTGCTGTAACCATTCTATGATTCTATGATTCCACGATGTAGCTCACAGGCATTATGCACACTTTAATTCTATTAGAAGGGCTTAGTAAAGAGCAAAGTTTGAAATGCAAATGCAAACTAGCACTGATGGTAATCGTGAAAGCAGCAATCGTTGTTACAGTATGCAAATATCATCCGTAACACGTGTGCATTTGTGCTGATGGACCAATCACAGGCCTGTCAATCACAGCGAAAGAAGACATACCAATCATTGATGATGGAAAGATACACAAAGGGAGGGAGCAGTTAAGAGAAATTATCATAACCAGGGCAGGAGTTGGGATGCTACAAATTGACCTTGGGTGCCCGAGGGCTAGAAAGGGTAAAACGTCAGCCGGGGATTGTACTCCTGGTTGCTAGCCTGCAGCTCCTGAGGGGAAAGTGCAGGTGTGTGGACAGGATCAGGCCCAGCCGTGAGGCCCTCCATGGTCAAATAGCCTGCTGGCATTCCATGACCTGTCAGCCGTGGCTCAGTGGGTAGCACTCTCACCTCTGAGTCAGAAGGTTCTGGATTCAGGTCGCACTCCAGAGACTTAGGCACAAAAATCTAGGCTGACACTCCAGTCAAGTGCTGCACTGTCAGAGGTGCCATCTTTCGGATGAGATGTTAAACCGAGGCCCCGTCTGCTCTCTCAGGTGGATGTACAAGATCCCATGGTACCATATCAAAGAATGAGACAAGGGGAGTTCTCCCCGGTGTCCTGGCCAAAATTTTCCCTCAATCAACACCACCAAAACAGATTATCTGATCATTATCAGATTGCTGTTTGTGGGAGCTTGCTGTGCGCAAATTGGCTGCTGCGTTTCCTACATTACAACAGTGACGACACTTCAAAAGTACTTCATTGGCTGTAAAGCGCTTTGGGACGTCCTGAGGTCGGGAAAGGCGCTATAGAAATGCAGAAGTCTTTCTTTTCTTTGTAAGCTCACATTGCTGGCACCAAGAGAATCAGAGTTGGAGCATCTTTGGGGGGGCTAGGGGTGGTGATGGGGCTGGTGAAGTCATGAGTGAAATGAAAGATTCAGAAACTAAACAGAACAAGAAGGTGACGGGGTTGAGGGCTGCTGAGAGCACTGAACGGAATGTGGACAAAATAAGATGGGCTAAGCAATAGTAGATGACAGTTAAAGGTGAGCATGTATATATGAGATTCTGCACGTTGGAAAAGGAAACATAAGACATGTAAAAGATGAAGTGTTGTTTATTACAAAAGGTAGAAATTATTTACATACGAACATAAGAAAATGACAGGTAGGAAAAAGACAAGCTGGTCCTTCAAGCCAGGATCATGACTAGACGCATAATCCTGGCTGACACTCCCAGTGCAGTGCTGAGGGAGTGCTGCACTGTCAGAGGTGCCGCCTTTCAGATGAGACGTTAAACCGAGGCCCCGTCTGCCCTCTCAGGTGGATGTAAAAGATCCTGCGGCACTATTCGAAGAAGAGCAGGGAAGTTCTACTGGTGTCTGGCCAATGTTTATCCCTCGACCAACTGCTAAAAAAAAATGACCTGGTCATTTGCTGTTTGTGGGATCTTGCTGTGTGCAAATTGGCTGTTGCATTTCCTACATTACAACAGTGCCTACACTTTGAAAAGTGCTTCAATTGGTTGTACGGCACTTTGGGGCGTCCAGAGCTGGTGAGAGGCGCTGTATAAATGCAGGTTCTTTCTCACTTTACAGAGGGTAATGAATACACTCGGGGAGCTAGCACCTGGGAACAAATACAAATGTAAGTGTAAACCACATGAATTGAATTGGATCTTTCTTGGACTGTGAGGTTGATTTGAGATACCAGACTCTCCAATGTGATGACATCTTGTGCAACACATTGTTCTGCAATAATTCTGGTGGTTAATCAGGAAGACAGATAATTGGAGCACAAATGATAGAGGTGTCACTGTGCTTATTAATTTCAGTATTGTATTGTACCAAAAAATAGCAGCTGAGCACAGAAGCCAATGTAGAGTCCAATTAAATAATTGTTTGGCATTCTGGAGATCCAGCCAGTTAAGTTAACTGATTGATTTGAATGAATGATATTTGGATAATTGGCTTCCAACTGTATAAAGAGAGATGATCAAACACTCATTGGTTCCTGAGCTGCTGGGACCATAAAAATGTCATGACACAGAAAACAACCAGTCGCGAATGAATAATGTAGTATGGATATTCCGGAGTTTTGGTTGATTGCCTTTCGCAGAGCAGGGAGAAATTTTGCATAACTTTCCTTCAAGTGATTAGTTTGTTAAAGGCCATGCTAAGGAAAAATATTACAGTCTGGGGAAGAAACAGGCTTGGCCTTTTCTGGATCCTGTGTCAGAGAGAGTCCCCAAACAACTATACCTTCTCTGGCTGTCAGCCGGGGCTCAGTGGGTAGCACTCTCACCTCTGATGTCAGAAGGTTGGGGGCTCATAGTCCCACTCCTGAGACTTGAGCACAAAACCTAGGCTGACACTCCCAGTGCAGTGCTGAGGGAGTGCTGCACTGTCGGAGGTGCCATGCTTCGGATGAGACCGAGGCGCTGTCTGCCCCCTCAGGTGGATGTAAAAGATCCCACGGCACTATTTCGAAGAAGAGCAGAGCAGTTCTCCCCACCAACCTGGCCAATATTTATCCCTCAACCAACATCACTAAAAACTGGGGGCTGGATTTTACCAATTGGGGCGCGTTGGGGGCGGGACTGCTGGTTGTCGGGTTTCAGTCCCGCCCCCAACGACGTCCAGCCAACCCACGCTCTTTTCCCTTGATTGACCTTGTTAAGCCCGCCCTGCGGGCTTAGCCGGGCAATTAAGGGAAAGCGGGTGACAGAGGGCGTCAGCGTATGATGTTTCATCAAATTTTTGACAGATGAATTGTCAGCGTTTGACAGCTTTGAGAAGCTGTCAAACACTGACAATTTCTGTTCTATGATGAGTCCTTGCACAAAGACTCACCAAAACCTCTCTCCTCAGCAGAAATCAGATGGCTGCTGCATCTGAGAATGCAGCAGCCATTCTGTCATCTCTGCCGTTGAAATGAGGCACCTCCAGATCCCCAAGGGTTGAAGCCTGCAGGAAGAAACAAAGGTAAGTAAACTTTTTATAAACTTTACACTCACCTCTCATACTTACCTCTCCACACTTGCACCCATCACTCACCTCCACAGCAGACTTTTCGACCCCTCTCACCCCCACAGACCCACTGCTCACCTCGCTGACCCTGGCGAGGTTCGCAGCCGTCGGGGAGCCCGCACTTGCAGGAGCAAAATGGGGATAAGCCTCAAAACTGCCTGTTAACTAGCAGTTAAATGGCTGTAATCCCCTTCCCGTCTCGAGGAGACGGGTCCCTGCTCGACTCGGGGACCCGCCTCCCGGGAAGATGGCACGGAGGCGGGTTGGGAGCGCGGTCGGTACCCGCTCCAGTTTCTGCCATTTTCCCAGCGGTCCCACCTCCATACCCGCCTCCCCAGGGCTGGCAAAATTCCCCCCAGAGTATCTGGTCATTATCTTGTTGCTGTTTGTGGGAGCTTGCTGTGCGCAAATTGGCTGCTGTGTTTCCTACATCACAACAGTGAATACACTTCAAAAAGTACTTCATTGGCTGTAAAGCGCTTTGGGACGTCCTATATAAATGCGAGTCTTTTTCCCCTTTATCTTCCTCTCTCCTCCTCCTCCTCCTCAATAGACTGAAGGATATTCAGAGCCCAGGACTGTTAATGGTGTTCTTAGATACGAGGATCGTAGGAATGTGATCAGATGACACCAATGGCCCAGCTGGATGGTCTCAAATTCAACACCCACCATTCAATACTCTATGGGGGTCGATTTTGGTGTGGAGTGTAGATCAGGTGGGTGATAGGCAGGGTGCCTACTCAGCCCACTTGATGATGTCAGCGAGAGAGAGCTGATTGATTTTGTTAGTTGGGCCTCATTTAAATAGTGCAGGCGAGCTGTTAGCACTAATTGCACTGCTTGTAGGCAGCCTGCCATTTGGGAGGGCAGGTAAGCCAGGAGTGTTTAAAATCCCCGATTTTAATCTCTCCACCATTGGCGGCCGTGCTTTCAGCTGCCTGGACCCTAAGCTCTGGAATTCCCTCCATAAACCTCTCAGCCTCTCTCTCCTCTTTTAAATCTACCTCACCTGTCCTAATGTCTCCTTATGTGGCTCGGTGTCAATTTCTGTTTGGTAACACTCCTGTGCGGCGCCTTGGGACATTTTCCTATGTTGAAGGCGCTATGTAAATGCAAGTTGTTGTTATTGTTGTAAATAGAGCAGCAAATTTCAGGGCCGGAGAACTTTCATGAACACACGCAGCAGGGAGGAGATAGCAAACTCTCTGAGACTGAAGAAAAAGCTGAGTGCCAGACTTGCTTCCAGCTGCCCCTGGCTGCAGGTGAAGATCCCGTTAACTGACGGTGGAAAGGCTGCCTCCCAGCCTGCACTGCCCATGGTTGGTGGGCGGATTGAGGAAGCAGTGGTGTCAGGTGCTGATTGAGCTGAAAATGGCATCAGGGGTCCTCCCAGCATCAGTTAACAGGTAGTTAGCAGGCAGATAAGAGGATTATCCCCATTTTACCCACACAAGTGCGGGCTTACCGAAGGCTGCGAACACCACCAGGGTCACCGAGGCGAGCAGTGGGTCTGCGGGGGTCGGAGGGGTGCAAAAGTGCGCTGTGAGGTAAGTGATGGGTGCAAGTGTGGAGAGGTGAGTATGTGAGGTAAGTGGAAAGTGTTAGAAAAAGTTTACTTACCTTTGTTTCTTCCTGCAGGCTTCAAGAGTTGGGGATGCGGAGAGTCTCGCATCTCTGCGGCAGAGATGACAGATGGCCGTTGCATTCTCCAATGCAGCAACCATCTAATTTCTGCTAAGGAAAGAGGTTTGATGAGGTCTTGAATTCAAGAACTCATCAAACTACAGAGAATGTCAGTGTTTGACAGCTTCACAGAGCTGTCAAATGATGACAATTCATCTGTCAAAAATGTTTGACAGATGAAACGTCATACGCTGACGTTCTCTGTAATCGGCTTCACCTTAATTGGCCTGCTGAGCCCGCTGGGCGGGCTTAACAAGGTCAATCAAGGGAAAATAGCGTGGGTTGGCCAGAAGTCGATGGAGGCGGGACTAAAATCCGACAAGTGGGAGTCCTGCCTCCAAAAGCTCCCCATTTGCAAAATCCAGCCCTTTAATTCTGGCGGGAACACTGGCCATCTAAATCGAGGTCCATCCAAGCAGGCAAATCTCCAGCGGGCAATCAGTATTTTTCCCCTCGATTTTCATCTCGCTACCAAATGTAAACACGACGATGGCAAGACCAAAAAGCACCCCCTCTCTCTCACACCCCTCAACCGCACTCTCCGCCAAATATCTATCCAGTTCCCCCTTGAATTTGCCACCTGTGACCCCCTCCCACCCCCTGTGCTACCTCACCGAGACGTCTTTCCTATGTATTTACCACCCTCCGTGTAAAATTGTTAAATCTAGACTCTCTGTTCCCTGTCCCTTTTTTGGGCTTAAATCCGTGCTCTTGCCAGGTCGAGTTGCGATTGTATCAAAGTGAGAATACGGAGGGGGGGGTGGGGATGGCGGGGGAAATAGAAAATGAGATAACGAAACAAGAGAAGAGAAGGGAAACAGAAAACTATAGAGAGAGAGACAGGAGAACTAGGCTGCAGCGCTGTCCATTTGAACAGACACCTGGATTCAAGCCCAGTGCAGACTAATGACCTGCAGGTTTCCTCTCTCAGTATGGCTGTTAGGGGAAGTAAGTGAATTAGAAAAGGAAGGATGTTTCTACTGACAAGAAGCAAAAAAAATGAACGAAATTAAGTACGTGAGACGGAGAGGTTGCATTAACATTTTGAAATCATAAAAAGGAGAACGTGAGACTGAAATGGAACAGGTAGAGATGTCAGCGCAGACTGGCACCAGTCCAGTTTGCCTAGTTACACTCGAGAACAGGCATAATTTCTTTTGATTACTGTATCAATTTCCCGTGTACTCGACTGCGAATTAAAAAGTTCAGTAGGAAAATGGAAGAGGATAGTATATAAAAAATGACATGCTTAAAGAGTAAGTTTCTGAAGTTTATTTCAAATTGTTGCAGCTAGCATCAAACTAAGTTTCATCATTATTATGGCGCAACTTAAAGAAGGATTGTGATTAACATCCTTTTGTCTTATTTCCTGTCGTTTTAATGTTGACGTTACTGAAGGGGGAGATGTATCTGACTGAATGGAGTCCCTGTGCTTGATGTTGTAACAGCTGAACTAACTTACAATCACAAACCAAGTTGATCATTTTATAATGCATGGCATCAATAGGAACGCAATAGAAGTCAAGGATGAGAAAAGGCCATCTGACCTCTCAAAGCTCATCCCTCTAGCATTCTGCTTGTCCAGCCTAAGATCCCACTGCCCTCGTCCTGTGTTGCTACTACACTGCCCGTCAGATTTATCCCAGATATTTATCATCTTCTGCCAAATGTATTGCTTTCGAAGAATAGCACACACCCCACCCCCACCCCCCCACCCCAGCTGAAGATGCAAAAATGAGCCTGCTCCGTTCCTCACTTCCACTTTGGGCTACCGGCCACTGCTATTAGGACACTGCATCCGGACTCCTTTTGTGGACTTGTGAGTGATGGTAACATGGCACAGCTGAAATGACACAACCCTTGAGGTTTGGTGAATCTGGGCCACACTCGGCTTCCCTGAATGCAAATATTGGCTATCATAGAAACTTACAGCACAGAAGGAGGCCATTCGGCCCATCGTGCCTTTGACAGAGCTTTCCAATTAGTTCCCCCCGGCCCCATTCTTTCCCCCATAGCCCTGCATGAAGTGGCGTTGATGACCGGTGCAAAGATCTTCAAAGCCTGAAGGTTAATCCTGCTTCCTGCCATTGAGGAAGTCACTTATTGTGAGGAGTCAAGGGAGGAAAAGTTAATGATACAAAGAAGTTTATTTCAAATTGTTGCAGCTAGCGTCACACTAAGGGCGAAAAATTGAGTAGCGCCCCCTTTGGGGCGCTAACTTCACTACTTTTAGCGCCCCGAAAAAATTAGAGACCCCGCAACAGAAATTGATTGCTAGCGCCCCAAGAGGGAAGCGGGGCGCTACTGGAAGCGCCCCGCCTCCCTCTTGGGGCGCTGCGACGGAATATCGTGGTATTGCAGGCATTCCTCCCCTTCTTAAAGGGGAGGGGCCTTGCGCAGCGCGACCCGGGGCCCAGCCGGGCCCCCGGGATCGGGAGTGCCAGCAAAAGAGCCCGGCACTCAAGAGAAGTGCCGGGCTCATGGAGTGCAGCCGGCACTCCGCAGAGGGGGGCAGGTCAGGAGGCCGGGGGCGGGAGCAGAGGCAGCAACAAAAATGGCCGCCCAGCACCTCGCCTTTAAATAGCGCCGCCCTGGCCGCTGGTAGGCCCCCCTGACCCCGTCGGACATAGCGTCCAGCCGTAAGTCAGGGGGCGCTACCGAAGATTGCGGCTGGAGTGCGAGTGGGGCGCTGCGCACGGCGATGACTTCATCGCCGGTGGCGCAGCGCCGCAGGGCGCTACCAGTTACCGCCGCCGCTAACCTCCCGCTGAATTTTGCGGGAGGCATTGGCAGTGCCGCGCCAGGGCACTAGTTGCTTTGTGCCCCATTAGCGCCCTCTTAGGGCGCTAACGGGAGGCACAAAGCAACCGAATTTTTCCCCTAAATAAATAAACATACCAATCATTTAGATCCAGATTCTTACATAAGAACATAAGAAATAGGAGCAGGAGTAGGCCATTCAGCCCCTTGAGCCTGCTCCGCCATTCAATAAGATCATGGCTGATCTGATCTTGGGCTCAACTCCACTTTCCTGCCCGCTCCCTATAACCCCTGAGTCCCCTGATTCTTATTTGTCCCACTCTAGAGACTTGAGCACAAAATCAAGGCTGACACTCTCAGTGCAGTGCTGAGGGAGTGCTGCACTGTCAGAGGTGCCGTCGTTCGGATGAGACGTTACACCGAGGCCCCGTCTGCCCTCTCAGGTGGATGTAAAAGATCGCACGGCACTATTTCGAAGAAGCAGGGGAGTTATCCCCGGTATCCGGGCCAATATTTATCCCTTATTCAACATCACTAAAGCAGATGATCTGATCATTATCACATTGCTGTTTGTGGGACCTTGCTGTGCGCAAATTGGCTGCCACGTTTCCTACATTACAACAGTGACTCTACTTCAAAAAGTTCTTCATTGGCTGTAAAGCGCTTTGGGACGTCCGGTGGTCATGAAATGCGCGATATAAATGCAGGTCTCTCTTTTTCTTTTTTGGATAATAATTCTGAGCTCCTTTATTAACCAAACTCCAGCGAAAAGCTCCTAAAAGAGAGAGTCCATTTGACTCGTTCCTACCAGCACAATCGCTAACCAATGTCATGAGCTCGAGAGGGGCAAAGTCAGTCATGTTCCTACATCTGATCACTATCCAACGACCCCTGTGGGGAAGTGCATGTGTGTGCATGTTGGATGACGATAGGATCTGGCTTCATTGTGCAACTCCCTTTGGTTGAATAGCCGCCCTGCAATCACTGTCGAAACTCACACGTGAATAATATGTCAATTTGACAAGGTACTGATTGGTGACCTGTGACCAGGGGGAGTGACAGGGTAGATGCTGCGAGGTTGTTTCCCCTGGTTGGAGAGTCTAGAACTAGGGGGGCACAGTCTCAGGATAAGGGGTCGGTCATTTAAGACTGAGATGAGGAGGAATCTCTTCACTCAGAGGGTTGTGAATTTTGGAATTCTCTACCCCAAAGAATGCTGAATCATTGAGTACATTCAAGGCTGAGATAGATAGATTTTTAGACTCTAGGGGAATCAAGGGATATGGGGATCAGGCGGGAAAGTGGAGTTGAGGTGGAAGATCAGCCATGATCTTATTGAATGGCTCGAGGGGCCGTGTGGCCTACTCCTGCTCCTAATTCTTATGTTCTTATGACTGTGGAACATGCCCTAGCAAGGAGTCAGCGCCCTCAGGAGAGATGGAGAGAAAGTTACCAGAGAATACTTGACAAAAATAACAATAATGCAATGTCCTGCAGGCCTGTCATTTTCCAGGAGCTGCTCCTGCTCCATCGCCGTCACTTTGCTGGAACAGTGGCGGAAACCCCACCTGCACGTGTAAAAGGGGTTTCCGCTGCACGTCCGGCAAAGCTACGCTGGCGGAGTGGGAGGAAGCCCCCAGCTAGTGGGGCTATTTTTTGACTTTGGGCGATAGTGTAAAGCATGTGATATCGGCTCTGCCACCCGATTTGAAGTTAATGGAAACGAAAGTTGGGTGAGTGCTAAACGGTATATTACAATACCGCGCGTTTTACACAACGCCCAAAGTCAAAATGACCCCCATAGTATTGAGGTGTATAACCATTATTCCCTACAGGCGACTTCCATTCTCACTGAAACATACAAGATTCTGAGGGGCATTGACAGGGTAGATGCTGAGAGATTGTTTCCCCTGGCTGGAGAGTCTAGAACTAGGGGGCACAGTCTCAGGATAAGGATAATTTAAGAGTGAGATGTGGAGGAATTTCTTCACTCAGAGGGCTGTGAGTCTTTGGAATTCTCTACCCCAAAGGGCTGTGGATGCTGAATCGTTGAGTATATTCAAGGCTGAGATCGATAGATTTTTGGACTCTAAGGGAATCAAGGGATATGGAGATCGGGCAGGAATGTCGAGTTGAGGTCAAAGATCAGCTATGATCTTATTGAATGGTGGAGCAGGCTCGAGGGGCCGTATGACCTACTCCTGCTCCTAATTCTTATGTTCTTACGTTCAACTGTGCTGTTTTCTGGAGTTGCCAAGCTCAGGTTAGCTGCTTAGCTCATAGTTCCTGCACATCACCTCGTGGTAAATTAAAAAGCTTTCATCCGACAGGGAACACGTCTGAAATGGAATGGCGTTAATTGATGTTCTTATCATTTAGGTGGTACACGCAATGGTCCAAGTCTTTAGAGATTATTGATGATGAGAAGTGTTGCACACTGACCCGAGGCTGAATATGCTGCCCATGTTGTATGTTGAGATTATTTATTCACCTGTGATAACCTCCTAACAGAACAACACATAGGTTTCGAGTAATGTGAGCACCACTGTCCACAGCTCACTCCACCATCTTGAAAAATGAATCATTAAAGAGTAGGGATTATGAAGGAAAAACAAAAAGAGGTGCATGTCAAATGGTGCAATGATCTATCAGCGGTTACCTTTACGCCAGGAAGTGCTGGAGTCAGCCAGTGGCTCAGTTGGTAGCACCCTCCACCCTTGCCTCTGAGTCAGAAGGTTGTAGGTTCAAGTCCGATTCCACCCTCGCCTCCAGAGTCAGAAGGTTGTGGGTTCAAGTCCCATTCCAGAGACTTGAGCACAGAAATCTAGGCTGATTCTCCAGTGCAGTACTGAAGGAGTGCTGCACTGTCAGGGGTGCCATCTTTCAAATGAGACGTTAAACCGAGGCCCCGTCTGCTCTCTCAGGTGGACGTAAACAGATCCCATGGCACTATTTCGAAGAAGAGCAGGGGAGTTCTCCCTGGTGTCCTGACCAATATTTATCCCTCAACCAACATCACTAAAACAGATTATCTGGTCATTATCACAATACTGTTTGTGGGAGCTTGCTGTGCAAATTGGCTGCTGCGTTTCCCACATTACAACAGTGACTACACTTCAAAAAGTGCTTTATTGGCTGTAAAGCGCTTTGGGATGTCTGGTGGTAGTGAAAGGTGCTATATAAACGCAAGTGTTTCTTTCTTTTATCACTATTGGAATTAAGCAACCGGTTAGAATTGAATCAGTCTGCAAGATGGAGTTGGTAAGGTAACAATGAGCTGCAGAATGATTCTATACGTGAATTTGTTTCCATCTATACTAAATCTTATTGGTGCAGAAATTCCAATCACTACGGGTGGGTACGCGCTGCGTACTCACCCGTAGGGCCAACAGAAATGCCGGTTTTAGGCATGCACTGCGCATGCGCTGGAAACCGGCATTTCCGATCTGTCAAGAAAGCTCTTGACAGATCCTCCGGCTGCCTGGGAGAAGGGCCTCTGCGGGCGGATAGTTCCGCTTTTTGGAGACCCTCCACCCGCAGAAAACCCTTACAATTCTTGCGCCTGGTAAAAGCAGGCGTACGGCCTGCTTTTACCAGGATAAGAGTTGAAAAAAGTTTTTTTTTAAAAATTTCCACTGATTTATCATTTAAAAATACTTTAAAGAAAGGTAAGTTTATTTTTAGCCCTGTTAAAAACTTCAATTATTTTTTTCAAAAAATAAAATTTTTGTTTAAAATAGTTAATTTATTGTAATTTAAAGTCATTTTAAAAATGTGATTTTTTTTTTATTTAAAGTTTTACTATGTTTTGGGGGTGATCTCTATTCATATATTTGACAGGTCTTCCTGTCAAATGTATGAAGGGAGATTCCCTTCTCTGATTGGCTCCCCATTGCCCATGTGATCCCAGGGACGCTGCGAACCGCCTGCGCCTCTGGGATACGTGGGCCCCACGCACCGGCAGTTTGGAGAGGCCCAGCAGCGGAACGCTGCGCCTCCCGGGAGCCCTCCGGTCTTGGCGCAGATTTTTCCAGATCGCAGCCCTCCGCCCGCGGGAGGCCTGCGATCGGAATATCTGGGCCATTGTCTTTTTTCTTGATCATTTGATGCTCAGAAACCGTAACAATAGTGTAATAAAGAGTAATGCAAATTGAAAATGCATCTTCATCATAAGCAGAGCCATTTGCTTTTATTTACAGTGACATGGCCATTATCTGAGACTTTCCATTTACCAGTCTCCAAGCTCGTTTCTTGTGTGCAGTGCATCTGTCCGGTGAATGGCAAATGTTCTCTAGATTATCTAAATGTGATGTTCTTGAACTTCTCCTGGGTGGTTTGGCGAATTGATGTTCACTGAACGCTGTATACATGCAGTCATCAATGCAATCTTTTTAAAAGACTCCTGTATGGAGCAATCCCGTATTTTGCACAAGTACGCTATTCTTTGGCACAGTCCTTCTCAATCCAGCGGCACTAAGAACCACTTCGAGATGGGGTGAAATTCAACCTCGGTGGCGGGGGGGGCACAAAAGGGGCAATAGTGAATTGCTCGACTGTTACACCCTTTCCGATTTCCATTGAAGCCAATCGAAAGTTAAATCAAACAGGGTGTGTAACAGGCGGCCTAACTGCTACCGCCCGTTTTGCAACCCCTGCCCACATTGGATTTCACTCCATTATTCTGGAGAAAGTAACGCTGTTAGCTCCAAATTAAAGCACTCCTGCTATCAGTATCAGCCTCCACGCAGGACCAGTGATGCGGTTTTTTCACCTTTAGCCTGATGTCGACCTTCCCCAGCCAGCAGGAATGGTCAGTCAGCCACAAGTTAAGTTACAGATCACAACTTTGAAACAACCGCATGTCCACCATCACTTGCTGCCGGCGCAGTGGAGCCTGTCCTTCAGTGTAAAATTCCAGGGCAGTGGATGGTGCCAGGCATTAGACAACTGCTTTTTCAAGCCTCTAACCAGCAACTGCAGCCAGCCTACCACATGAAGGACTTCAAAAGTGGGTAGTGGTGTTCCACAAGGATCAGTGCTGGGACCACTGTTGTTCACAATTCACATTAAAAATTTAGGGGGGAAAATTGAGTCGCGCCCCCTTTGGGACGCTAACTTTGCCAGGTTTAGCGCCCCAGAAAAATTAGCGCCCCCGCTATAACAGGCTGGTTTGCATGTGTGGGTTTTTCTGTTTCCAGTTTATAAAAAAGGCTTCCGTTATATAATCACCTCATCACTTCTTTCAGAAACCTTTCAGAGTGGAACAAAAGGAATTTTTCAAGTATTTTATATGCAATGAATTGCCTTGAAGTGAGTGACTGTTTTGTAAGCAAATGTAGCAGCCATTTTATGCACAGAAAGATCTTATAGACGCCAAAGAGATGAACGACTGGTTAATCTGTTTTGGTGGTGAGGAAATAATGTTGGCCGGGACACTGGGAGAACTTCCTGCTCCTCTTTGAATAATGCTATGGGACGTTTTATATCCATGGATTTGGAATAAGCTGTAGTGTGATTGGGTGGATTTGGGATAAGATGTTGTGTGATTGGGTGGATTTGGGATAAGCTGTTGTGTGATTGGGTGGATTTGGGATAAGGTGTTGTGTGATTGGGTGGATTTGGGATAAGATGTAGTTTGATTGGGTGGATTTGCAATAAGCTGTTGTGTGATTGGGTGGATTTGGGATCAGCTGCAATTTGATTGGACAGACTGGGGATCAGTTGTAGTGTGATTGGACGGATTTGGGATCAGCTGCAGTGTGATTAGACGGATTTGGGATCATAGTCAATGCGATTGGGTGGATTTGGGATCATCTGCAGTGTGATTGGTTGGATTTGGGATCAGCTGTAGTGTGATTTGGTGAATTTGGGATCTGCCATTTTTGTGACTGGGCGGACGTGGGATCAGCTTTTTGTGAACCAGGAGAATCACCTACTACTGATCCTGTTCAGCTGATCTGTCGGTCGGGCTACAGCTGATCCCGAATCCTGATCCAACTCACTCAGCTGATCCACAATGGTATAAATCCCGAATCCCAAACCAAGTCAGTTGCTTAAAACGGAGGCTAATTATCCGATTGCCATCCATTGTATGCCATCAATAAGCTATTGAACTCTGCAAGTTTGATTTGGTATTTGAGGTTTTGTCCATTGTAAGGAGCTGTCCACCAAATCCAATTATCAAAATGTACAAGGAAAAAGCAAGGACCTGGAATTAGAGTAGATAGCTCTGATACGGAGCTAGCACCGGTACAAGCATGATGGGCCAAATGGCCTCCTCCTGTGCTGAAATATGTATGATTTTATGATAAGTAGGTTGTAGCAGATTTGCCTAAATCAGATTTTTCTGATACAACCGAAGACATATATTGAACATAAAAATTAACATGCATTCTCCTATGCAACCCTCCTCCACATTAATAATGCAGTGCTTTTTCGAAGCGAGGGCAACAGAAAAGTGCTCATCTGATTACCCGGGCCTTAATCTAAGGCATATTTCTGGACAGATTTAGTTTCATCAGATTCTTTTCTCTCTAATGGAAAATTTACCAGCTGAATGACTTTAACATCTTCCAAGATTTCAAAAGGAGTAGAAAGCCGGCACCATATGTGTAATTAGGTTTCTGCCTGAGGCGCTTATCAGCAGACTGCCATCTTGATAACATTACTCTGACAGTTGTGAGCAGCGCAAGTGAATATGTGGAGACTGCTGTCAAACACACATGTGTTTCTCTTAATGAAACCTCATGTCTAGCAACTGACCAAAAGGCTGTTCCCTTCACATACATTTCTGTGGTAATCACACACTTTTATTTTCCATTGCCTGGAGGGATGGCTCATTTACACAATAGACAGTTGCAAATAATGCTTGATACTTCTTTTATCTCTCTGAATTTTTCAACTGCATTCATTGTGCGGAAATATTTTGCCATTCCCGATCCAACAAGCCCCGTCGCTTTTCCATTGATCAGTCCCACCGACCGGCATCGCATTGTGCCCCTCGATCGTTTCTCTTCCCACTTGTCTCTTGAACCCATTTGTAGTCTGCTTTAGTGGTCTTCACTGGTAACTTACTTCACAAAACACGCCTAACCTCCCATCCTAGTAAGCAACAGTAACTAGCATCTACACAGCACTCTTAATTATGTAGTATTACATAGTATTTACAGCACAGAAACAGGCCATTCAGCCCAACTGGTCTGTGCTGGTGATTATTCTCCACATGAGCCTCCTCCCACCTTACTTCATCTCCCCCTATCAAGACAGCCTTCTATTCCTTCTAGTGTCAGCTGTGGCTCAGTGGGCAGCATTCTCCAGGTGGGAGGGGCTAGGAGTGAGCAGGTGTTGCTGGTTGCCAGATTGCTGCAGGGAGTTGGAGTGAGTTTGTACAAAGTTGGTGGTGGTTTTTTTCAGGTTTTAGGGCCTTTTTGTCCCATAAACAGCAGCCAGATGACTGCTGAGGGGTCCGGAGTGCCGGGCCCCTCAGAGGACAGTGTTCCCAAGATGAATTTAATCAGGGGAGAAACTGTGGTTGGAAGGGAAAGAAAGATTTGGGCCGGGACCCCAGAAGGTTTGGAAAAGAAAACACGGTGGTTGGCCAGTGCAAGGATAAGGAGATACGAGCTTGGGATATTATCCAGGTGGTACATGAGGACTGTGGTGAGGGAAGTCGCTTTGCCTGCCGACCAAAGCCGAATGTTGGGTTCGAGGTGACGGTCAGTGGCCGAAAGGAGGTGGAAAGACTTTTACTCAGTTTGAAGGTTGGCGATAAGTTCTTGGAGGTATCTCTGCTATATTCGGAAGAGGTGGTGGTCTCATTCTTAAACTTGTTGGTTTATATTGAGGACGATGTGCTAATCAAAAAGTTGGAGTCGTGGGACATTAAAATTTGCTCAGCAATAAAGAGGAGATACTATCCAGGAACACGGGTAGCAGATGGAACCCGTTACGAAAGGTGCGGTTCCCAGAGGGAGTGAAGTCATTGCCGTACAGCATGAAATTTGAGACAATGGAAGGAGTGCAGTACTTCCGAGTACTGCATGATAACCAAATGAAGGTTTGTTATTGTCTTGGACACGACCATCTTGTAAGAAACTGTCCGGAGTTGTACTGTTATAATTGCAGCGAGTCTGGACACATCGCTCGGAGCTGCAAGGCGGAGAGCTGTGGGGTGTGTCACAAAAGCCCCACCCGCTGAGAGTGTGAGGCAGAAGGAAGCTCTATGAGTGACGAGGAGATGGGAAAAGGAGCAGGAGGTGTGAGTGGAGCGGCTGGAGGAGCGGAGCAGTTGGAGGACACAGCTGGTGAATGGAAGGAGAAAAGAGCGCAGGAAGAGGCAGAAAATTGCGGAGCAGAGAACAGGATGGAGATGGTGGAAAACACACCAAGTACGGTGGAAAAGAACAAAGACAGCAGAGGGCAGCATAGGTCGAGGGCAGAGTTGAGCCATAATACGGTTCAGCTCTCCCTAAAGAATCTGGTGTCCACGGGGGGAGAGGAGGCGGGAGCGGGGTGCGGGGTAAATGTAAGTACTCCAAAGAAAGATGGGGAGTCGGATATCTCAGTGAGCAGGAGGGGGCAAGACAAGGAGAGGGTGCAAGAGGCAGGAGCCTTAAAGGGGCAGCAGGACGGGAGCGGCAAGACAAAGACGCCAGAAGCGAACAATATAGTTGCGCCATTGTCCCAGAGAGAGAGAGTAGGATCAGGGAGCAAGCGTCAGCGGTGGAGATGAGGCCGAAGGGAGCGGTACTGTTGGAGAAACCGCGATAGCAGGAAGACTCTCTATGGGAGATGATGTATCTGACGGGGAACAGGATTATATATCTGATAGGGAGCAGGCACAGAAGGTTACAGAAGAGCTCGAGAGTGAGGAATCAGAGGGGGACAGAGACATGGAAGTGGGGGGTGAAGTGGCATCATGTGGAAAGGGAAAGGTTAGTGAGGGGCAGAAGGAGGGAGAAAGGGCAGCTCCTTGGCCCAAACCTAATGCAAGGAAGAGGCTGAAACAGCAGGGAAGGTTCAAACAGGAGGTGAAAAAGAGCCGGAGGCTGCAGAAAAAAGCAACAGCTGGCCGAAAAGTTGGGAAGGAGCATGAGAGGAGGGAAGGGCCAGAGATTAAATGATGGACAGATTATCAGGCATACTTCCCTTATTCGGAGCCATGATTACATTGGTCTCGATTAATGTGAACGAACTGAGGGGTGAGAAGAAATTGCAGCAGTTGTTGCAGTGTTTTAAAGGCACTGACTTGTTGTGTCTGCAAGAAACCTCTTGGGATGAGGATATCCTAGAAAGAGTTCAGAAGGTTTGGAAGGAAGAGGTGTTTGCAAGTTGTGCAAGCAATAACCGTAGAGGGGTGGCTGTTTTGGTGAGTCCGTCCATAAAAGAGAACGTTGCCTTGGTGGACAAGGACACTGAGGGGAGATTTTTATGGCTAAGGGTAAAAACAGAGGAATTTAATTGCGATCTCTTTAATATCTATGCACCGAACGACCATTGCAAGCGTCGCGAGTTTTTTCGGGGGTTATTCACTGAAGTGGCAGAGGTGGAAAATCCTTGTATAGTGGGGGATTTTAATGTATTTTTATCTTGGATGGACATTTCAGCCCAGATGACCTTTAAGGATGATAACTCCAGAGGGATGATTGTAAAAATGATGGCAAATTTAAATTTGAGAGACTTATGGAGGGATCGGAACCCCATAAAAAGGGAGTTCTCCAGAACAGGTTGGGTGGGTGATGTTTTAAAACAGAGCCGAATAGATTTTGTGTTAATGCGGGAAGGGTTAAGTTCTGAGGTGATGGAGATTTATTATAAAAAAGTATTTTTTAGTGACCACTCGGCTTTGGTTCTTAGAATTAGGAACAGCAGAGTTAAGATCGGTTCAGGGTGTGGATTTTAAACAATCAATACCTGAAAGAATTTGCTTATAAAGAAGGGATTTTAAATATAATAAAGAATGTTCAGAAGGAACCTTTGTTCTTGAAAGAAAGAAGAGTTTGGTGGGACAATTTCAAATATGAGGTAAAAGGTTTTTCGTTACATTATGGGAAAAAGAGAGCGGCAGCTAACCGGCGTCGAGAAGAGAATATAAACAGAAGGGTTACGGATGTCTGTAAAGCAGTTGACAGAGGTGATAAGGGAGCTGAGACTAAGTTCCGGGTGTTAAACGAAGAGTGGGAATTATTGCAAGCTGAAAAATGCAAGGGGGCCATTCTCCGGGCAAAGGCTAGAGATGCATTGGAGGGCGAAAGATGCACTAGATATTTTCTAGAGCAAGAGAAGCTGCGACAGAGATTATCATTAATTGGAGAGTTGAAGGTTGGGGAGAAGATCATTCATGAAAGTGGGGAGATTTTAGAGGCGGTTAGCAGCTTTTATCAAGAGTTATATACAAAAGAAGACATTTCCAATTTGGTGATGGAGAAGGTTAGTGCTTTTATTGAAGAGGGTTTAAAGGAGGATGAGAGAAGCATGTGTGACAAAGAAGTAGGATTAGCCGAAATAAAAGTAGCAATAAGTGGAATGAAGGGGGGGAAAAGCCCAGGGTCCGATGGACTAAGTGCAGAATTTTATAAAGAATTTTTCGAGCATTTAAGTCCATTGCTCTTAGAGTTTTTAAGGAAATTAAAATTGAGGGAAGCCTGGCCCCATCTATGAGGAGAGGTGTCATAAGCTTAGCTTATAAAAATAAAGGGGATAGAAGGGATCTGAAGAATTGGAGGCCCATCACATTACTAAATGTGGATTATAAGATCTTGGTGAGGGTTATGGCAAATCGTATGAAGGAGGTGTTGCTGCAGATAGTTTTGCCCTCTCAGTCCTATGGAGTCATAGGCCGGGACATTGCAGACTCTGTGGTCTCAATCCGAGATGCGATAGAGCTCATGGAAGAGAGTGGGAGGGAGGCTTATGTCTTAAAGATAGATCAAGAGAAAGCCTTTGATAGGGTCTCTCATGAGTTTTTATTGAAGGTTTTGGAAGCATTTGGTTTTGGGGAAAATTTCATTGAGTGGATAAGGATTTTTTATTCAAACATATTTAGCTGTGTTAAATGTAATGGTTTGTTATCCAAGTATTTTCTGATACAGAGGTCAGTGAGACAGGGTTGTCCGCTGTCCCCATTGTTGTACACATTGGTAGCAGAAGCATTAGGTTACATGATGCGAAAGAAACAAGGTGTAGTTGGGATTGCGTTTCCCAGTTCCGGGCTGGTGTCAGAGATACACCAATATGCAAATAACACAACCTTAACATTGAGAAATGGGGAGTCAGTGAGAAAGCTATGGACGTAGTGGAGGAGTATTGTAGAGCTTCAGGAGCCAGAGTGAATTATAGTAAGTCCCAATGCCTGGTTGCAGGAAGGGGTAGGGGGGAATGGTTGGAGGAGGTTTTGGAAGTTCTGGAGGTGCATATGGGGTGCAAGAAAGACGGGGATGAAGTGGATCGATTAAATTGGGAATCGAAGGTTATGAAAATTAAAAAGATTTTGGGAAGATGGGAACGAAGGTGGTTGAAAGTGCAAGGAAGAGCGACAGTGGTGTCCGCTCTCCTGCTATCTAAGCTATGGTACTTATTGACGGTGGAGGATATTCCTGAGTGGGCGGAAAAGTCCATCCAATAGGCTTGTGTGAGGTTTTTATGGGAAGGGAAACCAGCCTTGGTTGCTTACAATACCATCATTGGACGGAGAAATCAGGGAGGACTCAATTTCCCAGATATTGATTTGAAGAAAAAATCCTTTAGAATCAAATGGGTGAAGAGATTTCTTCAGAAGTCAAATACAAGTTTTTGGAAGAATTGTTTTGTGCATTTTTTTAAATGAAGTGGGATAGGAGGGCAGGGGATATTGTATATGGAATACAATAATATGTTTTTGAAATCGATTAAACTTCTCCCTAGGTTTTATAAGGAGGTTGTAGAGACTTGGGCCCAATTTTTAAAAAGTGTGCAGTTTATGCCCAAGGGGGCTGAGGAATTTTTACAACAGCCCTTATTTTTGAACAGGTGGATCAACATTGGAGGAGAGGTATTATTTAATCAAGCTTTTCTAGAAGCAGGTATTATATGTGTGAAAGATGTATTATACGAGGTAATTCCAGGTTGGTTGCCGGAAGCGATAGTGAGGGATATGGTGTGGGAGGAGGATCAGGAGGTAGAGGAAAAAGCAATAGGGATCATGTATGAGAAGATTGTGAGGGCAATGCCACAGGATTGGATGGAAGAAATAAATGCGGAAATCTCCAAAGGAAGTAAAATGCGTCCCGCTTTTCCAAGCTTTCTGCTGGAGAAAGGGGGAGAGTTGGTCCAATTTGACAACTGTAATACTCGAGATTTCTATGAGGTATTTAGAGAATGGAGATTCAAGACATCTGCTGGTCAGGAGTTTTGGCAGAGTATATACCCACAGCTGGACTTCAACAGGATTCGGAAGGGAGTGTGGGCGAATTTTAAATGTCCAGAGTGGATTGAACTGGATTTCAAATTGGCTCATAACCGGATTTTTACCATGACGGTCTTGTGCAAGATTGGACGAGTGGAGGAGGCAACTTGCCCAGTGTGGGACACGGGATGAGACTCTGTCCCATTAACTGGTGTTATGTCCACAGTTAAATGATTTTAAGTACTATGTTTGACAGTTGTGAGGTTTTTTTGCTGGGTGGGGACCGAAGAGCGAGAATGGGAATCCCGTGGGACTCAATTTTGAGATGGGGATTGCAGGAGAGTCTGCCCGAGTCTAGCGGAGCAGCAATTAATTTAATGTTCAGTTTGGCTAGATTCATGATTGTGCAAAGAAGGAATGCTCTGTTTTTTAAGGGGAGGAGAATCAATCTAAAAGAGTATTTTAAATATAAGCTAAAAGATCATTATAAGGCTCTGTGGATGTTTTATTCAGAAAGGAATTTAAAGATAGTATTTTACAATCAATTTTTAAAGTACAATCGATTAATATATGTTACGGGAGACACATTAACCTTCCGGTTTTGGTGTTAATATGTGTTGGAGGAATGGTTGTGCAGAGCGGCGGAATTGATTTGTATGATGCAATGAAATGATCACGATGTTGTAAATGTTCTTAATGTTCAATAAAGTATTAAAAAAAAGTGGGTAGCACCCTCGCCTCTGAGTCAGAAGGTTGTGGGTTCAAATCCTACTGCAGGGACTTGCAGAACATAAATCTAGGCTGACAGTGCAGTGCTGAGGGAGTGCTGCTGCACTGTCAGAGGTGCCGTCTTTCGGATGAAACGTTAAAACTGAGGCCCCGTCCGCTCTCTCAGGTGGATGTAAAAGATCCCATGGCACTATTTCGAAGAAGAGCAGCGGAGTTATCCCCGGTGTCCTGGCCAATATTTATCGCTCAATCAACATCACTAAAACAGTTTATCTGGTCATTATCACATTGCTGTTTGTGGGAGCTTGCTGTGTGCAAATTGGCTGCCGCGTTTCCTACATTACAACAGTGACCACACTTCAAAAAGTACTTCATTGGCTGTAAAGCGCTTTGGGACGTCCGGTGGTCGTGAAAGGTGCTATATAAATGCAAGTCTTTCTTTCTCCCTCACGTACTTGTCTAGCTTCCCCTTAACTGCATCTGCGCAAATCGCCTCAACTACTCCATGTGGTAGCGAGTTCCACAATCTCACCACTCTTAATGTAGCCAGTGTCCTTCGGTGCTTTACAGAGAGGGGAAGCAAAATTAATAATCTAGATATAGGAGCTGCCGTGAGGTTGTGGTGGGAGAGGTGGACCGAAAGGGTGGTTTTTAAAGGTAGAGAGACAGAGTGCTCCTCCCGGTTCCATGGCGCTACTGCGGGCCACTGCCGACCCGCACTCGGCCCATCCCCCGCATTAGCCTCCGCACCCGCCACCTCCCCCCCCCCCCCACCTCAGATTTACCTGATCGGCGAGGCAGAGGCCAAATTCGTTCTTGACATTGGGCGAGCTGCCTCTGGATGTGCAACAGTCATTGGCAGCTCACCCCTATTGTGAGAATCAGGCTTCCATCTCATGACCCCCCACTTGTAGCGCGTCACCTATTCTGGGCCCAGAAATGGGCCTAAACACTCCAACATATTACAGCTTTCACAGGATCACTAACACTTGAAAGTTTCTGTTGATTTATGAATAAAATGCGTATCAAACACGTGCGCCTTTTATAGCAGTTCTCAGCACATTTGTTCACTGGGTGGCTCAGTCTACTGATGAGATATGATGTGATCTAACGGTAGCATTTAGTGTTTCCTTGTGCAGGCTACCCACTCTAGCTTTGGTAGTTGAGGCTCTTTTATCATTTCGGTGGAACACAAAGAGAAGTGACCTTCACTTTGGAGCTCCTGTGAGTGAAGACATTTAACTTACTGCAGACATATCGGCACAGACTATGGAACATGCAGTACAGTATAACAGATTAGTTTTCTTTCAGCTTGACTGTGTTTGCCTTCAAATAAATTTATATTTCAGAAACGAGTTTTGAAATGTTGTGCAGTAGCTTACGCAAGTTTGTTCAGTTACAATAACACATAAACTGCATTTATTAATTCATAGCTGTTCATCAGATTATGGCCTTGTTTAGTTGACCATTTCCTATGGCCCTGGAGTCCTGTCACTGATATACCCCTAGTACGTCCTTGGCACTCTCCCTGCTTAGTACTGGATACCGTGATGTTCTATAATTACACTATAGGGTGGAGAGGAAATCTTATTGAACAAACACTGTCAGAGTCCGTCCATTACCATGGGCCCAAAATGTAGGCTTAGCAAAAAGGAAGGATTGTTCTTTGTCATTTACCTCATTGTTCTTATTTTTAAGGATAAAAGAAACTTATTCTCATTCGCTCTATAATTGTGAATGGTACAAAGAGACAATTGCCTGTCCCTCATTGCTGTGTTTGTTTTCAAAGTGCTGGTCAGAGGCAGGCTGGAAGCAGCCATTTTCGTGTGGAGTCTCTTCTTCTGTGACATCATGAAGTGTTGCCTACAGCCCACTGTCTCTACTCATGCTGTCAGCGGAGAGCAAGCTTACGATGGATAAGCGGAGGCGTCAAAGAGAGATTAAAAAGAAACAAGCGAGAGCTTGCATTTATATAGTGCCTTTCACACCCTAAGGATGTCCGGAAGCCATTCTCGGCCAATGAGTTAATTTTGAACTATAATCATTGTTATCACGCAGGCAACTTTGGCAGCCAATTTTCACACTTACACTCGCAAACAACTATGACCCGTTAATCTGTTTTTTTTGGTTGAGAGACAAACGTTTGGCTGGGACATTAGGAGAATCCCCTTGCTTTTCTTTAAATAGCGCCATGGGATATTTTACATCCACCTGAACAGGCAGGCAGAGTCTCCGATTAATATTCCGGCTGAAGAACGGCATCACTGGCAATGCACCAGCGCTGCAGTAACTGTGCTGACAAACAGGTACATTGACGATAATGTGATAGATAAAAATAGATGAAAAGGGAGAAGGATATTGGTGTAAATGCCACGCAGTGTTATAAGAGAGCTTCAAATAATGATGTTTAAAAAAAAAGAACTCGGATGTCTGGTGTCAGAAATGGGAAAATTTGCACTGAAGAATGATGGAGGTTGAAGTTAAGGCACATTGTTAGAGCTGTTTGTATAATACTATGTTAGTGCCAGATTTATGTCAGTACACGCATCAGTCCAGCACCAAGTTGGGATTGTAACACCAAGATGTGCCAATCACTCTGGACCACCACTTGAAGTGAGCGTTGCTGGCTTTATTAGAACAGGAGCACCTGGCCCCACTACAGTGCCACTGTTATGCAAAAAACCCGGACATCCCTCAGCTTGATCAACTCAAACATCAAAATCACCAAGGAAACAATCTAAGGTTTTATTGTCTCTTCGTGCAGTTGATGAAAATATTAATATTGCTTTCTGGAGACTGTGAGTGACAGACTGCAGCTTTGCTTTATTTATTTTTCTTACAACTCCAGAGAGAAAGAAAGAAGAACTCGCATTCGTATAGCCGCCCTTCCTGACCTCAAGTTGTCCCAAAGCACTTTAAGCTAATGAAGTACTTTTTGAAGTGGAGTCACTGTTGTAATGTAGGAAAAACGCCAACCAGTTTGCGCACAGCAAGCTCCCACAAACAGCAATGTGATAATGACCAGATCATCTGTATTTAGTGATGTTGGTTGGGGGATAAATATTGGCCAGGAATCCGGGGAGAATTCCCTTGCTCTCTTCAAAACAGTGCCATGGGATCTTTTACATCCACCTGGGAGGGCAGACGGGGCCTCGGTTTAACGTCTCATCCGAAAGACGGCACCTCCAACACTGCAGCACTCCCTCAGTACTGCACTGGAGTGCCAGCCTAGATTTTGTCAAGTCTCTGGAGTGGGACTTGAAACAACCTTCTGACCCAAAGGCGAGGGTGCTGCCCACTGAGCCAGAAGCTGACACCTGAGAGCCAGTTCTCCAGGAGAGAGGACAGGGAGGAGAGTTGCTTTCAGGTCTTTATTGATTCTGCTGCTGAATCGGCCCACAGAGAAGTCCGTGAGAGGTCCACAAAGTGTCCTCCTCCCCACTGGATATGGATCAAGCTCCCACAATGCACATGCTCTGGGTGCCAATGGCCAATGGTTTGAGCAAACCTGCGCTCCAGCACAGCCATTGCGCCAAACGCACCCATCACCCCGAGCTGTTGCATCAATAAGAGCACGTCATCCTGGAAAGAGTTGCGGCCGCAGTTTGCCTTTACTCTTGGTTGGTCTACGTAATCTAATTTCTATCTTCAACAAAAAAGAAATGTCACACCAGATTAATTCACCAACTCGCCCATCTTACAATGAATCAGGCACTTTTATTGACATTTTAAACCTCAGAGAAGGTGGGGGGAACCCTCAGAGAGGGGGGAACCTATCATTTTTGTAGCAAGATTTGCTATGCCGTGAACTCAAAGTTCTTGGAAGTAAACTTTCTATAAAAGCGATGGAAATGCACAATTGGGCCATTAGCATCCAGAATGAGAAGAGAAAGATCTGGATCCGCCTTGAGGAGATGATTGAGGAAATTATATACCAAGTGTGTCGATACTTTAATAAATTCTTAACAAATCCTATCCTGAGGTGGTAATCTGGTTTAAATGGGGTTGCTCAGGCAACACAAGTTTATCTGAGGTGGCGATGCTGTGCTCGCTTTGCTTTGAGACCTTGAACAATTGCTGGACAACTGGTCTTTGCTAAGAACCAGGGCCCATCATAGTCAATGTTTCCTTTAAGCCGCGCAGCGCTCTGGAGCTCCTGCGCAGCTGGCTCACCAGCTTTGAAATACTAAAGGCCGCGCGTGCGCGGATTTCTGAATGGGCCGCGCGGCCCGTTAAAGGGGCAGCATAGCCCCCCCAAGAAAAAGTTTAGAGGGAACATTGATCATAGTGAAGCGAGGCTGTTACAGGGAGGAGCTAAAAAAAATAATGGCCGTGTGTCAGAAGGGGCTACACCCAAATCTTCCCGCTGACAGGCCTGCCAAATTTTTGAACTGTTACCACTCCTTTTCTGAAAGGGAGAGTCGTACTGAGGGTCAGATAGGTGCTAACACGCACAGCACTTGATACGGGATGGGTTATAAAGTTTGACTTTATGTGCTATTATGATGCACACATTCAGCGAATTAAGATACTGTTGACTGGCACTCGGGCTTGCTCTATTGATTGCACACTTTTGGCCATTGCCATCCAGAGCAGGCAGGACATTCCGTTTGTTTCATGCCCGCACCAACTCAATTAAAGCTTCACAAGGTGCGACCTAGGCGAGCCTGCCAGGTTAAGAATATTATTTGGACTACCTGTGTACTTGAAATGGTCACCAGTGTTTGTGATTTAGTGCCAGCACTAGGCAAGCGGCCAAAATACATGTGTTTATACTTTGCAGGGGTGCGGTCGATACTGGTTGTCCCTCTCTTGACTACACTCCTGAATATGACGACCTACGACCTGAGCTATCTGGAGCCAATGGCATTGCAGACCTGTGAAAATGTGGGGAAAGGAATCTGCCAGCTGACACTCTTGCTCTCTCTCCTCCTTTTAAGACGCCCCTTATAACCTACCGTTTTGACCAAGCTTTTGTTCACCTGTCCTAATATCTCCTTATGTGGCTCGGTGTCAAATTTTGTTTGATATTCGCTCCTGGGAAGCACTGTCGAATGTTTTACTACATTAAAGGTGCTATGTAAATATGAGTTGTTGTTGTTGTAGAATGCCAGTTCCTATTAAGTAAACATTAGGGGCGCGAAATTCGGTTACGCCCCGTTTGGGGGGCGGTAACCGAGTTAAGGCCGGACATTTAGCGCCGGGCGCGGAAGTACCACCCCAACCGCTAAATTCAGTTTACCGCCCTGCACAGGAAGTGGAGCGCAATCTCGGGCGCTCCAATTTCTGGTGGGGCGGTAACTGAGACGATGTCGGGGTACGATCGGCAGCGCTCCGCGGTGCGCTGCTGCGTTTTAACCCCCCTCCCCTTCAGTTAAAGAGGAGGGCCACTGCGCAGCCGAGACATGGTACCGCGCTGCGCGATGGTGGCCAGGACCATACCACGGCACACCCAAAAAAAAAAGATGGCGACGCAGGTCGCAGCTGCACCTTCCCTTTAAATACTGCCCCGTGAGCGGAGGTCGGCCCAGTTCGTGACCGGTGAGGCTGGCACTGACATCACCCGCAGCAGTCTCACGGGGCGCAGCCGAATTTCTGACGTGGGGCGATAAGGGACTGCGGTGGAGCGCTTTACGGTCGTGTCACACGGTGATGACATCATCGCTGGCGGCACAGCTGCCTGGGCTCTACTGGATAGCACCTCAGCAACGCCCTGCCGAATTTCTCGGGAGGCGCTTTTTTCGCCCCCCCTCCGAGCGATAACCCCTTTGCGTCCCATTAGCGCTCCGGAGGCGCTAACGGCAGGCTCAAAGGAGCCGAATTTCTAGCCCTAGGAGTTCACTCCTTTAAGCATTCAGGTCTCCAGGTTACGCAGCACAGCCCAACGTAACTGGCACCAGCTGAAGAGTAAAAAGGGGAGAGCAGCCCATCGAAGTCATTCTTCTAAGCCCCGCTCGCCCATCAGCCCCATCCTCGCTGACAGTCACTGACTCCCTCTCCCCTAAAAGATCAAATTTGAAAAATCCGCAGCCTCGCTACTAATTCCGCCATGGCCTCCTCCCATTCCCACACCTGCAATCTTTTCCATCCTTACATCCCATGTTCTTCAGTTCTGTAAGACCGGACTGCAAATGCATCCCGCACCTCCTCTTCCTCTCCGCTCCCTCTTCAGTGGCAGGGCCTTCAGCAGCCTCAGCCCTGCTCTTTGAAACTTCATGTACAAACCCCTTACACGTCACAAACTGCTTCCCCAGCTTTAAAAGCCTTCTCCGAACACATCTCTTTGACCGAGCCTTCGGTCACCTCTCCTAACCCATCTCCTAAGGCTCACACGCACTTCTTTTCTTCTCTCTGAAGTTCCTTGGATCACTTTCCTACCAGAACTGAGTGGTTATACCTACCAGGAAAGGATGAACAGGATGGGGATCGTTTCTCTAGAAACGAGAAGGCTGAGGGATAACCTAATAGAGGTCTTTAAGATTATGAAGGGGTTTGATAGAGTAGATGTAGAGAAGATGTTTCCACTTGTGGGTGAGACCAAAACTAGAGGCCATCAAGATAAGATAGTCCCTAATAAATCCAATAGGGAACTCAAGAGAATCTTCTTTACCCAGAGAGTGGTTAGAGTGTGGAACTCGCTATCACAAGCAGTATTTGAGGAGAATAGCATAGATGCATTTAAGGGGAAGCTAGATAAACACATGACGGAGAAAGGAATAGAAGGTTAAGTTGATAGGGTGAGATGGGAGGAGGCTCGTGTGGGGCATGAACATGGCCATAGACCAGTTGGGCCGAATGGTCCGTTTCTGTGCTGTAAATACTATGTAGTTCTATGTAAAAGGAGCTATATAAATGGAAATTGCTGTAGTAATAATAGGTTAGTGTAAAAGTGCCCTGGGTGTTTAGCACAACTGTCTGTGTGGGGGAATGAGAGAATGCCTCCAGTTGACTAAACAATAGAGTTTGATGGTGGACAGCTGTTGTGGGTTGCAGACGATTCTTCAGCCACTCTCAGTCGAACAATCACGTCAAGTTATGACACAAAGGGGAGACAGTAGAATTTGTTTTATAAAAATTATGCACTTCATCGCCAGGAACTAATCCCCTAAAGCTCTATTATTGTTGAAGATTATCAAATATCTACAAGTTGCAGATCTTGGTAAGATTGATACTGAATGGACTGCTGATGTTTGAACAGGGCAAACACTGTAGGCGTCTTGAATTAGTGCCGTGTTTACCTAACTCAATTACTCCTCTAAGTAATGTAATTACATTTGGAAGATTCGAATACTGTTGGATTATATTCTTTATTAGAGCAGCATTGTTAGGTGGGACTTTCAAATTAGCCAGCAATGGGAGTATTTCTTTTTACTTGCTTCACTTAAATCCTGCTGCTTCTCATGTATTTTGATTATGATCCATTATTAGATTGTAGGCTTCATACCTGCACTATTCCACTGTTGCTGCATAATCATTTTGTACTATAATACAGATAGGAGACAAAGGTGCTTACCTGTTTAAAGGGTCTCTTTCCAACTTCAGCTACTCTGATATTTATTCACGGGTTTTAGGAGCACTATTCTCTCCCTTGGCCCTTGCCGATCATACATCCAGCAGAGCAAGCCGACATCCCTGAAACCAGTCCCGGCTCCAAACCTTCTTCCCCTCAATTTTTGTTCCCTCCTCTCTGGAGATTGTCACCTAATGCTGAGGTGCGGTTCTACAAGTGCGGTACTGAGGGAGCGCTGCACCGTCGGAGGTGCCGTCTTTTGGTTGAAACGTTAAACCGAGACCCCGTCTGCTCTCTCAGCTGGACTATGTAGTGAAATAGAGGAAAGTGAAAGGCAGACAGAAATAAATGGTAAAAGGGTGAGGAACAAAAAACAAAGGGCCAAACTAATTCATAAAAAATGTGAGCATAAAAATAGCCTGAGGGTTTTATACCTTAATGCGAGAAGCATCAGGAACAAGGTAGATGAATTAGCTGTGGAAATAGAGGTTAATAATTATGATCTAATTGGGATTACGGAAACATGGTTGCAGGGTGAGCAGGGCTGGGAGCTTAACATACAGGGGTATTCAGTATTTAGGAAGGATCGACAAAAAAGAAAGGGAGGAGGGGTAGCATTGCTGGTAAAAGAGGGGATAAATGCAATTGAAAGGAAGGATATTAACTCAGTTAATACAGAATCTATATGGGTGGAGCTAAGAAATAGCGAGGGGCGAAAAACATTATTAGGAGTGGTATATAGGCCTCCAAATAGTAAAATAGAGGTTGGGGAGGGCATCACGAGGGAAATTAGAGAAGCGTGCAATAAGAGCACAGCTGTCATCATAGGTGACTTTAACTTACATATAGATTGGGCTAGCCTAATCAGTAAAAATAATGAGGAGGAGGAATTCCTTGAGTGTTTAAGGGATGGTTATCTGGATCAATATGTCGAGGAACCAACTCGGGAACAGGCTATATTGGACTGGGTACTGTGCAATGAGAAGGGACTAATTAGTAATCTTGTTGTACGGGGACCCTTGGGTCAGAGCGATCATAACATGATCGATTTCTCACTCGAAATGGAGAGCGAAGAAATTGACTCAGAGACTAAGGTCCTGAATTTAAACAAGGGGAATTATGATGCCATTAGACGGGAACTGAGTAGGTCTGATTGGACAACGTTCCTGGGAGGACTGGAGGTAGATAAACAATGGCAAGCATTTAAAGATAGAATGACAAAATTGCAAAAATTGTTTATACCAATCTGGCATAAAAGGAAATCTAAAAAGGTGACTCAACCGTGGATAACAGGGGAAATTAGAGACAGCATAAAATCCAAAGATAGGGCGTATAAAATAGCCAAAAAAAGCGCCAGAGCGGAAGATTGGGAACAGTTTAAGATAGAGCAAAGGAGGACAAAGGGCTTAATCAAGAGGGGCAAAATAGCTTACGAAAGCAAGTTGGCGGAAAATATAAAAACTAACTCCAAAAGCTTTTATAAGTATATCAAGAGGAAAAGACTGGTGAAAACCAAAGTTGGTCCATTGCAGTCAGATACGGGGGAATATATAACGGGAAATAAGGAAATGGCAGACCAACTAAATGCATACTTTGGGTCAGTCTTTAAGAAGGAAGACACAAAAAACCTCCCTGGGATATCGGGAAAAATAGGGACATTGGCAAAGGAGGAACTGACGCAAATCAATATCTCTAAGGATATGGTGTTAAGGAAGCTAAAGGGATTGAAGGCGGACAAATCCCCAGGGCCTGATAACATGCATCCTAGGGTACTGAAGGAGGTGGCCCTAGAGATAGCGGATGCACTAAGTATGATTTTTCAGAATTCATTAGACTCGGGAACAGTGCCCATGGAGTGGAGGGTAGCTAACGTTACCCCACTATTCAAAAAGGGGGGTAGGGAAAAAGCAGGTAATTACAGACCTGTAAGCCTTACATCAGTTGTGGGCAAAATGCTGGAGTCCATCATTAAGGATGAAATAGCGGAGCACTTAGCAAATGGGGACAGGATAGGACAGAGTCAACATGGATTTACAAAGGGTAAATCGTGCTTGACTAATCTATTGGAATTTTTTGAGGGAGTAACTGGTAAAATAGATGGGGGAGAGCCAGTAGATGTGGTGTACCTGGACTTCCAAAAGGCCTTCGACAAGGTCCCACATAAAAGATTAGCATGGAAAATTGAAGCTCATGGGATAAAGGGGAAAGTATTGACGTGGATAGAGAACTGGCTGTCAGATAGAAAACAAAGAGTTGGAATAAACGGCTCATTTTCTGAATGGCATGCAGTAACAAGTGGGGTACCACGGGGATCTGTCCTGGGTCCCCAGCTGTTCACAATTTACATTAATGACCTGGATCAGGGAGTCGGATGCAGCATTTCCAAATTTGCAGACGACACTAAACTAGGAGGGGGGGTGGGCTCAGAGGAGGAGACCAGGAAGCTCCAGAGTGATTTGGACAGACTGGGTGATTGGGCGGATAAATGGCAGATGCACTATAATGTGGACAAGTGCGAAGTTATCCACCTTGGGTGCAGGAACGGGAGGGCAAATTATTATTTAAATGGCAATAAATTGGGAGAGGGGGAAGTACAGAGAGACCTGGGTGTTCTTGTACACCAGTCACTGAAGGCGAGCATGCAGGTGCAACAGGCGGTCAAGAAGGCAAACGGTATGCTGGCCTTCATAGCAAAAGGGTTGGAATACAGGAACAGGGATACCTTGCTGCAGCTGTACAGGGCACTGGTGAGACCACACCTCGAGTACTGTGTACAGTTTTGGTCGCCTCATCTGAGGAAAGATGTTCTTGCCATGGAGGGGGTGCAGCGGCGATTCACCAGGCTGATACCAGGAATGGCGGGATTGACCTATGAGGAGAGACTATGTAGTTTAGGGATGTACACACTGGAGTTTAGAAGATTGAGAGGGGACCTCATAGAAGTGTATAAAATTCTGACAGGTCTAGACAGACTAGATGCAGAAGGAATGTTTCCCTTGGCGGGTGAGAACAGAACTAGAGGACATAATTTAAGGATAAGGGCTAAACCATTTAGGACAGAAATGAGGGGGAATTTCTTCACTCAGAGGGTGGTGAACCTGTGGAACTCATTGCCACAGAGGGCAGTGTACGCCAGCTCATTAAATATATTTAAGAGGGAATTAGATATATTTCTACAGGCAAAAGGGGTTAAGGGTTATGGAGAGAAGGCGGGGACGGGATACTGAATTGGAGGATCAGCCATGATCTCATTAAATGGCGGAGCAGGCTCGAAGGGCCGGATGGCCTACTCCTGCTCCTATCTTCTATGTATCTATGTATCTATGTAAAAGATCCCACGGCACTATTCGAAGAAGAGCAGGGGAGTTATCCCCGGTGTCCTGGCCAATATTTATCCTTCAACCAACATCACTAAAACAGATGATCTGGTCATTATCACAGTGCTGTTTGTGGGAGCTTGCTGTGTGCAAATTGGCTGCTGTGTTTCCTACATTACAACAGTGACTACGCTTCAGAAGTATTTCATTGGCTGTAACGTGCATTGGGACGTGCTGCGGTTGTGAAAGACGTTATATAAATGCAAGTTCTTTCTTTTCTTTTACCCAAATGGTCATTCCTCGTGTGTGAGCTTTGACAGCTACTGTCAGCAGAAAGCTCACATTCATATAGAGCTTCATCGCATCCTTTAGGAAATCACTCACAGTGCTTCACACACAGTGGATGACTTTGAAGCGCTGTGACTGTTGATTGGTGGCCGATTGTTCAGCTGTGGGAGATTTGACAAGATGAGCCGAGTCCCCTCCTTGCTCGAGGTCCACACGGGCCCTTTCCAGAACAGGGTTGCCTGACGCCAATCAGAAGCAGGAGCTTCAGCTGATATCCCCTCCCTGCCGCAGAGACACAGAAGGCTTAACGCCACCCAGGCTGAGGTCAGCTACCTGAGTGCAAGTGGTCTGTGTGGTTCAGTACCCACCTTGTGCAGTGTATTTACCCATTGGACCATGGGGAGAAGCTGTTCTCTGAAGCTCCACAGTATGCAATGGCATTTTCCATAGCCGGCACTTACTCGCACGGTGACAAGATAGATATGAATGAGGAAAGCAGTTGACCCACCATAGCTCATCCATCCAACTATTTCTTAAATGATTCCAGAGTTTATGCCTCCACTAACTTACATGGAAACCCATTCCATGTGTTGATCACCCTGTGCAAAGAACTTCCTGACAACAGCCCTAAATTTGCCTTTTACTAATTTAAACCTGTGTTCTCCTAATGTCATGGTTCAACTTGTGCCAAATATGAAGCGTTTTGATAGAATAGATAGAGAAAAGCTGTCTCCACTGGCAGGCGGACTGAGAACCAGAGGACACAGATTTAAGCTAATTGGCAAAAGAACCAGAGAGGGAAATTAGGAGATTTTTTTTACGCAGTGAGTTGTTATGATCTGGAATGCGCTGCCTGAAAGGGCGGTGGAAGCAGATTCAATAGTAACTTGCAAAAGGGAATTGGATAAATACTAGAAGGGGAAAAAATTGCAGGGGTATGGGGAAAGGACAGATGAGTGAGATTAATTGGAGAGCTCTTTTAAAAAGCGGGCACAGGTGCGATGGGCCGAACGGTCTCCTTCTGTGCTGTAAGATTCTATGGGGTAAAAATTCAGTTGGTTGCGCCTCCCGTTAGTGCCTTAAGAGGGCGCTAATGGGGCGCAAAGCCGCTAACGCCCGGGCGCAGCGATGTTTGCGCCGCTCGGAACTTAACTAGAGATTGTGCGGCGGCGCTAAAACTTACCGCTGCGACCACCTGCACGCGCAGATTGTGATGTCATTCCATGGTGCAACGCCCTTGTGGCGCCCCGGAGCGGAAATTGAGTGGCGCCCCCTGCCTTACCGCCTGGCGCATCCAACGACCAGAAGACTGGAACGCTATCAATCGCTGTGGGGCTGGGGGGGGCGCTATTTAAAGGGGGCCTCTTCCTGTCTTTTATTGTTGGTGGCATTTTTGAACTACGCATTCTGAGAGAGAGAGGGAGAGACTTCTGGAGAGATTCAACGTTGTGTGAAGGAGTTTTGGGTACTGAGCAGCACTTTGCAGGTTCATTTTGATTTGCCATTCCTTGTATCGATTTAGCAGAGACTGTGGGAGCTGCACTCTGAGCTCTTTGCCTGGTACTCTCCATTGTTCTTTCCAGCACATTTGATGTGCAAGTCTCTCCAGGCCGAGATTCAAGGCTGCAATGAACAGGATGTGGATGGAAAGCAAGATTAACCATCCCCTTTAAGAACTGGCCCGTGCCATTGTGTGTGTGTTCCATTGCTGACTGACATTACATGAGCTTCGCCAGCGCTCTGAGGTAGCGCCTCACTCCTTGGCCTTTGCGCCTTAAGACAGGTGTGCAGCGCCTGATTTAGCGCTCCACTCACCTCCCGGGGCGGTAAAAGTGAAGTTTCCAGTCAGTGCCGATAATTAGCGCCAGGCGCTAATATTTGCGTCCAGACGATATTTGCACCCCAAATGGGGCGCGACCTAATTTTTACCCCTATGATTCTGTGACCAACTATCATGTATCGAGGCAGCAGTCACCTCCTTCAAGACTGAAAAGTACAAGTTTCTCCAGTCTTTCTGACACTCACAATCAGTCTTTTGTTCTTTCTCTGCACCGTCTCTGGGGCTTGAGTAGTCTTTATAAATGCAAGTTCCTTTTTCCTTTTCTTCATCTTTCATTGACCAAAGCTGGACACCGTGTTTAATGTCTTACCGTACAGCATCCTTGCTGTTTAAAAAAAAAAAATGAGTTTCTTAGTTCTCGTCGTTATAATTAAAATTCCTCCGAAGTACAAGTGTACAAATTGTGTGCAACTCCTAAATTCAATGTTTCTCTGACATCTACATAATTTTGTGCCGCGCGTAATTTTTAATTACCGAGTTAACTGCCTTCGGCAGTTGACAAGTTTTGTTCAGGAATCACATGGATGATTCTGTCGTGCTTTTACGATCCCTGATGTTAATGACCGAGCTGATGATGTTTTTCTCACACTCAGTGTGTTGGTTTAATTTTAGCTTGTCATCTTTTCTCGTTAGTTCTTAAGGTGCTCTTCTTACCCTCTCAGCTGCGTTTCGCCGTAAGTTTATAATTATTACTTGCAACGCTTTATCTTTCGAGCCAAATGAAGGCGCCCAGTGCGGAGCAGGTTTTTGCAGACGGGGATGGATGTCGCCCCTTGCAGAATGCCAGTCTTGATACATATTAATTTTTGTGCTCATTAAGGTGAGGGATGACACTACTGCAGAATGCAACCTCTTTTTGCCTTTCTTCAAGGCTCTCCTCGCAGTGACAGCATCAGCGACTTCTGAGCAGGTGAAGTGGGCATCAGCGGCAATGCAGAGTGCCTTTTGCAGCAATAATCTTCAACCCAAATTGTGTCTAGCTTCTCCTGATATCTCTGTTTTTATATTGGAAATGAGGAGGAATTTCTTCCCTCAGAGGGTCGTGAATCTTTGGAATTCTCTTCCCCAGAGAGCTGTGGAGGCCGGGACAATGAATATATTTAAGGTGGAAATAGACAGATTTTTGAACGATAAGGGAGTCACGGGGTATGGGAGCGGGCAGGGAGTGGAGTTGAGGCCAAGATCAGATCAGCCATGATCTTATTGAATGGCGGAGCAGGCTCGAGGGGCCAAATGACCTACTCCTGCTCCTACGTCTTATGTTCTTATATGTCCTATTTTATTGGTGGAAGGCCCTTGCGGGCGATGCTGTCAAGTCACGGCTCAGATGTGGGTTAGCTTTTTTACGTAGCTTGGGACCTGGGACCTGGACTTTAGCTGCCGAAATTTGTGAATGTTAACCCTTCCTGTGCGTCAGATGTGCTTATTTGTCCCGTCTTTGCCACTCTCTAGTTTTCGCATCGACAGGAGAGCCTTCTATAGGGTTGTAGCATGACAATGCCATCAGAGGTTAACATGGGTGTATGTGTGATGTGCCCGTGTCAATCTTTACATTTTGGACTTCCGATTGGCTGCGAAAGCGGGAGTTAGGGCCGATTTTCGGCCAATGAAAATCCTGTATTTTGGAACTTGTTCCCAACTCCAAAAAAGGACAGAGGATAAGTAAGAATTTTTGAAGTTAGAATACGGTTGACAAAGATAGATTAGATTAAATAGAAGAAAGTCAAACTAAAGTTTAAAAATAGATCAGAGAACAAGAAAGAAATGAATAAGAGGATGAGCGGAATTAACGGTTTCTATTTTTTTGAATTACAGATGGAAATAGGAACATAGGAACAGGAGCTGGCCATTTGGTCCCTCGTGCCCATTCTGCCATTCAATTAGATCAAGGCTGATCTGTATCCAAACTCCATTTACATTATTATTATATATTAATAAGAATGAAATGCTTACTGTCTGCCGTGGCTCAGTTAGTAGCGCTCTCATCTCTGAGTCAGAAGGTTGTGGGTTCAAGTTCCACTCCAGGGACTTGAGCACATAAAGCTAGGCTGACACTCCAGTGCGGTACTGAGGGAATGCTGCACTGTCGGAGGTGCCGTCTTTCGGATGAGACGTTAAACCGAGGCCCCGTCCGCTCTCTCAGGTGGATGTAAAAGATCCCATGGCACTATTTTGAAGAAGAGCAGGGGAGTTATCCCCGGTTTCCTGGCCAATATTTATACCTTAATCAACATCACTAAAACAAATGATCTGGTCATTATCACATTGTTGTTTGTGGGAGTGTAAGAAATAGCTGTTAGATTCAAAGATGGGTTTTAATTCTTAGAACAGAGACTGACAACATGCAGCCAGGAACAGATAGCAGAAATGCCTGCAAGGTCGAATATTAAGCATCAAAAGACAAACAGAAGTGATAAGGGAATCGTAAAATGCAAAACAACACAGGGTGGGGGATAATAGACAAAAATGGAGCCGAAAAGTCATAAAATGTCCTTAAAGAAACATAACAAAGGATTCCTCAGAAAGATAAGAGGGCGGCCTCGTCAGTCATGCAGAAAGGGACGGTGAGGGATGCTTTCCCGCTTCACAATTGGACAATAGGATGGGGGATCAAATGATTGACACCAGGTGATTACCAGCCCACCGAAATAACTATAAATATAGACGACGGAGAGCGGAAATCAGGCAGTTAGGGGCGAAGGCTTCCCCGAGGTGGCTACGGCCTAACGCCTTTGGTCAAGTTTAGCCTCTGAGGTGGCTGACGGCCTAACACCTCCAACAGCTCGAGAGATGACCCAACGGAAGTGACCGCTGCAGCAGACTGCAGGAATCCACCCAATCCGAGACCACCGTACTGCCTCCCCGTCCGTCTGGTCGTGGCATTCCGCTCCGGGAGTCGTAGATCGCTCTCTACTGTCACGGGTTGTATGTCTATTATACTTGGCTTAAACCATATGGAGTATCTGATTATGCTTTAAAACTGTACCTCTTTAATAAAAGCCTTACAACTTCTAAAACCCTTTTGGGTAATCTGTGTGTGGCCTGTGATCCGGAGCTTACAGGAGCTTGCTATATGTAAACTGGCTGCTGCGTTTCCCACATTACAACAGTGACTACACTCCAAAAAAAAAACTTCATTGGCTGTAAAGTGCTTTGGGACGTCCTGAGGTCATGAAAGGCGCTGTCGAAATGCAAGTCCTTTTTTCTTTTAAAGCGACAACTGACATTTTGATAGCTTTATTGCTGTAATATTCGTGTTTGTTTCAACATCACAGTGTGCAAGCTGACAAATAACAAATCAACTGGCCCTTATCTAACAAAAATCTGTCAATCTCAGGTTTGAAATTTTCAATTGGCCCCCAACCTCAACAACCTTTTTGGGGAAGAGAGTTCCAGCTTTCCACTACCCATCGTGTGAAGAAGTGCTTCCTGACATCACCCCTGAATGGCCTAGCTCTAATATTAAGGTTGTACTGAAGGGATATTTACTAGTCCTAGCCCCTTTAGGGCTACCCCGGATCAGGCGTATTTCTCAGACGTTCACTTTCAACTAAAGTTTGAGGTAGCCGAATCCTAAAGATGCTTAATTGGGTCTAAAGGTCCGGGCTATCTCTCCCTAAAGGAAAGGAACAGCCCGAGAATGTTACCATCCTCCAGCTAGCACTTTTAATAAGTTTAGCTCGACTGTAACGTCCCGGATATTATGAGGGTCCAGAAAACTCCCTCAGAATTCTGCAACTCTTCACCAAAGAGTGTACAGAGATTGAGTTCACGAGTTTTTGATACAGAAGAATTGTGAGACAATTTTAAAAATATATAGAGATTTATTAAAGAACCGACATGCAATTTACAGTTGATGAATCAATCAATCACAACTTTAACAGTTCCAAAAAGAGAAAATATACGATCTTTTTAACAGAGAATCTTACTTTTAAATCTTAACTTCGCTACAGTATTACAGTTCTTAAAGTTCTCTTATACAGGATATCCATCAATATCAAATACCTTTGATCCCTGAGGTACAAAGAGTGGTAGACTACAGAGCCGCCTCTGAAGCCGAGAATCGCTTTGCCCGAGTAAAGCGAGTCTGATATTCCATTTGAGAGTTCAATATTTATACCCTTTTCCAGTGGTATTTCCTTTAAGGTTTTCTGCTGATGCAAGTTAATTATTTCTATTCATCTTTCTGCCGACCTCTGCAATTCTTACTGCTACATCAGCCAGAATCTTGTCTCACCTCCAGGTGTTCTAGGGTCACCATATAAAAACGGTGTGAACGGCAGGTGTTCCTTATTTTATGTCATCTTTACGAAGTTTAAAATTAGAACACCTTATCCAGGGTGAACCATTGTTTTGTTCCCAAAAGGTCAGCTTATCGGAGCCATGCACCTTCTGTTTCAATAAGGTTATTTATTCAGGGTCAACAACTGTCTTGTCTCAATAGCCAGAATGCTTTCATAGCTATTTCATAGTTCGGTTTCTAAATTCCCAAACCCAGTTTGTCATGTTTTAATAAGGCCAGAACTCCTTCATAAGATAGTGTATTTTTCTGAATAGGTTATGAAGCTTATTCCTTCACAATGCCCCCTTGTTCTGGACTCCTCCACCAGAGGAAGTTGTTTCTCTCTAGCTATCGTCTCAGGTGCTGACTGACCTGCTGTAAATTTCCAGCTTTTTCTGTTCTTATTTTGGACTTCCGTTATTTCACCCTTTTTTTTTCTTTTTTCTTTCTACTATCTGCAGGTACATTGTTGGGTGATGAGTAATTTGAGCATTACATAGTTCCAGGCTCTACAATCTCTGTCACAAAAGAAGGAAGGACGGAAGGAATAATAGGAGCAGCTAATTTGTTGAGTTGCTGTTCTGTCATTTTGTTCCAGTGATGTACACAAGGCTGACACGTCTTGAGACATTGTCTGTGGCATTCATGCGTGTCACTGTCTGGCTGACATGATTGCGAGCTGATCTAAAAGGCATCTCATCTTGATCCTTTGCAAGCGAGAGGCTTAAAATGCATTTTACCCTGCCTGACAGAGCCACTCTCTTCCCATCCCATGATTGCAATGGTGCCAGTAACAGCTGAGATTTTACTAATAGATTTGCCTCGTAAAAAAGAAAGTGCTCCTGATTTATTAATCTCAGAGTCTGTTTTAATTAGTGCGGTTTCAGCTTGAATTTCGCAAGTTGATTCTGCACCGATATGAAAGGTCTTCAGTGCAATGCTGCCTCTCTCCTCTCTGCAGGAGTCTGTAGCCAGCAGAGTCAAGTGGATAAGTGTAGAGTTACATTGTCACCCTTCTGAATAAAAAAAAAAGATATTGAAAACTTTTGAAATATAATATTGCACGATGAATAGTTTATTAACTAGCTGGAAAATCTCATAGTGAAGCAGTGCTTGTCATACAGTACCTTATAACTGCAATGAATATCAGTTACCTCTGTGACCCGTTCAACTGTCTCCTTGCCGTCACTACACTCGGCCCGAACCATAATGGTGCAAAACAAATTTAAAAAATAAATTGTTTGTTAAGTATGATGTAAAATAAAACCATTTAATGCTTGTAATTCCCTGCCTCTTGTTCTATATTATGTACCTGTTTATTGTACAATATTATATAACAACCTTGGCTCAGTGGTAGGATTCTTGCCTCTGAGTCAGAAGGTTGTAGGGTTCAAGTCCCACTCCAGAGACTTGAGCACAAAAATCTAGGTTGGCACTCCAGTGCAGTGCTGAGGGGGTGCTGCACTGGCGGAGGTGCCGTCTTTCGGATGAGACGTTAAATATCACGAATAAATATAGAAACACAGCTTTCCCACGTTAAAACATGCGCCAATAAAGTACATGATAATTTGGAAATTTCTACCTGTGTAACACTCAATGACCTATGGTGCCGACCAGCCAGAGAAAGCATTGCATGAACTGGTGGACATCGTGTGGTTGCGCTCCATGGTCACCTGGGTCTATTGCCGAAGATTGAAAGATGGGCGAACACTCGGAGAGACCTTTCCCCAATCTGGACAAGTGCACGACCCAGCGGCAGACCAACTGGGAGATCCTCTTATCTGCTTACCTTGAACAAAGATAAACAGTGTTGGGGTGAAGAGTAACCAGATGTTGAGGGGAAGACCTTCCAGGTAGTGAAACAGGGGCCGCAGCCGTTTATTTTGATTCATTCACAGGACGTGGGTGTTGCCGGCAAGGCCAGCATTTATTGCCTGTCCCTAATTGCCCTCGAGAAGGTGGTGGTGAGCTGCCTTCTTGAATAAGTGACTTGCTAGGCCATTTCAGAGGGCAGTTAAGAGTCAACCACATTGCTGTGGGTCTGGAGTCACACATATAGGCCAGACCGGGTAAGGGCGGCAGATTTCCTTCCCTGAAGGACTTCAGTGAACCTTGTGGGTTTTTACGACAATCCAGTAGTTTCATGGTCACCATACTAGTTTTTTTAATCCAGGTTTATTTAATTGAATTTAAATTCCCCATCTGCCGTGGGGAATGTCTCTGGATCATTAGTCCAGGCCTCTGGATTACTAGTCCAGTAACATAGCCACTATGCTACCGTACCCCTCTGGCGCTGTACGTAAACATGAAATGTAGTTTGGTCCTGGCAGCAGAATGAACATGTGGTAGGACGTCCATAAATTGGCTCGGGGATTTATTGGATGCCACTGCACCTGTGCAGCACTCCTCCAGCCCAGATCCCCCGAGGTACCAGGACAGATCCCCATGTAGAAAACCTTCCGCTGCCCGCACCAGTTGGCAAAATGTTTTCCAGAGAGAGACTGGCGACGGGCAAGGAAGTGAAGAGTGTGCAGCAGCGAATGAATGCAGGAAATTCCTCTGGAACGGCACGGGTTGAATTTTAGGCGGACACCTCAGGCCATGAAGCAGAGGGGCCCGGGGAGGGGGTGGGGGAGTGTTCAGGGCCAGATGCTGATGAGCAGCTCCATCTGAATGGGACTTCAGGAAGTGTTAAATGCTTCATATCATTTTGAGTAAGTAAATTAACAATCGGCATCTGGCAATACATTCATTAAGAAGCCAGTTTGATCCAGGCTGCACAAGAGTGTGCAAGATGGAGTTTGTAAACAGAGGCTGAGCTGCTGTACGTAAAGTCATTTAAAACCTTTAGAAAGTTTCATTCAATCTGTGATTACAGTGAATCCTAAAACAAGTTCCGTTAAGAACATCGCAACCTAGATTTCTCAATTTTTTTCAATCCCGTAATCATCTGGACTGATGCTTAAAATAAAAGCCATGATGTGGAGATGCCGGTGTTGGACTGGGGTGGACAAATGTGAGAAGTCACACAACACCAGGTTATAGTCCAACAGTTTTATTTGAAATCACAAGCTTTCGGAGCGCTGCTCCTTCGTCACCTGACGAAGGAGCAGCGCTCCGAAAGCTTGTGATTTCAAATAAAACTGTTGGACTATAGCCTGGTGTTGTGCGACTTCTCACTTAAAATAAAAGTAAGACTTGCATTTATATAGCACCTTCCATGACCTCAGGATGTCCCAAAGTGCTTTACAGCCAATGAAGTACTTTTAAAGTGCAGTCACTATTGTAATGTTGGAAACACAGCAGCCAATTTACACACAGCAAGCTCCCACAAACAGCAATGTGATAATGACCAGATAATCTGTTTTAGTGATGTTGATTGAGGGATAAATATTGGCCAGGACACCAGGGACAACTTCCCTGCTCTTTTTTGAAATAGTGCCGTGGGATCTTTTACGCCCACCTGAGAGAGCAGACAGGGCCTCGGTTTAACGTCTAATCCGAAAGGCGGCGCCTCCGACAGTGCAGCACTCCCTCAGCACTGCCCTGGAGCATCAGCCTAGATTTTTGTGCTCAAGTCTCTGGAGGGGGGACTATGAACCCACAACAACAGCAAGCATTTGCCTCTAGAACCCTCTTAAATCGGATAGAATGGTTCGGGCGAGGGATGGTGGGCAGAGAGGAAGGAAGGGAGAGGACAAGTTATCTGGCGCAATAGCAGCAACCATTACACATACGCTACAATTAAAAATTCATTTGCTAAGCTTTTGTTCTTGAACAATTAAGATTTTTTTTTTGGCTTTAATGTTGGTGAACTGAGCCCTGATTGTATCCTGAAGGTTAGGAGACACCTCGCACCATTGATTTGCGAGAATGAGTCCAAGCACAGCTAATGCACATTGGGAAAGACATCTTAATGAGTGGTGCTGTCAGCCCAGCAATTTGAAGGCCTAGTTATCACAGTGCTGTGAGTCAGTGGTTCAAGTCTTGAAACATCCACTAGCTGCGCTTGGCTGGGCCAATTGTTTGGGGACGAGGAATAAATGAAGCCACAGTCATGATGTCATGCTGGTCAAGTGCTGAATGTGGCCTCCAAAATGTCACATTTAAACGTTAATAGGTTTCTGACGTGGTCGGGGGAGGGCGGGGCAGGGAGGTGTCTGGGTCAGTGGGGTTACACGAGAGAATTTAGGAAAGTGGAATAGCCAAGCCGGTGACCTGGCCAACATTTATCCCTCAACCAACACCACCAAATGCAAGTGATCTGGTCATTTATCTCTTTGCAGTTTGTGGGAGCTTGCTGTGCGCAAATTGGCTGCCGCAATTTCCTACATTGAAACAGTGACTACACTTCAAAATATTTCATTGGCTGTGAAGCACTTTAGGACGTTCTGAGGTGGTGAAAGACAATATACAATTGCAAGTCTTTCTTTCTTTGCCCTGCACCTTGTAATTTAACTTGCTGTAATGTATTCCACTTTTTTAATCATGTGGGGGGTTTTTGGTAAATTTTTCCGATGGCAATAAAACATACAAGCACTAACTGCACAACCAAAAGTACTACTTTATTCTGTGTTTATATTATTTAATTGGTAGGCTGTGGCTGACCAAGATGGAGGTGTTTTGGCAAGTGCAGAACTGTACAATAAAATAGGATTACAGGATACGGAGCAGAGCACAAAATAATATGTAAGTCAAGCTCCTGTGAGGTAGAGTGTTCATGTTCTTAACCTGACAGTGTCAGGGGGATTGGTGAGTCCTGAAGCTGCCTGGATGTACTCCTGTCAAAAGAGTTAATCTACCAATTGAGGTACTGCAGACTGAAAGCCCAGCCTATAGAGATAGCGTCAGTAAGAGAACAAAAGGCTTTAGTGAAGCCAAAAATATGAAGGAGGTGGGATGCTGGAATCCCTAGAAAATAGTGTGCACTATCTAGCTGAAAAGTGGGACCATTTGCACACCCATTTAATGTAAAGTAGGACCATTTGCACACTCACTTACAAAAGAATTCACATTTAGATCGTGTCTTTAACGATTTCATGACGGAATGCTACAATTTTACAACTAGTCCCAGAGGCAGCGGAAATCCGAGTTCCTGAGCGATAACACATCACTTGCCGCAGCCACCTTGCACTAATGAATCAGTGATGCTCTTTTATCCCCCTGTGTTATCCCAAAGCCAAGTATAGTGGAAAAAAAAGGTTATTTTATTTTCTAAATCTCCAGTAGCAGATATTGTATGGTGATGAGGAGCAGGCACTCTAGTTAATCTTCCCTTCCCTAACCGGGGATGCTGAAGTTATTTGTAATGCCACTACCACTCCCCCCCCCCTGCCAACACCCTCCACCCTCCACCCTCCCCAGCCAACTGAGGCCAACTAACTCTGCACAGTGTGTGTGCGTGGATGCCAGAAGTTCGCAACACGTGAATAATGGCCTGTTGTGCCAGTTACTCACGGGTGTCCATGGGAGCGGACCCCAGTAAGGGAGTCAGTGCTGTCAGGAGAAGAGGGGGGGGGGGGGGGAGAAAGTTGAAGAGGGGACAAAAATATATATTTTTTTTAGAAGCCAAGAGGGAAAAGAAGCGACGGTAAGCTGTAAAACAGAGTGAAAACCACAGCCAACAAAGAGGCTTATTATATTCTTTCCTTTTGTAGAATGAGAGGATATTTAGATTACATGCACTGCACTGTAAACTCCTCGGTATAAGTCACACTCTGTCACACAGCCATTTACAGCTGCTGCTTTCTTAAGAATTGGAGCATTCAACCAAATGCAGCGTTTGTTTCTTGCTGTGTTACTTTTAAGGATCTGGGGGATCTCATGTGAAATATCTGGAAGAGAAGGACAGACTAACCCGTCAAGTGGGAACCCTTTATCGGCACCTTCCAGAGGTGTCAGCTGTGGCTCAGTGGGTCGCACTCTCTAGGTGGGAGGGGCTAGGAGTGAGCAGGTGCTGCTGGGTGGTTGATTACTGCAGGGAGTTGGAGTGAGTTCGTAAAAAGTTGGTGGTGGGTTTTTGTGGGGGTTTTTTTTCAGGTTTTAGGGCCTTTTTGGTCCTTAAATAGCAGCCAGATGTTCCAGAATGCCGGGCCCCTCAGAGGACAATGTTCCCAGGATGAATTTAATCAGGAGAGAAAATGTTCGGGGGAAGGGAGAAAAAAATGCCCAATGATTTGGGCCGGGACCCCAAGAGGTTTGGAAAAGAAAACACGGTGGAGGTTCAGTGCGAGGATAGGGAGATACGAGCTTGGGATATTATCCAGGCGGTACATGAGGACTGCAGTGAGGGAAGCTGCTTTGCCTGCCGACTAAAGCTGAATGTTGGGTTCGAGGTGACGGTCAGTGGCCAAGAAGAGGTGGAAAGACCTTTACTGAGTTTGAAGGTTGGAGATAAGTTCTTGAAGGTATCTCTGCTATATTTTGAAGGGGTGGCGGTCTCATTCTTAAATCTGCCAGTTTATATTGAGGACGAGGTGCTAATAAAAACGTTGGAATCGTGGGACATTAAAATTTGCTCGGCAATAAAGAGGAGATACTATCCAGGAACGCGGGTAGCAGATGGAACCCGTTATGTAAAGGTGCGGTTCCCAGAGGGGTAAAGTCATTGCCATATAGCATGAAATTTGAGACAATGGAAGGAGTGAAGTACTTCCGGGTACTGCATGATAACCAAGTGAAGGTTTGTTATTATTGTCTTGGACACGACTATCTTGTAAGAAGCTGTCCGGACTTGTACTGTTATAACTGCGGCGAGTATGGACACATCACTTGGAGCTGCAAGGCAGAAAGCTGTGGGGTGTGTCACAAAGGCCCCACCCGCTGTGTGTGAGGCAGAAGGATGCCCCTTGAGTGACGAGGAGATGGGAGAAGGAGAAGGATCAGGAGGTGTGAGTGGAGCGGCTGCAGGAGCGGAGCTGGCGGAGGACACAGCTGGCGAATGGAAGGAGAAAAGAGCGCAGGAAGAGGCAGAAAATTGTGGAGCAGGGAACAGGATAGAGATGGTGGAAAACACACCAAGTACAGTGGAAAAGGACAAAGGCAGCAACGGGTAGCACGGGTCGAGGGCAGAGTCGAGCCACAATGCGGCACGGTTCTCCCTAAAGAATCTTGTGTCCGCGGGGGGGAGAGGAGGCAGGGCGCGGGGTGTGGGGTAAGTGTAATTACTCCAAAGAAAGACAGGGAGTCAGACATCTCGGGGAGCAGGAGGGGGCAAGACAAGGAGAGGGTGCAAGTGGCAGGAGCCTTAAAGGGGCAGCAGGACAGGAGCGGGGAGACAAAGACACCAGAAGGGAGCAAGATAGGTGCAGATGTGCCATTATCCCAGAGAGAGAAGAAACGGGGAGCAAGGGTCAGCGGTGGAGATGAGGCTGAAGGGAGTGGCACTGTTGGAGAAACCGTGATAACAGTAAGACTCTCTAAGGGAGATTATGGGCTGGATTTTGTCTTGGGGTCGGGTTGGGGTCGTGTCATCCGCATTTCGTGTTTCCCCCCCGACTCCAGTTGAATGTGGAAGAATGATGCAATTTTCACTTAATTGGTCAATTGAGTTCCAGCATGTGGGAACCCATGAACTAATTAGTGGTTTCAGTCTGAAAGTCGCCTCTGATGATGTCATCATTGCTGACTGCCTAGTCTGAGAGACTGTTGGTGAGAGAGGACCTGCCTGGCTTTTGATGTGAGTGGGCCTGGGGCGGGGGGGAGAGAGAGAGAATTTTTTTGCATCCAAGCCCTCTCACACCAAATGCCATGCAGTCTCTGAAGACATTCAATGCAGCAGCATCAGAGGCGACTTTCAGACCTAATACTACTACTACCTTCATCACATCTCCGTTGTAATAGTGGACCTGCAGCTGATAGTCAGCTATCCACTTGTGCTCCCACCAGGTTTCACTAGAGTGTTTCACATCAGGCGTACTTCACGTCAGAAAAGGGTTAAACCAGCTAAAACGTTTGAAAATCGCATTAGAGAGCCGATTTAGAGCTTGTTAAGGGCTTTAATGGCCTCTCCCGCCTCTTGGAGGCGGGAGGGAGTCGGGAACCCCGCGACTGATTTTGTCAAAATTGCGTGGAGGCGGGATAGAGGCGGGATGGGGTCGTGACCCCCGACCACGCAAATTTAACCACCCGCACGCCTCCAAACCCGACTCCATGGGTCATTCAAAATCCAGCCCTACGTATCTGACGAGGAGCAGGGACAGGAGTTTACAGAAGAGCTCGAGAGTGAGGAGGCAGAGGGGGACAGAGGCATGGAAGTGGGGGGTGGGGTGGCATTGTGTAGAAAGGGAAAGGTTAGTGAGGGGCAGAAGGAGGGAGAAGGGGCAGCTCCTCGGCCCAAACCTAATGTAAGGAAAAGGCTGAAACTGCAGAGAAGGTTCAAACACGAGGTGAAAAAGAGCCGGAGGCTGCAGGAGAAAGCAACAGCTGGCCGAAAAGTTGGGATGGAGCATTAGAGGAGGGAAGGGCCAGAGATTAAATGATGGGCGGATTATCAGGCACACTTCCCTTATTCGGAGCCATGATTACTGATCAATTTTTAAAGTACAATAGATTAGTATATGTTATGGGAGACAAATTAAACTTCAGGTTTTGATGTTAATATGTGGTGGAGGAATGGCTGTGCAGAGCGGCAGAATGGATTTGTCTGATACAATGGAATGATCACAATGTTTTTAATGTTCAATAAATAAAGTATTAAAAAAAAGTGGGTAGCATCCTCGCCTCTGAGTCAGAAGGTTGTGGGTTCAAGTCCCACTCCAGAGACTTGAGCACAAAATCTAGGCTGACGCTCCAGTGCGGTACTGAGGGAGTGCTGCACTGTCGGAGGTGCCGTCTTTCGGATGAGGCGTTAAACCGAGGCCCCGTCTGGTGGAGGTAAAAGATCCCATGGCACTATTTCGAAGAAGAGCAGGGAAGTTCTCCCCAGTGTCCTGGCCAATGTTTATCCCTCAACCAACGTCATTAAAACAAATGATCTGGTCATTATCACATTTGTGGGAGCTTGCTGTGTGCAAGTTGGCTGCCGCGTTGCAACAGTGACTACACTTCAAACATACTTCATGGGACGTCCAGAGGTCGTGAAAGGCACTGTATCAAATGCAAGTATTCTTTCTTCCTGAGAACGAAACCCCAACCAACAGGAGGCGTTGCTTCCAATTGTCCTGCTAGCAAAAATAAATCCACCACTTTCTGTTTTTGGAGAAAGGTTAATGGTTTCTGCTCTGTGTTTACTGTAGGTCTTGGAAGATCCTTTGCGCATCAATGCTTCCCAGTCTCTGGGGCATCACCGTAAATAATAGATTTCCTTTCTCTTGTTCTTCAGTTTCCTCTTCCATAAGGCTTCAATATCTTTCCATTGTCGGCTCTATGTATGTATCTCTCTGGTTCTTCTTTGAGTGATTTGGTGACCGAGATTCCTGCTTCAGTATTTTACTTTCTGTCGGTCACTAATGCCTTAGTGGTTTTCAAAGTTGTCTGTGGGAGGGGATGATGTCCTTTTCACGTATATATCAATGATTTAGACTTCAATGTAAGGGGCATGATTAAGAAGTTTGCAGATGATTCAAAAATTGGCCGTGTGGTTGATAGGGAGGAGGAAAGCTGTAGACTGCTGGAAGATATCGATGGACTGGTCAGCTGGGCAGAAAAGTGGCAAATGGAATTCAATCCGGAGAAGTGTGAGGTAATGCATTTGGGGAGGGCTAACAAGGCAAGGGAATACACAATAAATGGTAGGATACTGAGAAGTGTAGAGGAACAGAGGGACCTTGGAGTGCATGTCCACAGATCCCTGAAGGTAGCGGGGTAGGTAGATAAGGTGGTTAAGAAGGCATACGGGATACTTTTCTTTATTAGCCAAGGCATAAAATATACGAGCAGGGAGGTTATGATTGAACTGTATAAAACATTAGTTAGGCCACAGCTAGAGATGTGATTGTACTAGGGAGGGTACAGAGGAAATTTACAAGGATGTTGCCAGGACTGAAGAATTTTAACTTTGAGGAAAGATTGGATAGGCTGGGATTGTTTTCTTTGGAACAGAGGAGGCTGAGGGGAGACTTAATTGAGGTGTATAAAATTATGAGCGGCCTAGATAGAGTGGATAGGAAGGACCTATTTCCCTTAACAGAGAGGTCAATAACCAGGGGGCACAGATTTAAAGTAATTGGTAGAAGGATTAGAGGGGAGTTGAGGAGAACTTTTTTCACTCAGAGGGTGGTTGGGGTCTGGAACTCACTGCCTGAAAGGGTGATAGAGGCAGAAACCCTCATCACATTTAAAAAGTACTTGGATATGCACTTGAAGTGCCGTAACCTACAAGGCTATGGACCAAGAGCTGGAAAGTGGGGTTAGGCTGGATGGCTCTTTTTCAGCCAGCACAGACACGACGGGCCGAATGGCCTCCTTCTGTGCCGTAAATTTCTATGATTCTACTGATGCACTCCCGAGTAGCCCCTTGTCCGAATTGGTGTCAGCTACACAAAGGAAAGCTTACTTTTTATATTATTATTAATTTACAACGATAGAAATAACTCGGCATACACAGAGAGCTGGGAGCGGGCGGACAACTATATCGGGAGTCATCTTTAACTGTGCCACCTGGGCAGTAACCTGGCGAAGAAGGGTGCCCACCCTTTTTGTAGATCCTGCCTGATTTCAATGTGTTGCAAACCGGGCCAGCTTCTACAACAGGCAGGTGATCCACTTTGCCAGGGTACTGCACAGCAGGCGAAGTTAGAAATGACCCCCATTGTCTCAGAGAACCCCCTTGGGGGGTTCAGGAAACCCCATCCTCCTCCCCACCAGTTTGAAAAGCTGTACTTTACAGAGCTTCTTCTGTCTGCAGTGGGTGCAGCACAGTGGTGCAACAGTAGTTTTATTTACACATGGTTTTCCCCTCCAAGTTCTCATTATTTTTATATCATCCTTCCTTCAGCCTGTGAGCTTGATGAGCAGCAGTGTGCCACCTACTCTAATTAGTGCAACTGCTGGGTACCAATTAGAGACGGGGAGGGATAGAAGAGGCGGCAACCTAACTGACGTCCTATAACTAGCGCCTCAGAAAAAAAATTCAGTCATGACAAAAGTTCAGAAATGTATTCTCTTAATCTGCATGTGCGTGATGCTTAATTAGGTGCTAATGTCTGAGCTTCCGCCAAATATTTGAGCACTCGGGTATTTGTGCAGTGCTGATTCTGTGTTCATTGAAGATTTAAACTGACAATTAAATTACGGTTTTTTTCTCCCCCCTTCAAGAAATTGCCAATAATTATAACCTAAAGAATCGGAACTTCACAAAGGATTGTCAGAGCTGAATGATTTCAAAAATGTATTTGAACAAGTAATTTTAAAATTGTAGATGTGGGCTAGGGATATAATGAAGTAGCTAATCTTTTCTAACCTTTTTTTTAAAAAAAAATGGATTGTTAGTTTGCTCCACTTACTGTGGATTTCAAAATGTGCTTTAAAGTAATCGAGGTCTTTAAATTTATGAAGGGAGTTGATAGGGTAGATGTAGAGTAGATGTTTCTACTTGAGGGGAATCCAAAACTAGGGGTCATAAATATAAGATAATCACTAATAAATCCAAAAAGGAATGTAGGAAAAATGTCTTTACCGAATGAGTGATTAGAATGTGGGAGATTGGAAGGGTCGGGGGACAGATCCTGTCCTGTCCACAAAAAGCAGGACAAATCCAACCCGGCCAATTACCGCCCCATGAGTCTACTCTCAATCATCAGCAAAGTGATGGAAGGTGTCATCAACAGTGCTATCAAGTGGCACTTATTCACCAATAACCTGCTCACTGATGCCCAGTTTGGGTTCCGCCAAGACCACTCGGCTCCAGACCTCATTACAGCCTTGGTCCAAACATGGACAAAGGAGCTGAATTCCAGAGGTGAGGTGAGAGTGACTGCCCTTGACATCAAGGCAGCATTTGACCGAGTCTGACATCAAGGAGCCCCAGTGAAACTGAAGTCAATGGGAATCAGGGGGAAAACGCTCCACTGGCTGGAGTCATACCTGGCACAAACCAAGATGGTTGTGGTGGTTGAAGGTCAATCATCACAGCCCCAGGACATCGCTGCAGGAGTTCCTCAGGGCAGTGTCCTTGGCCCAACCATCTTCAGCTGCTTCATCAATGACCTTCCCTCCAACATAAGGTCAGAAATGGGGATGTTCGCTGATGACTGCACAGTGTTCAGTGCCATTCACAACTCCACAGATAATGAAGCAGTCCATGCCCGCATGCACCAAGAGCTGGACGACGTTCAGGCTTGGGCTGATAAGTGGCAGGTAACATTCGCGCCACAGAACTGCCAGGCAATGGCTATCTCCAACAAGTGAGAGCCTAACCACGTCCCCTTGACATTCAATGGCATTACCATCACCGAATCCCCCACTATCAACATCTTGGGGGTCACCATTAGCCAGAAACTTAACTGGATGAGCCACATAAATACTGTGGCCACAAGAGCAGGTCAGAGGCTAGGTATTCTGCAGCGAGTGCCTCACCTCCTGACTCCCCAAAGCCTTTCCACCATCTACAAGGCACAAGTAAGGAGTGTGATGGAATATTCTCCACTTGCCTGGATGAGTGCAGCTCCAACAACACTCAAGAAGCTCGACACCATCCAGGACATAGAAACATAGAAACATAGAATCTAGGAGCAGGAGTAGGCCATTCGGCCCGTCGAGCCTGCTCCGCCATTCAATACGATCATGGCTGATCATCCAAATCCAGTACCCTGTCCCTGCTTTAATCCCCACAGTACACATATCCCACCCTACCCCCGTAACCCCATGTATTTAATTCCCCCTAACATATCCCATCCTATCCCCATAACCCCACATATTTAATCCCCCCTAACACTAAGGGTCAATTTATCATAGCCAAATCAACCTAACCCACACATTTTTGGACTGTGGGAGGAAACCGGAGCACCCGGAGGAAACCCACGCAGACACGGGGAGAATGTGCAAACTCCACACAGACAGTCACCCGAGGTCAGATTCGAACCCGGGTCTCTGGCGCTGTGAGGCACCAGTGCTAACCACTATGCCACCGTGTTGCCCGCTTGATTGACACCCCATCCACCACCTTAGACATTCACTCCCTCCACCACCGGCGTACCGTGGCTGCAGTGTGTACCATCTACAAGATGCACTGCAGCAACTCGCCAAGGCTTCTTCGCCAGCACCTCCCAAACCCGCGACCTCTCCCACCTAGAAGGACAAGGGCAGCAGGCGCAGGGGAACACCACCACCTCCAAGTTCCCCTCCAAGTCACACACCATCCTGACTTAGAAGTATATCGCCGATCCTTCATCGTCGCTGGGTCAAAATCCTGGAACTCCCTCCCTAACAGCACTGTGGGAGTATCATCACCACATGGACTGCAGCAGTTCAAGAAGGCGGCTCACCACCACCTTCTCAAGGGCAAATAGGGATGGGCAATAAATGCTGGCATTGCCAGCGACGCCCAAGTCCCATAAATGAATTTAAAAAAAGATCGGAGGCCTGCGGGGTGGTGGGGGTGGGGGTCAGAGGCCTCGGGGGGCAGTTCAGAGGCCTTGGGGGGGGGGGGAAGAGAGATCGGATGGGTTGGGGGCGTCTGATCGCGGGGGTTGGCGAGGCAGGGGTGCTGGATCCAGCAGGTAAGTGGAAAGGCACTTACCTCCTGGATGCAGCAGTCCTCACCTACCTTTAGCTAACTGGTTCCCTGAGGTCTGGGAAAACCGAGCAGCGAGTTAAATTTGAAATGGTGGATCACCATGAGGCGTGGAGCCTCATTCTAGTACTTAAATGGTTGACCCGCCTCCTGGGAGCGGGTTGGCTGCCCGCACCGTGCCCCTCCGTTAAAACCGGAAGTGGGCGGGCTGGAGGAGGGTTGGAGTCGTGATTCAGTTTTTTAACTCTTTAACCTCCCACCCAATCCCAACCCACCCATTGTTTCGGGTTGAACTTCCCACATAAAGTCACTTCCAAACATTCACACATTTCTACGAGGTTTTTAGTCCCTTTGTTGGTTTTATTCCCCTTTCCCTACGTCCTTTTGTGTGCACTCCTGTACTCTGCATCCGTTCCACTTTCAACTCAGGTCTGTGTTGTGGTTTTCGCCAGACACACGTTCACATTTCCCATTCTACAAGTCATTTTCTTGTACTTAGCGTAATAAAAGAGACAGAGCTATAAAAGAACTGTGTTAGACAGTGGATTTGAAACAGAAAACAAAGACTTGCATTTATATAGCGCCTTTCACAACTTTCGGATGTCCCAAAGCACTTTTGGAGTGTAGTCCCAAGTTCACCCATATCCCCTGTGCTCGCTGGCCTACACTGGCTCCCGGTTAAACAGCGCCTCGATTTCAAAATTCTCATCCTTGTTTTCAAATCCCTCCATGGCCTCGCCCCCTCCCTATCTCTGTAATCTCCTTCAGCCCCACAACCCCCACACCCCCACCCAAGATATCTGCGCTCCTCTAATTCTGCCCTCTTGAGCATCCCTGATTATAATCGCTCAACATTTGGCAGCCGTGCCTTCTGTTGCCTTGGCCCTAAGCTCTGGAATTCCCTCCTTAAACCTTTCTGCCTCGCTACCTCTCTTTCCTCCTTTAAGGCGCTCCTTAAAACTTACCTCTTTGACCAAGCTTTTCGTCACCTGCCCTAATTTATCCTTATGTGGCTCGGTGTCAGGCCGATTTACTACGTTAAAGGCGCTATATAAATACAAGTTGTTGTTGTAATGTAGGAAACGTGGATTTAAAACACATTCCCTTTCATCTGAGGCCTTTCATTCCAGCCTAGACTCTCTTCCAGCATCCAAAGTGGGTTGACTTTGGGCAGTCTCAACCCAATTCTACAAGATCGCAGCACAAAATTTAAAGAAAAAGACCATGGGCTGGACTTTATCAATGGGGAGCTTTTGGAGGTGGGACTCCCACTTGTCGGGTTTTAGTCCCGCCTCCATCAACTTCTGGCCAACCCACGCTATTTTCCCTTGATTGACCTTGTTAAGCCCGCCCAGCGGGCTTAGCAAGCCAATTAAGGGAAAGCCGGTTACAGAGAACGTCAGCGTATGACGTTTCATCTGTCAAAAATTTTTGACAGATGAGTTGTCATCGTTTGACAGCTCTGTGAAGCTGTCAAACACTGACATTCTCTGTAGTTTGATGAGTTCTTGAATACAAGACCTCATCAAACCTCTTTCTTTTGCAGAAATGAGATGGTTGTTGCATTGGTGAATGCAACGGACATCTGTCATCTCTACCGCGGAGGTGCGAGACTCTCCGCATACCCACCGATTGAAGCCTGCAGGAAGAAACAAAGGTAATTACACTTTTTCTAACAGTTTCCACTTCCCTCACATACTCACCTCTACACTCTTGCACCCATTAGTCACCTCCACAGCACACTTTTGGACCCCGTAGACCCACTACTTGCCTCGGTGACACTGGCGGGTTTCGGAGCCTTCGTGAAGCCCGCACTTGTGTGGGCAAAAAGGGGATAATCCTACTTTCTGCCTGTTAACTACCTGTTAACAGGCAGTTAAGTGGCTGTAATCCCTTCCCGCCTCCAAGGAGACGTGACCCGACGCGGGACGGCTACCCGCCTCCTGGCAAGATGGCACGGGGGCGGGTTGGGCACCCGCCCCCAAATTCTGCCATTTTCCCCACAGTCCCGCCTCCAAACCCGCCTCCCCAGGGCTGGCAAGATCCCGCCCCTTGGTACTAAATTGGCATTCTCACTTAAAGAGACGACAGGAAGAATGGCTATTGTGGGAAATGGAAAAATTCAGACTGGTGGGTAAATATTTGAAGCAGGTGAATGATACAAGACTGTGGATAGAGAGCAGCGCAGTGGGATTAGTTGTGGTTGCTCTCGCTAATAGATATGATGGGCCAAGTGTCTTCCTCCTGTGCTGCAAAATAGGGGGTGCACTTGCCAGGTTGAAGTTACTGCAACACAGGGAGCCTTCTGCTGCACCTGCCTTGGGATTACTCAGTGCTGTAAAGTGGACCAGTGCCCCATTGCCCAGTGCAGACAGCCCACAGCCTGATCAGCACAAAGATTCATTCAAACATGTCAGTTCAAAGGAAACTCTGCAACATCTGGATCAGATTTTACAATGCACAACGTTAACTGTTGACACTAGGAGTCTAATGGTAATCAAACTTTAATTGATGCTGCGTGAACTCTTGATTGTCGTATTTAAGGTGTCTAATCAGATTAATTATGAAATGCATTAGTGAATTGAAATATTTTCGAACAGGTCTGTTGTGTGTTATTGTGGTACGAGTAAGCATTAAGTTAATTGAATTTAAATAGCTGTTCAATTAAAATTAAGTTGCATAGTAATGCTACACGTAGACAAAATGTTTAATAATTCTTTCTTTAAAATTAATATTATGCTCATCAAGCATTGGGAATATAACATTTTCAATCTTGGGCATCCGGTGTTAGCTTGAATCATTCCATTCGGGCATAGCATAATTAAAGAGAAATAAAAAGACTTGATTTTAAATAGCGTCTTATCACATCTAAGAAGTACCTCAAAACACTTCACATACAATTAATGGCTTTGAAGTGTGGTGAAGTTGGGAGCTCCACTCTGCAGTTGGATGCAGTATAAAGCTCCCTCTGCTCTTACCCCAAGCCTGGTGCCTTAGCCTCAGCTTCTGAAGAGTACTCCCATTAAGTCGGCAATCTTGTGGCCTCTCAATGTGAGGTTGCCAATTAGTGCTGCATTAGCGAAGGCTTGTGCTGAGGGCACAGCTTCATTAGGAACTAGACTAAGACGGCCCAGACTTATATCATACAGGACACTTAGAGCCAGCAGATAAGAGTAGATTGTTCCCATTAGTCTGTACTGAATTTAATGCCAAGCCCCATAAAGAAAGGATTTGTCTGGTCCACCGTTTCCCCGTCCCCCAGTTAATATTTTCTTAAAAATGTAGTCGATCAACTAGAACTGATGTTACTACCGGTGACTGAAGTACATTCGATAAATTCACTGCCCAGATATTGAAACCAAGATAAATACATTTCCTGGCATCGTTTTTTTAAAGTGGTATAATTTTCTTCACGCACTCCCTAATCACAGCTGTGAAATCGGACATTACTTAACACTGGAGGTCGATAAACCGAGGTATAAAAGTCAAGGAAATCGCCACACAGAAGGAATATGAACAAAAGGTTCTGGGGCCTTCGGTCAGTGGCAGAACCTGGCCTGCAATGGGCAAATCATCAGAGAATCCGAGGTGCTCTGCCTGTGAGCACAAAAATCTAGGCTGACACTCCAGTGCAGTACTGAGGGACTGTCGGACGTGCCATCTTTCAGATGAGACATTAAACTGAGATCCTTCTCAGATGGATATAAAAGATGCCATGGCACAATTTCAAAGAACAGCAGGAGAGTTTTCCCCGGTGTCCTGGCCAATATTTATCCCTCAATCAACATCACTGAAAAAAACCCAGATTATCTGGTCATTATCACATTGCTGTTTGTGGGACATTGCTGCATTACAACAGTGACTACACTTCAAAAAGAACTTCATTGGCTGTAAAGTGCTTTGGGACATCCTGATGTCATCAAAGGTGCTATTACAAATGCAAGTCTTTATTTCGTATTTTCTTTCTTTGACACCCACAGTTTTCCAGTAAGCTATGTGTGAGGCTCTGCCGCTGTCTCAAGGTTCCATTCTCTGAACCATTAAACGTTTCGGGTGCGAGTTTATATTTGTCTCTTTGCCAGGTTCGTATCAAAAAACTCTACTGGGAAAAAAAAGAGGGGACTGGCTTGAGGATTTGTTCCAGTTTCTGAAGATTCTTATTCGATTCTGACAGGCATTGTCTTTTGAAAGTTAAGCTTTTCAGAATCCCAAAATTCTCCTGGCCAGCTGCATGAAAACAGCAGAAGGCAGTGGTTTCAATGCTGCAAACAAATCTCGAGTTTAGATCCTGCGCACAAATCAGTTGCGCTTTGCTTTCGTATCAAGTCGCATGATTAGGTTACAACAACAACAGCTTGCATTCATACAGCGCCTTTGATGTCGTAAAATGTCCCACGGTGCTTCACAGGAGCGTAATCAGACAAAAATTGACAATGAGCCAAAGAAGGAGATATTAGGTGACCAAACGATTGGTCAAAGAGGTAGGTTTTAAGCAGCCCGCTAAAGGAGGAGCGAGAGGTGGAGAGGCAAAGAGGTTTGGGGAGGGAATTCCAGAGCTTAGGACCTACACGGCTGAATGCATGGCTGCCAATGGTGGGGCGAAGGAAGTGGGAGCCATGTTATCACTCCCTGCTAATTGTTTTTTTTTATTCGTTCATGGGATGTGGGCGTCGCTGGCAAAGCCAGCATTTATTGCCCAACCCTAATTGCCCCTGAGAAGGCGGTGGTGAGCCGCCTTCTTGAAGCGCTGCAGTCCGTGTGGTGAAGGTACTCCCACAGTGCTGTTAGAGAGGGAGTTCCAGAATTATGTACAGTTTGTGTAAGGCTTTTATAAAATGCCTTGCTGCTCAATTTCTGACATTAGAAGGTCTGCAGTGGGCTGGGTTGGTACAAAATTTCAGCAGAATAAATGAATCACAATTCTGATCTTGCCGATGTTGAAACGCACACAGAGAGGGCATGAATCGGACTTGCCTTAATGTTCTGCTATCCCCACATTAACATTGGTTGATTATTTCATATGTTATGCGGTACTCACCATATACACCGTCCACGCTTATCACAGGCAGCTACCTATATCGGGCAAATGGCACTAACCATTTGTCATTAACATTGAACATCTAGAAACCAAAAATATAATAATGAATAGTCAGCATGGATTTCAAAAGAGAAAGTCTTGCTTGGCCAACCTCATTGAATTTTTTGAAGAGGTAACAGAGAGAGTAGACAATGGTAATGCAGTAGATGTAATTTATCTAGATTTTCAAAAGGCTTTCGATAAGGTACCCCATAATAGACTGATGAACAAGGTCGGAGTCAGGGGACAAGTAGCAGAATGGATTGCTAGCTGGCTTCAAGACAGAAAGCAGAGAGTAGGGGTAAAAGGTAGCTATTCACAGTGGCAGAAGGTGGATAGTGGTGTTCCACAAGGATCAGTGCTGGGACCACTGTTGTTCACAATTTACATTAACGATTTAGACTTTGGAATCAAAAACACAATTTCTAAATTTGTAGATGATACCAAATTGGGGGGGATAGTCAATACTGAGGAGGACTGCAACAAATTACAGGAGGACATTAATAAACTTGCAGAATGGGCAAATAATTGACAAATGAAGTTCAACACAGATAAATGTGAGGTATTACATTTTGGTAGGAAGAATAGAGAGGTCACTTATTACTTGGAGGGTGCAAGTCTAGGTGGGGTAGAGGAACAAAGGGATCTCGGAGTACAAATACACAAATTACTTAAAGTTGCGATACAGGTTAGCAAGGCCATAAAAAAGTAAGCCAAGCACTAGGGTTTATTTCTAGAGGGATTTAATTGAAAAGTAGGGAAGTTATGCTAAACCTGTATTGAACCTTGGTTAGACCACACTTGGAGTACTGCATACAGTTCTGGTCGCCATATTATTAAAAGGATATAGAGGCACTGGAGGGGGTGCAGAGAAGATTTACAAGGATGATACCAGAAATGCAAGGGTATACATATCAGGAAAGGATGAACAGGCTGGGTCTCTTTTCTCTTGAAAAACGAAGGCTGAGGGGTGACCTAATAGAGGTCTTTAAAATGATGAAAGGTTTTGATAGAGTGGATACAGAGAGAATGTTTCCACTTGTGGGGTAGAGCATAACTAGAGGCTATCAATATAAGATAGTCACCAAGAAATCCAATAGGGAATTCAGGAGAAACTTCTTTACCCAAAGAGTGGTGAGAATGTGGAACTCGCTACCACAAGGAGTGGTTGAAGTGAAAAGTATAGATGCATTTAAGGGGAGGCTAGACAAGCATATGAGGGAGAAGGGAATAAAGGGTTACGCTGATAGATTTAGATGAGGAAAGACGGGAGGAGGCTCGAGTGGAGCATAAACACCGGCATGGACTGGTTAGGCCGAATGGCCTGTTTCTGTGCTGTAAATCCGATGTAATATTGGAGTACATGGCCAGAGACAAGATATGGGAGGTGGAAACCTTGCCATGTTATTGTTTGCAAGTTGCCACCAGTCATCAGGATGAAGCTGTTAACTTTTGTACTCCTCCAGGACATTTCAATGACCTGCACACTGCACCAAAACTTTCAGTGCACTAAACACAATGATTAATGGTATCAGTTTTAATAAGATTATTTTATTTTCCCTTGTAAATGCTTTGGTATTGATTAGCACAAAGGACTATAACAAAGACTCGCAGCACTTACTCCGATATGTTCTCTCACGATTTACCGTCCACTTCTTATTTATAGCAGGCAAATCACGTTGACACAATGTGCCTGCTGTAAGCGGTGGTGAGTGTATATCAAGATATTCCTTTCTATTTTTAATGATTGTGTCTGGGCCCTTCAGCCATGTTATATGCACTGATATTCTTGGACTCAAAGCAGTGTCGAGTAAGGTTTCAAACCCTACTGGATTGCATTGGATTATACATAAGACATAAAACTCACCTCACAACCAAAGTAAAAAGAAAGACTTGCATTTATACAGCGCCTTTCACGACCACCGGACGTCCCAAAGCGCTTTACAGCCAATGAAGTACTTTTTGAAGGGTAGTCACTTGTAATGTAGGAAACGCGGCAGCCAGTTTGCGCTCAGCAAGCTCCCACAAACAGCAATGTGATAATGTTATGTTATGTTGATTGAGAGATAAATATCGGCCAAGGTACCGGGGATAACTCCCCTGCTCTTCTTCGAAATAGTGCTGTGAGATCTTTTACGCCACCTGAGAGAGCAGACGGGGCCTCAGTTTAACGTTTCATCCGAAAGACGGCACCTCCGACAGTGCAGCGCTCCCTCAGCACTGCACTGGAGCATCAGCCTAGATTTCTGCACTCAAGTCTCTGGAGCGGGATTTGAACCCACAACCTTCTAACTCAGAGGCGAGGGTGCTACCCACTGAGCCATTGGTTCACACAAAATAAAAATACATGAATCCTCAAAACCATGAAAACATGTTGCTCAAAAGAAAGTTCAATGTATTTAAAACAAATTGAAAGTGAACTGGTTCTCCACGTATTCACTCCATGAGAAGATGCTTTACGAGAGCAAAATGTATTTCACTTCTCTGGAGTTTCCGCCAAGGTACCGCGGGAGATCAGGTGACCCCTGCAGAAATTCTACCCCTTCATCTGAGTGGTTAGCACTGTTGCCTCACAGCAGCAGGAACCCAGGTCCGAATCCGGCCACGGGTGACTGTCTGTGTGGAGTTTGCACATTCTCCCCGTGTCTGCGTGGGTTTCCTCCGGGTGCTCCGGTTTCCTCCCACAGTCCAAAGATGTGCGGGTTAGGTTGATTTGGCTATGATAAATTGACCCTTAGTGTTAGGGGGATTAAATACGTGGGGTTACGGGGATAGGGTGGGATATGTGTCGGTGCAGACTCGATGGGCCGAAATGGCCTCTATCTGCACTGTGGGGATTCTGTGATTCTGTGATTCTTCTGTGATCTGTTCAGCTGCATATATATGAGTTCAAACTGGTTCCTCATTTGCGATGTAAAGGTGCTGTGTAGTAAAGGAAACGTGATCACAAATTGCCCAAAACAATCTTGAAAAAAAAAGAGTAATTTGTGTACAAAATGTTCCAGAGAATAATATTACATCTTCAAAAAACATGAATTTGATGTTATCTCCAAGAGGCAATGCGATGTTTGTTTTGAAAAGCTGAGCAGAGTTCAGGTGGCAGCCTGGCTTAGTTTGACGCTCTCAAATTTCTGAGGCCAAAGCTTTGGGTTCAAGCCCCCAGTCAAGGACTTGAGCAGGTAATGTAAGCTGTCACTGCGGTGCAGCATTGAGATAGTGTTGCATTGCCAGATGTGCCGTCTGTCAGATCCGACTGAGAAAAGGGCTGTCGGAGGTGTGTAATCAATTCTATCATATTTGAAGTGATGTCACACGCAAGCGGGCTCACCTTTTTGAAAAATGCTCAGCAAGAACTTTATGTGAATAGAGGTTTTTTGCAATTTGACCCTGGGCTTGGAAAGAGAATCCGAAAACATAAAGAGAAACAGTCCTCCAGTTGAGCTGACGAAGCCAATGAAGCAGCCGGTGAAATTGTTCACGCACTCAGACCGTGTTATCTGCCTTCAACTGAAAAGTCATAAATCTGAGCAAAAATATCTTCTCCAAGTCTAGGTTTTTGATGGAGGATGAGGCCTTCAAGTAAAAATAGGAATTAAGGGGCTGGATTTTGCCAATGGGGAGCTTTTGGAGGCGGGACTCCCACTTGTCGGATTTTAGTCCCGCCTCCATCGACTTCTGGCCAACCCACGCTATTTTCCATTGATTGACCTTGTTAAGTCCGCCCAGCGGGCTTAGCAGGCCAATTAAGGTGAAGCCGATTACAGAGAACGTCAGCGTATGACGTTTCATCTGTCAAAAATTTTTGACAGATGAGTTTCATCGTTTGACAGCTCTGTGAAGCTGTCAAACACTGACATTCTCTGTAGTTTGATGAGGTCTTGAATACAAGAACTCATCAAACCTCTTTCTTTTGTAGAAATTAGATGGTTGCTGCATTGGAGAATGCAACGGCCATCTGTCATCTCTGCCGCGGAGGTGCGAGACTCTCCGCATACCCACCGATTGAAGCTTGCAGGAAGAAACAAAGGTAAGTAATCTTTTTTTAACACTTTCCACTTACCTCAGATACTCACCTCTCCACACTTGCACCCATCACTTACCTTCACAGCGCACTTTTGCACCCCTCCAACCCCCGCAGACCCACTACTCGCCTCAGTGACCCTGGCGGGTTTTGGCGCCTTCGGGAAGCCCGCACTTGTGTTGGCAAAAAGGGGATAATCCTCTTATCTGCCTGTTAACTACCTGTTAACAGGCAGATAAGTGGCTGTAATCCCTTCCCGCCTCCAAGGAGACGGGACCCGGTGTGGGACGGCTACCCGCCTCCTGGCAAGATGGCACGGAGGCGGGTTGGGGGCAGGCTGGGCACCTGCCCCCAGATTCTGCCATTTTGCCAACTGTCCCGCCTCGAAACCCACCTCCCCAGGGCTGGCAAAATCCAGCCCAAGGTCTTCAAAGACACATATGGTTAAGAATAAATTATTTAATTGTGGCACATGTAACATTTTAATGTTTTGGTATTAGAAACCTTATTTTGAACTCTGGAAATTTCAGTTACTGAGAAAAAAAATGGCTGCTAAATTTTTATTCAGAAAATAGTGTAAATAATGGACTGGTTCTTCATCTTTCTTTTATTGGTTCGTTCTCATGACTGGTCATCTAAGATTGGTTCTTTTCCCAAGTCCTTCATAGTTTCTCATTGGTAGTTTTCTCACCACTTTCCTGGCTTCTGAATTGCACATACCATGCATAGGAACATAAGAAACAGGAGCGGGAGTCGGCCTTTCGGCCCTTCGAGCCTGCTCCGCCATTCAATAAGATCATGGCTGACCTTCTACCTCAACTCCACCTTCCTGCACTATCCCCATATCCCTTGATTCCCTTCAGTCCGAATTTGTTGCTGTTTTACTAATTAACGAAATGCGACATGAAGTAATAATACTTAATGGTAATGCACAAAAATGTATATACGCACAATATTCAGAAACAACTGAATTTGCTACGGCAATCACTGATCAAGACAATAATACACCACTTTAAAGATTGCTCTGGGTGAAATTACTTGTGAAAGTTTTTACATTGACATGTGTTTAAAATTCCCCCTTACTTTTCATAACAAAACAAACCTTTGTGTTGTCAGGTCTGTGAGTACGGCACATTGTGTGGGCAGATATGGTAATGTAATCACAGAACATCTTGAGAGAATTAGGTGTATTGAACGCAATCGTGCCTTAGGGTTGGTGCAACATACAAGCTACATTTTAACTCTTCAGCTACTCAATTACTTTTGCATTGTGTAGAAGAATCCAACCAAGCAGAATCAGAAACAATGGGCGCGATTTTGCCAGCCCTGCGGAGGCAGGTATGAAGGCGGGACTGGCGGAAAAATGGCAGAATTGGGAGGCGGGTGCCCAACCCACTCCCAACCCGCCCCCGTGCCATCTTGCCAGGAGGCGGGTAGCCGTCCCGCATCAGGTCCCGTCTCCTTGGAGGCGGGAAGGGATTAAAGCCACTCAACTGCCTGTTAGCAGGTAGTTAACAGGCAGAAAATAGAATTATCCCCTTTCTGCCCACACAAGTGCCGGCTTCCCGAAGGCTCCGAAATCCGCCAGGTCAGCGAGGCGAGCAGTGGGTCTGCGGTGGTCGGAGGGGTCCAAAAGTGTGCTGTGGAGGTGAGTGATGGGTGCAAGTGTGGAGAGGTGAGTATCTGAGGTAAGTGCAAAGTGTTAGAAAAAGTGTAATTACCTTTGTTTCTTCCTGCAGGCTTCAGTCGGTGGGTATGTGGAGAGTCTTGCACCTCCGCGGTAGAGATGACAGATGGCTGTTACATTCTCCAATGCAACAACCATCTCATTTCTGCAAAAGAAAGAGGTTTGATGAGGTCTTGAATTCAAGAACTCATCAAACTACAGAGAATATCAATGTTTGACAGCTTCACAGAGCTGTCAAACGATGACAACTCATCTTTGACAGATGAAACGTCATACGTTGACGTTCTCTGCAACTGGCTTTCCCTTAATTGGTCTGCTAAGCCCGCTGGGCGGGCTTAACAAGGTCAATCAAGGGAAAATAATGTGGGTTGGCCAGAAGTTGATGGAGGCGGGACTGAAACCCGACAAGTGGGAGTGCCGCCTCCAAAAGCTCCCCATTGGCAAAATCACCCCCAATGTGTTCTGGGAGAATGGCATAGTGAGTTAAAGCCTGGTCATTGTCGACCCATCAGCTCTCTCACCCTCTTGTCTCAAGAGCTCAATCTTGCACCTTGTAATTCCTGACATTGCTCCTCCTTTCTCTCCCTATCTATTGAGAGAAAACAAAAGAATGCTATGGAGTTGTGGCTTCCCCACTATTCATAACCTTAGCACAAGCCCTTTAATAAAACTACAGTGATGCTGGGATGGCCCTATCTCCATAACCATCTACAGTAGGAGAAAACACTGCAAATTCCACCAGCACTCCACATGAAGGCAGAGAGAAAGAAATACTTAAATGTATGTATAGTCCATTATCATGTTCTCAAAGTGTCTTAAAATGATTTACACAATGCATTACTTTTGGAGTGCAGTGACTGATATTACGTAAGTAGATATGCTAACTACTCTGTGCTGGTAACATCCCATAAAAATCATTTAGATAACTATCCATTTAATCTGTTTTCAGTGCTGTTGGTTGAGGGAGGAATGTTGTCCAGGACATGCAATTTTTCATTTCAACCTGAATGGGAAGCTCAACATAAGGTCTGATCTGAAGGATAGCACATCCAACAATGGCATGCTCCCTCAGTACTGCAGTGCTCCAATCCGTGGTGTGGGCTTACACCGTCTAGAGGAAGGAAAGCTAAAAAAAAAATTGAGACAGCAAAGGAAGAGAAAGGGAGGATGAAAGGAAAGTTGACTACATTAATGTTCCTTTGCTGACCCTGTGGCCTGTATTGTTTGCCACATTTAACAACCTATGTTTTTGGTGTGAGTAAGCACATCAGGTTGTGACTGCAAATTTCACACCAGTGGTTTGTCCAGTGTATTTGAAACCTTATTTCGAACTTGGGGAATTTCAGTTACTGAGGGAAAGAAATGGCGGATTATTTTCTTTTCAGAAAATATTTTAAATGATGGATTGGTTCATCTTCTTTTCTTCATTGGTTGTTTCTCCTGACTGCTCATCGAATGCAGCTCTGGTCCAACTAAAGTTTTAATAATCAGACATGAACGGAGTTTAGAAAGTCTCGACCCAGTTCCTGTGGGCCCACAGCCCGAAACGGCCCATAATTCAGCATTATCTTCTTCTTCTTAAGCAGTCCATCGGCACCGAGGATGACTTGCTTCCACATTAAAAATGAGTTCGCAGGTGACTGATGAGTCCAATGCGGGACCTACAGTCTCTGTCACAGGTGGGGCAGACGATGGTTGAAGGGGCGGGTGGGTGGGGTGCTTGGTTTGACGTGCGCTCATTTTGCAGGATCTTGCGGATGCCCATAATTCAGCATTATGTTGACAATCTGACCAGCAGAGTACATACAAATGGCTGGTTGTGAGAAATTGAAATAGGTATACTGGCACTGTCAGATGGTCCTTCCTCTGTGGTTAGGGTCAAGATACATTGTTGGTGCAGAGTAGAAGGAGCTTTGCCCTACATCTAGCCATCTCCTATCCGAACAATGACATCACTGAACCTGAGCACAAAATACCACAAACATATGCTGAATACACTCTCCTACCTGTGGGAAAATATTTTCTTTCTAAAAATGTGAAGAGTGACAGCATGTTGTATTTAAAAGGTTTTGGTTTCTTGGCAAAGTCTTCCCTCTCTCATATATAAGGACTCTTGAAATGTCTCCAAGACCCATATAATCATATAAACATATAAGCTGTTTCAAGAGCTTCAATCCCATTCTGTCATTTGAGACCACTGGCCCTGTTCCTCTCATAGGCTTCCCACAATAAGTACTGATGAAATTACACAACAACTGTGATCATATTGGCTAACAGCTGTGTCTGACATCTGTGGCTCTTGGCACAGTGAACGAAAAGGGTTTTTTTTTTTCCCCCTCCTCGTCTGTGATTAGATTGAAAAGGAGGACATGGTAAATGTAGCAAAGCTGATAACTAGCCACATAATTTGGCAAACTGTGGGAGAGTAAGCGGTGTGCATAAAATTGTGCAGTTTTACAGAAACATGTTAGAGCCCTCGCAATGCAAGTGCGACAGGCAGCGTTAAACATGTTCCAAGCCCAGATCAGTCAAGCTTTCCTTAAACAATAGAGTTTTCGAGCTCCATCTCAAAGGCGAAAGGAAATGTTTTAATGTGACCCCGCATGCTGCAGGGATGAATTTGGAGTCCTAGCGCGTTGAATCTTTGGGGTATATTTTCAGCTTGCCACTTGGATGTAAAACTGGTCTTGGCTGCTTGGCCACCCGTTATAGAAACCGCCCGAATTTCATTTTCCCTGATTGCAACGGAAATGTAAAATAGGTGGCTGATCCGCTGTGCCAGTTATATGCCCAGATGGCAAGTTGGAAATCTACTCAATTGTATCTCAACAATGTTCTTTCTTGGGTGATAAGAACATAAGGATGCCAGCTTCCTATTAGGGGGGCTGAATCCCATCTCGGACTATTGTTCAAAGTCAGTTCCCTTCAATAGCTGAGTTGCTAAATAGTGAATAGTGCAACCCTTTGTCTCCGTGTCAAAGGCAAACCCAGGCAAACGAGTGATGTTTACCAAAAGTACGTCTCCTATCAGGGCATCATGGTCTGCTCGTGGCCCTGCACAAGAATGAGTCTACGACCTGAACTTGAAATCATAAAATCATATAGCGCAGAAGGAGGCCATTCAACCCATCGTGCCTGTGCCGGCTCTTTGAAAGAGTTATCCAATTAGTCCCACTCCCCTGCTCTTTCCCCATAACCTGCAATTTTCTCCCCTTCAAGTATTTATCCAATTCCTTTTCGAAAGTTACCATTGAATCTGCTTCCACCACCCTTTCTGGCAGTGCGTTCCAGATCATAACAACTTGCTGCATGAAAAAAAATTCTCCTCATCTTCCCTCTGGTTATTTTGCCAATTACTTTAAATCTATTGAAGCTATTGAATCATTGAGACTGGTATTCCTACACTGTACGAATGTATTTATAAATTCCCCTCCCCCTTCCCCACATTACGGGTAATTAAATGGTACAGGAAATGTAAATAAGATCATGTGATATGGGGGATGCTTAAAATTTGTTAAAAAGAATTGTTAAAATGTAACTGATAGAAATGAGGGGGTGACCGAATAGAGGTCTTTAAAATGATGAAGGGTAGACATAGAGAAGATGTTTCCACTTGTAGGGGAATCCAAAACTTAGGGCCATAAATACAAGATAGTCACTAATAAATCCAATAAGGAATTCAAGAGAAGCTTCTTTACCCAGAGAATGGTTAGAATGTGGAACTCGCTACCACAGGGAGTGGTTGAGGTGAATAGCATAGATGCATTTAAGGGGAAGCTAGATAAGTACATGAGGAAGAAAGGAATACCAGGTTATGCAGATAGTGGCCCAAAAATTCGGCCATTCTCAGGTGAGTACAGACTGTGTACTCACCCGTATTCATTCCCGAAATGCCGGTTTCCTGCATGCACTGCGCATGCGCGGGAAACCGGCACTTCCGGTATGGCGAAGGGGGCGGTTCCTAGGTGAACCGCGTGCACACTAGAGGCTGCGCGCACGCAGCACACTTAGGTTTTTTTTCAGGTTTCAACGCGAGGGTAAGTATTGAAGATTCTACGCTAGCAAAAAGGAGGCGTAAGACCCCTTTTGAACAAGGTAAGTAGTTAATTAAGTATAATTTTAATTTTTTTTAACAGGTTTATCTTTCTTAGAGACTTTAAAGAAAGGTAAGTTTATTTTTATAACTTTTAAAAAGTATTTAAATTTTTTCAAAAATTTAAATTTTTGTTTAAAGTGGTTAATTTATTTAACTATAGTTATTTTATAAATGTGATGGTTTTTTTTTTAATTTATTTGAGGTTTAGCTGTTCTTTTGGGGCCGATTTCAATTCATAGATTTGACAGGTCTCCTGTCAAATCTATGAATGAAAGATGGTCTGCTGCCATTGGCTCTCCATGGCCCACGTGATCCCAGGGGTCGCATCGCACTAACTGCGCCCCTGGGACACACAAGCACTGCGCGCCGACTCTTGGGAGAGGCCCAGGACCCGAAGTTCCTGTGGGCCCGAAACACAACGGCAGGCGCGGTGGGTAAGAGCGCGCGCGATCCTTACCCCCGCGGCAAGCCGGCCACCCGAATTTCTAGGCCAGTATTAGATGGTGGTAGGATGGGAGGAATGGCCTGTTTCTGTGCTGTAGATTCTATGTAATACGTAATTGGACATTGCGCCCTTTAATAGGACACAACTCCACCTTAGTAGAACATTGCATTGTGCGTCACATGGTGTAACACTCCTGCCTTTATAAAACATCTCATCATCCAACTGAATGAACAATGCCACAGCAGAAAGACTAATAATATATTAAAGGTTGTTGTAAAGGTCTTGCCTCTAGCACACACTTCCTGTTTGTCACGCTTACTTCCTGCTGCCACACTTTTGCCATCACAGTTTGTTGGTTGGCTCAAAGTAAAATGGCAGCAAATCAGAACTGAAGAAATAGTCCGTACAAATCGAAAGTGAGGAAAGTGGCTGCAAACCCACCAATAAGAAACTACGGAGGGCTTACGTGAACCACTAATCTGAGATGACCAGTCAGGAAAACCTACTAATTAAAGAAAGGAGAAGGTGAACCAATTCATCACTCAATATATGTTATGAAAACAAAATTGCCTGCCATTTCTTCCCTCGGTGATTGCTATTGTTCAAAATGCAATTTTAAACAAAACAAAAATGTCCAGAAATTCCTGTACTACGCACCTCAGAGTGCTACAATCATCTGCTGGGGGAATTGGTTCACTTGCCGAGTTGGAATTAATTCAATAATGAGGGAAATGAAAGTGTTCAATATAGTCCTGTTTTAATACAATCTTTGGGCTGCAAGCACTAACACCTAACACAAGATGCTGCACGTTAACCAGCATATGATAATTGGCTATACCTTTAATAGCTGAGCCTTCTCAATTAAGCACCTTCATGCTTTGCTGCGTGATTACCTGTGAGTATTGTCACCTAAATTTAGGAATGCAACTGGACAAAATAATTGGCAGATCTTTTTTTCTCTCAAACTCGTGCATTTCCTCATATACTGCCCCTGTCTCTCCTTTTCCCTCTCCCTCTCACAAGTCACAATCTACAGCCGGTGTTAAGTCACAAAGGGGCACATTTCTTTTTTCCCCACCAGTCGAGTGACAGCTGCCATGTCCGATGGTGTCACCCTTTCTCTAGGCTATCTAAGCTACACTAGTTTCTAGTCAAGGGTTTTGCCTTCCTCGTAACTGTCGCATTATGGAACAGTGACCCTGGGTACTGTGTGGCATAATGTCACTTATCTGTCGCTCCAAACCTCTTGACAAGTGACAACCCACAATCGCGCCTTTCGGTAAATTAGATAGCCCTGCTGTCAGGACCATTTTGAGACTGGAATAATAGGACCTGATCCTGTCCTATTTATGCTATTGCAGCCCACCCACAAACATTTCGAAGTAACCTTTCGCCTCTACACAGAACTGATGGAATACAGGTGCATTTATTTGCATGCTTGCAGTGTGTCCCCACAGGCATTGGATTCTTTTCTTTAAAAAGAACAAAAGGCACTCGGGTTTACAATTTGTGAAGGAGAGAGACATCAGGAAAATATTCTGTGCAGTTTTCTTTTGCAATATTGTTGAATTAAATAAGGGTACCATGAACAAGTGCAGATGATTGATTCTTGTGTCTTGCAGGTTTGGTCATAAACTAGGTGCAAATTTCATAATGTGGTAGAGGCAGAGTGTGATATCTGCAAGTGCACATCACTGCTCCCTTGTCACATCCACAATCAGTTCAGCAACGGTACGAAAAAATCTCCAGCTACTTGTGGCTGTTGCATTACACATGAGCACAACAATTAATAAGCTTGTTAGTGGAGAATGACGCTCAGGCTGAAACTGAGCTTAGTCTGACAGACGAATGGACCACGTCCGCACATAGTTATTAAATTACAAAAAAAAGTCCCGACGGAAGTTGTGTGGCCGGTCTCGTTCCCCCCCACCCCCCCCCCCGCACCCTCCTTGTTGAACTAATTGCATTTGCCTTCTTTTTAAATGTTGAAAATCCTCTCTGTGACTCACGCTAAACTCCAAAGATGGGTTCACGTTGTTTTTGTATCTGGGAGACAACCTGTGGTTTTAGATGACTGCTCTGTCAGTTGTGGAGCTCTCTCCATTAATTTGTCTGCTTCACTGAACAGTAACAATTACACGGCACTCATTCTGTTATCCCCAGCTGTTCATTATGACTGCTATCTTTGTTTTTTTTTTAAACTCGTACAAATGGTTGTATTCTAGATTATTATGCAAATGTCATGATTTCCTGGAAAAAAAATACACATCCACAAATGGAAGTTTTATACGTGAATTACATTTTTTTTTAGATCTTCTTTCCAACCACATAAATACTGTGGCAACAAGAGCAGGTCAGAGGCTAGGTATTCTGTGGTGGGTGTCTCACCTCCTGACTCCCCAAAGCCTTTCCACCATCTACAAGGCACAAGTAAGGAGTGTGATGGAATACTCTCCACTTGCCTGGATGAGTGCAGCTCCAAAAACACTCAAGAAGCTCGACTCCATCCAGGACAAAGCAGCCTGCTTGCTTGGCACCCCATCTACCACCATAAACATTCACTCCCTCCACCACCAGCATACCGTGGCTGCAGTGTGTACCATCTACAAAATGCACTGCAGCAACTTGCCAAGGCTTCTTCGGTAGCACCTCCCAAACCAACGACCTCTTTCACCTAGAAGGACAAGGGCAGCAGGTGCATGGGAACACCACCACCTCCAAGTTCCCCTCCAAGTCACACACCATCCTGACTTAGAAGTATATCGCCGATCCTTCATCGTCGCTGGGTCAAAATCCTGGAACTCTCTCCCTAACAGCACTGTGGGAGCACTTTCACCTCACGGACTGCAGCGGTTCAAGAAGGTGGCTCACCACCACCTTCTCGAGGGCAATTAGGGATGGGCAATAAATCTGGCCTTGCCAGCAATGCCCACATCCCATATACGAATTTTTAAAAAATTATCCATTTGTTGCCAAGTCTACTACGAGGAGCAGATATGGAGACTTGCTACCGGTGCTCCAACAGCAGTGCTTGGTGACGTAAGAAAACTACTAGGCACTTGGTCTAAGCGTTAAACAAAGCTTTAAGCAACTGTTTTACAACATGGAGGTCTAGTTGTGTCCTTTATTAGTTCCTGTTAAGAATGTCCCGCGCAAGCTGGGCCCGTGCCCGAGTATTTATACTCTCCCTGGACAGCGCCACCAGCAGGCTGCCCAGTATTATTTCATAAGTCATTTCCACATGAATGACAAGATTCATGTCATTCTTCCCGCCTGAAAGATTGGAAGTCCGGCGACTTCCTTTTATCGGATTAATCGGACTACGAATAGCTGCAGTCGTTTGGATCTCCGTTTGTGGCTGGAAGACACGTCTCCTCGGACCGTGTCTTGGTCCTTAGGTCGCTTGGTTCGTACCGGCGGGCTGGCAGAGTCCGTGTCGCATTGATCGACCTGAGGGGGACTGGGGAGATCGTGACTCCGGGTGCGGGCCCCCACAGGCGCAGAGCTGGCTTCATCCTGCTCAGTAGCCGGTGACTGACCGGCGTCCTGGTTTCAGGTGGCCATCCCGCGGGAAGCGCTCTGTTCCCCGGGTTGATCCGGCGGAGAAGCTGGCAGATCCCTTGATGTCCCGGGTAGGGCGTCATCCTCAGAGGAGCGCGGATTATCGGCGTCGTTAACACGGATCTCTCTATCGATTGGGTCCGTGGGACCGGTTGGGCAGGGAGCCAGATCCCGAAGTGAAACTGTGGACTCCCGGCCATCAGGGTACCGCATGTACGCGTATGTAGGATTAACATCCGTTAGTTCCACCTCGTCGACGAGGGGATCACTCTTGGAGGATCGGACGAATCTTCGGAGCAGCACGGAGCCAGGAGCTGCCAACCATGATGGTAGGGACGTCCCATGAGTGGAGCGACGCTGGAACCCGAAGAATCGTTCGTGAGGAGTAACATTGGTGGATGTAGTAAGATGAGACCTGATGGAATGCAACGCATCAGGGAGCATAGTTTCCCACTGCTGGTCTGGTAGATTGTGTGACCTCAGTGCAAGACGAACAGCGTTCCAAATGATAGCGTTGCATCTCTCAACCTGTCCGTTTCCAATAGGATGATACAGTGTCGTTTTACTTGTGGCGATTCCCTGTTGGGAAAGATAACTTTTGAGTTCGCTTGACATGAAGGAGGGACCCCGATCAGAGTGGATGAAATTGGCCGTACCGCAAAGGGAAAAGACCTGATCGAGTCATTTGATCACTCTGGAAGTAAACATATTGGGACAGGGGAAAGCAAAGGGAAAGCGTGAATATTCGTCCACCAAAGTAAGCAAGTAGGTGTTTCGCGTTGAGGAAGGCAATGGCCCTTTAAAGTCAATGCTGAGTCGCTGCATAGGCTGTGTAGCGTGTATGAGCGAGCCATCCGGCGGACGGAAGAATTGCGGTTTTAATTCCGCGCAAATTCTACAAGTGGAGCATGTTCTTTTCACGTCTTCCATAGAAAATGGGAGATTTTTAGATCGAACAAAGTGCAACATACGGGTAACGCCAGGATGGCATAAGTCAGTATGAAGATCCGCAAGAGTCGACGTTGACATGGAAGAGCAGAATGCACGCGTGAGGGTATCTGGGGCCACATTCTCCTTGCCGGGTCGATACTGTATGGTGTAGCCAAAGGCGGCCAATTCCATCCTCCAGAGCTGTATTTTGTTATTCTTGATTTTAGTGCGTTTCCAGTTAACCAGCATAAAGGCCACAGAGCGCTGATCGGTTATGAGTGTGAAATGGCGACGAGCGAGAAAATGACTCCATTTACGTATTGCTTCAATGATAGCCGTAGCCTCCTTCTCAACAGGAGGATAATGGAGCTCACTACCCTGCAAAGTTCTGGATAGAAATGCAACGGGTCGACCGCCTTGATTCAAGGTAGCCGAGAAATCCACCTCCGATGCATCGCACTCGACCACGAAAGGGAGATTTTCATCGATGGAATGAAGCATGAATTTTTCCAGTTGTTGCTTGAGGAGGTCAAAAGCTGAAATAGCCCTCGCTTCCAACGGAAATGACTTCGCGTGAAGCAGGGGCTGGATCTTGTCGGAAAAGTGAGGTATCCACTTCGCATAATAGGCGAACATGCTGAGGGCCCGACGAAGAGAGCTGAGATTCGTAGGAGGAGGGAGCTCCTGAAGCGGACGAAGTCGCTCCGGATCCAGTTTGATGACACCATTGCCCACCCAATAGCCAAGGATGTTGACTGATGGTACTGATTTCACAGATTTGGACTCATTTAAGGTTAAGTTGCGACGACGGAGAACGTCAAGAAATTTCTGGAGGTTGGCATCATGCTCCTTCTGGTCATGACCAGCAATGGTGATATTATCCAGATATGGAAGAGTGTCCGTTAAGTTCTCCTGTTTGACTAGGGCTATCCATTGCCCATTGAAAGACGGCCACCCCATTGGTGACCCCAAATGGAAGGTGACAAAACTGGTAAAGCTGACCATTGGCCTCAAAGGCCGTATACTTTTTGTCAGAGTCCTTTAACGGTACTTGGTGGTATGCGCTCTTTAAGTCAAAAGTTGAAAATACCTTGTAGTTAGCAAGGTTATTGACCATGTCATCGATGCGTGGTAGTGGGTAAGCATCCAGGTCGGTATACGGGTTAATAGTTTGCGAGTAATCGATGCAAAGACATTTCTTGTGTTGCTTCAGAGGATTTTTAACAACGACGACTTGAGCCCGCCAGGAAGATGAACATGGCTCAATGATACCGTCAGCTAGAAGGCGAGAGATCTCTGCCTCGATAAAGGATAGGTCATCTTGGCTGAAACATCGTGATTTAGTGACTATGGGCTTACATCGGGGGGAAAGATTGGCAAACAAGGAGGGCTCATCGAGCGAAGCCACCGAAAGTGCACAAAACGGTACTTTGGAAATAGTAAGCTCCGGTTTTGATCCTCCAAACTCGAAAGTGAGTCTTTTGTTTTGTTTCTGGAAATCCTGTCCCAGGAGCACATCACTGCATAGGTTTTTGAGCACCCCGAGCTGGGTAGAGAAATAAGTGCGGCCATCGAGAATAAAGTCGACAAGACAAAAGCCGGAAGAGTTGGTGGTCAGTGTCATCAGAGCCATTGCAATTTCCCTGTCCGAGGGGTAAATACGCAGTTTTAACTTACTGACAGCCTGCACACTGATGAAGCTGTCAGAGCTGCATGAGTCAATTAATGTACTCAAAATGTGTCCATTTACCGAACCTTCGTGACTGCATGGGACAGGCTTTGGGGAAAAACAGCTGTGATGGAAGGAGGGGCAGTTTTATCCTTGACAGCTGTAACATTAGTAGTGGCTCTTGGGGGAGAAGCAGTTTTATAGATGACAGCTGTAACATTAGTAGTGGCTCTTGGGGGGGAAGCAGTTTTAGAGATAGCAGCTGTGACCCTAGAAGAGGCTCTTGACTGACATACTTTCGAGAAGTGGCCTTTCTTACTGCAATGATTGCAGGTTACATTACGAGCAGGACAAAATTTCCTATAGTGAAATGCACCTCCACAGAAGAAACACTTCCTTTTAGATCACCAAGATGTCGCTAGGGTAGGGTTGTCATCAGCTAGGATAGAGTCGTCATCAGTGAGGGCTTCCGCCTGAGGCTTATCGGAGGAGTTACTAAAGGTGATAGCAGCAGTCCATGCACGTGGTAAAAGATAGGCTTCTGCATTTTTTTTTTGCCAAGTCCAGAGAATATGCCTGGTCATAGGCAGTTTGTAACTCAAGGGTTTCATTCTCCAACAGACGCTGGCAAATGAAGGGAGACGCAATTCCATTAATAAAAGAATCACGAATTAACTCCTCCTGGTACTGCTCAGCTGAGACAGCCTTGAGATTACAATCTTTGCTGAGCCTGCGAAGCTTTTGAAGGAATTCGTCAAGTGATACCCCGGATTGTTGTCGAGTTGTGGCCAGTACATGCCGAGCAAAAATTTTGTTTGGGGCCTTAACATATAGTTGCTGCAGTATTCGGATAGCGGAGTCATAGTCTACACAGTCTTCGATATAGTCAAACACATAAGGGGATACATAATTGGCAAGTATCTCTAACTTATCAGGAACATTCTCACCACACACCCTGAGGAAGTTGCTGAAGGTACGATACCAGTGTTTCCATACCTTAGCAGTTGTAGGTGTATTCGGGTCCAGGTCAAGACGGGCGGGTCGGAGTAGTTTCTCCATGATGGATTGATTACTACATCCGGTTCCTTTCTACGTTTGAGTCATAGCCGTCTGTTCCCAAAACCACTCAGAGCGTGGAGCAGGTTCAGTTGATTAAATGTCAAATTTGGTGTCAAAAACAGAAAGGCAGACTATTATCTGAATGCCAATAGATTGGGAGAAGGGGAAGTGCAACGAGACCTGGGTGTCCTTGTGCACCAGTCGCTGAAGGTAAGCATGCAGGTGCAGCAGGCGGTGAAGAAGGCAAATGGTATGTTGGCCTTCATAGCGAGAGGATTTGAGTATAGGAACAGGGATGTCCTGCTGCAGTTGTACAGGGCCTTGGTGAGACCACACCTTGAGTACTGTGTGCAGTTTTGGTCGCCTTATCTGAGGAAGGATGTTCTTGCCATGGAAGGAGTTCAGCGAAGATTCACAAGGCTGATACCTGGGATGGCAGGAATGACATATGAGGAGAGATTGGGTCGATTGGGCTTATACTTGCTGGAGTTTAGAAGAATGAGAGGGGATCTCATCGAAACATATAAAATTCTGACAGGTCTGGACAAACTAGATGCAGGAAGAATGTTCCCGATGGTCGGAGAGTCCAGAACCAGGGGTCATAATCTAAGGATAAGGGGTAAGCCATTTAGGACAGAAATGAGGAAGAATTTCTTCACCCAGAGAGTGGTGAGCCTGTGGAATTCTCTACTACAGAAGGTAGTTGAGGCCAAGTCATTAAATATATTGAAGAATGAGTTAGATATATTTCTTAAAGATAAAGGTATCATGGGATATGGGGAGAAGGCAGGGACAGGGTACTGAGTTTGGATGATCAGCCATGATCTCATTGAATGGCAGAGCAGGCTCGAGGGGCTGAATGGCCTACTCCTGCTCCTATCTTCTATGTTTCTATGTTTCTAATTGACGTAAGAAAACTACTAGGCACTTGGTCTAAGTGTTAAACAAAGCTTTAATCAACTGTTTTGCAACATGGAGGTCTAGTTGTGTCCTTTATTAGTTCCTCTTAAGAATGTCCCGCGCAAGCTGGGCCCGTGCCCGAGTATTTATACTCTCCCTGGACAGCGCCACCAGCAGGCCACTCAGTATTATTTCATAAGTCATTTCCACATGAATGACAAGATTCATGTCACTTGGGTCAGCAGGAAACACGCTCAGGAACGAATGGATCATTTATGCACACAGTACATGAGTTATCAGCTTGGCTCAGTTGGCAGCATTCTTGCCTTTAAATCAGAAGATTTGGGGGTTTCCAGTTCCACTCCACGGCTTGAGTGGACAATGCAGGCCGACAATTGCGGTGGAGTACTTTTGGGGAATCCACTCTTTCAGCCGCAACGTTAAACCCAGGCCCCGTCTGCCCATTCAGGTGGACGTGAAAGATCCCTCAGCCTTAATTGAAAGGGTAGCTGGCGCCACCAGCCAAACAAAATATCAAGCGGCGGTTTAGCTCATTTGCCGCTGGTGGGAGCTTCCTGTGCGCAAATCGGCTGTGGCAGTTACTTGACGGTGACTGCGCTGCAGAAGTCATTCATTGGCTGTGTGCAATAAGGTGAATGTAAATATACGTTCTTTATTCGGTCAGCTATTCCCTTATGAGGAGCCATATCAGCAAACTGGTGTGGAAAGTTGGCAAAAAGAACATGGCATGCATGGGGATTGAAGTATCACCTCTTCTCCCACAGCTTCAATGTAAGGGTGTAGAGCTCAGGATTTTACTACTATGCGACCATGGGAGGGGGGGTCATTTTCTCTAGGTACTAGTTTCACTGAAAAAGTTGAACTCCTGTTTCTGTACTTGCACTGACTTGTTGCTAAAATGAATGTGGAATTCCTTCCCTCAATCTCAGCCGCTTCTATATTTCAAGGTAGAGTCAGCGTTCACTGGTGGTTTTAATAACACGTGTAGACTTAGAAACAGAAAATGCTGGAAATACTCAGCAGGCCAGGCAGCATCTGTGGAGAGAGAAACAGAATTGACATTTCAGGTCTGTGACCCTTCATCGACCTGAAACGTTGACTCTGTTTCTCTCTCCACAGATGCTGCCCGACGTGCTGAGCATTTCCAGCATTTTCTGGTTTTTATTTCAGATTTCCAGCATCCGCTGTCTTTTGCTTTTGTATTAGACTTAGACACAACAAGATCAGCAACAAGAGCATTTCATTTGTCAGCTTAAGTCAGCGGTAGTGATGGCTAGTGTCCAATCTCTTGAGTGGGAATACAACAAAGTCACCTCTTGGTGTTGCTGTTGGACTTCCTTTTCTCTCGCTCTCTCTCAACTCACAGTTGGCCCATGGAGTCAACTTAAGATGTTAATGTCCCCAGCTGCAACTGCTCCCCTCAGGAAGATGTGAGGACTGAGATTTATGATGGGAAAGAGTGATTCAGACTATTGGTGCTGCACACAGGTCTGCCAGCACTGCAACTCCATTTAAATATACAGAGTGGTCTTTGCTTTCCGGAGTGCGATGCATTTAATTAGTTTATTTTGTTTTTACGTCCAAATAAGCAAATCTGACTCCAAAGAGTAACCGTCGGCAGACCTGTATGCAGCATCAATAGTCTAAAATGGAATAGCAACGCAAACCCTCACAAGTGAACCCTCCTTCATCCCAAGCGTGCACATTAGTTGACACAGATGGGGTCATCTGGAACTGGCCACTTTCCAAAGCAAGAGGTTGGCCAACTGCTGCTTCAGGAATTGGCACCTTTGAGAAACAGCTCTCTACAGTCTTCATGGGAGGGAAAGCTTGTCTACATGTTCCATCTGCCTCCTGTAATTTGGAACATCTGAATAGAGAAATAAAAGACTTGCATTTATATAGCACCTTTCACGACCTCAGAAGGTCCCAATGTGCTTTACAGCAAATGAAGGACTTCTTGAAGTGTAGTGACTGTTGCAATGTTGGAAACGCGGCAGCCAATTTGCGCACAGCAAGCTCCCACAAACAGCAATGTGATAATGACCGGATAATCTGTTTTCAGGTGTTGATTAAGGGATAAATATTGGCCCCAGGACATCGGGGAGAACTCCCCTGCTCTTCTTCAAAATAGTGCCGTGGGACCTTTTACATCCATTTGAGAAAGCAGACAGCATCTGGGTTTGATATCTCATCTGAAAGAAAACACCTCTGACAGTGCAGCAGTGCTGCACTGGAGTATTGGCCTAGATTTTGGGCCGAAAATTCGTACTCTCGCGTATTCCCACTCCAATTGCCGGTTTTCTGCATGCCCTGCGCATGCGCTGAAAACCGGCAATTGCTCTTTTGAAAAGGGGGCGGTTCCTCGGTGCATCGCGTGCGCGCTACAGGCTGCGCGCACGCTGTGCACTTCATGCTTTGGACGCGCAGGTAAGTACGGAAGATTTTGGAAATGGAAAAAGGAGGAGTAAGACCCACTTTTAAGAAGGTAAGTAGTGAATTAAGTATTTTTTTGAATTTTTTTTAACAGGTATATCTTTTTTAGTGACTTTAAAGACAGGTAAGTTTATTTTTATAACTTTTTAAAAGATTTTAAATTTTTTCAAAAATTTTATTTTTTATTTAAAATGGTTAATTTAATTAACTATACTTATTTTATTAATGTGATGGGTTTTTTTTTAATTTAATTGAGGTTTAGCTGTTATTTTGGGGGGGTGTAAGATTCATAGTTTCACAGCACGTTTGTGAAACTTATGAATGGAAGATGGTGTGCTGCCATTGGCTCTAACTGAGTCACGTGATCCCACAGCTCGCACGAATTCACTACGCCGCTGGGATACGCAAGCACTGCCCGGCTGATGTCTGGAACATCAAGTTCGTGCGAGCTGGATCTGAAAAAGCACAAGCGAGGTGAGAGATCGCAGGGAAGCCTTACCCCCGCGGGAACAGAGCGAGATCAATTTCTGGGCCTTTGTCTCTGGAGTAGGACTTGAACCCACAACCTTCTGACTCAGAGGCGAGAGTGCTACGACTGAGTCACGGCTGACAGAGAGCGTGGCATAGATACCCCACTACCAGCAGAGAAAGATCTGGTCTTCTGACCAAGCAACTGGCCTACCATATAGACTAAACTGGTTGTTCCAGATTGGACATGAAGTGACCGCGTTGGGTGGTGGGGGGGGCGGTGGGGGGGCGGTGTAGCAAATTGGTACAACTACCCTCCAAGCCACCAATTGACAGTCTGGCTGTTGAGTTGGGCAACCTTCTCCCCAAGAAATCTTCTTCCTTTGGTAGTGAAGTCTATTGCTGCATGCAGGACGTTCTCAACACTTTAGGCATACTGCGCTAAATGGAGGGGGCTTCCAATTTTCATGGCAAAGAATTTCCTTCAATTCTCTGCATGGCCACATTTCAGCCAAGGTATTTCAGCTCGTTTTTAAGGACTACTGCCTGGCTCTCTAATATCGTGTTTATACTGTGCCCCACTGTAGATGGATTTGACTAATTCAAGTTTCATTCTGATTCCACCCCAAGTCGTATTTCTACAGACCACTAACAACTGCATGTCTACTAGAATCCACTTTGCAATGGGTGCGAGGCATTCATCTTATCATTTTCAAGCCAGATTATGTCACAAAAATGAGAGTGCTATGGTTTGCAAATGACTATGTAAATGGCCCAGTAAGTGTCGCCATTCCTGTCCACCTTAATCCTGTGCAGAAAAAGCCTATTGTGGAATATGCACAGGTATCAAGAATTACGAACAGGTCCTTATGAAGCACGGATGATGAGAATATGCAGTGCATTGTCCTGGAAGGCCATAGATGCAGAATCAATTGAGATGTTTAAGAAGGAGATTGATAATTAATGAATACATTCACTCCCCTTCTTCTGCTTTCCACAAGCCCAGTGAGTGCGCTTCATTCTCTGTTCGTGAATTCTCCATCGGGTTGATTTTAACTCATTCCGCCTGGCATCAAGTGCAGCCTAAAAATGATGTCAGGTCACCTACCCTATCGGTTATGCTGGGGCTTGCAGCCACCACCATCTTGGGTAGGGTCCTGAGATGGGCTGCCAGATCGCCTGCCTGTTACAGGTGGGAGGCCACTTGTAATATGCCAATCAGGATCCTATGATGTATCCCACTCTAGGGACTTGAGCCCATAATCTATGTTTGACACTCCAGTGCAGTACTGAGGGAGTGCAGCACTGTCGGAGGTGCCGTCTTTCGGATGAGATGTTAAATCGAGGTTCCGTCTGCCTTCTCATGCGGACGTTAAAGATCCATAGCACTATTCGAAGAAGAGCAGGGGAGTTATCCCCGGTGTCCTGGCCAATATTTATCTCTCAACCAACATCACTAAAACAGATCTTCCTACATTGCAACAGTGACTACACTTCAAAAGTACTTCATTGGCTGTAAAACACTTTAGGACGCCCTGAGGTCGTGAAAGGCACTATACAAATACAAGTTTTTCTTTTTCTTTATACATAGGACCCTGATTACAATTTTGCTGTACGAATGGGTAAACCGTGCCCTGCACAAGCTCTGCCCAATCGTAACAGGCCCTGAGCAACCTAAACAACGGTCCTTACCGGAACCGCCAGAGGCCGCTCACAAAACGGCAGGAGGCAATGTTTTGGTGGGGCCTCCTGGGCCCACGTAAAAACTCCGGCCCACTGCTGGCCTGTTCAAGGCCACCCGCAGCTCTAACTTCCAACCCTCCGTCTCCGCCCACCAACGGGCTGCGGTGGGGACACTCACTTGGTACCTGCAGCTTAGCGATGGCATGTTACTAAGGCCTTGGGCCTCAAAATAGCTTGGGTCTCATGCCGTCAACAACAGACATGCAGCGACCTCACTCCGCCTGACATAAAAATCGGCCCACGTATCATTTTTTTATTGTCACTTCGAAAGGAAGTTTTAAGACCGTATGTGATTTTTTTTTTTGACCAAAATTGCATTAGAACTTTGTTTGTCAGAGTTTCCCAAATTTTACCACCGCAACATTTCGCTGAGGCAGAACCAAAAATGTCACGACACGGATATTTCTCAGGCTTTGGTATATTTTCGGATCAAAGCAAAGACATATGTTCCTGTCCAGATAAGTATCTTTTTATTTTGCAAATGAAACCTTCTGTAATCTGCACACATTTCTTTCTCGCTGTGTTGAAGTAAGATTTGTCACACTCTAACTCATTCATTCCCAAAATTGTGGCACTCTTTTCTTCATGGCATTCTCACGACACTTCCGTCTTGTGTTTGCTTTTCCGTAAGTACAGCATGGCCCCGTGACCCGAAACCTGTGCCCATGTACATGCACTAGCATTGCCGAGGTTAACAATCACCCTTAATTATGGTATGCAGTACACGGGAGATTGCATGGAATGCCAAACATCTTATCTGGTCTTCTTCAATAAGGTGCCAGATTAATGTGTATCGGCTAGAACCCACCAGATTTATTTACAGATTGAATAATACATAGATGCGGTGGAACACAACAAGGTACTGAGAGTGCAATAGAGATAACATCAGCCTATAAGAGGTTTAAGTATCCTTCTTAGAATGTATTCCTTACACAGCTTGATGAGCGACAGGATTATTGGATGAAATGTGAGATCTTCATAATGTAATGTGCGTGGGTGATGCAAATTCCCAGTACGCCCACAGAGTTCAGATCTCCAGTCAGAACTAAGAACCTGAGCAATCTGCACAGTGATTGATGTTATGAGAATTCTTCAATGTTACAACCAGTCCTTTGAAGTCAGCTGTCATATTTTGTGAGGTGCAGTGTTAATGTCTGAGTATTAGTCTTTCTGCTCATATTTTCCGTTTTAATGGTTTAGCAATCAGAGGAATTAAATTCTTCTATTCTACTGTCTGTCATCACTGCTTTTGCTACCTCCAGACTCAACTATTCAACTCTCTCCTGGACGGCCTCCCATCTTCCGCCCTCCATGAACTTGAGCTCATCCAAAACTCTGATGCCCAGATCCTAACTTGCACCATGTCCCATTCACGTCTTACATCTGTGCTCGCTGATCTACAATGGCGCCTGGTCCACCAACACCTAGATTTTAAAATTCTCATCCTTGTGTTCAAATCCCTCCATGGCCTCGACCCTTCCCTATCTCTCTAACCTCCACCAGCTCTACAACCCTCCAACAACTCTACGTTCCTCCAATTCTGGCCGCTTGTCCATCCCCCACTTCCTTCACCCCACCATTGGCGGCCGTGCCTTCAACTGGCTCGGCCCTAAGCTCTCGAATTCCCTGTCTAAAGCTCTCCATCTCTCTCTCGTCCTTTCAGACCCTCATAAAAACCTACCTCTTTGACCAAGCTTTTGGTCACCTGTTCTAATATTTTTGTTTTTTGTTTTTATGGGATGTGGGCGTCACTGGCAAGGCCAGCATTTATTGCCCATCCCTAGTTGCCCTTGAGAAGGTGGTGGTGAGCCACCTTCTTGAACCGCTGCAGTCCGTGTGGTGAAGGTACTCCCACAGTGCTGTTAGGGAGGGAGTTCCAGGATTTTGACCCAGCGACGATGAAGGATCGGCGATATACTTCAAAGTCAGGATGGTGTGTGACTTGGAGGGGAACTTGGAGGTGGTGGTGTTCTCATGCGCCTGCTGCCCTTGTCCTTCTGTGTGGAAGAGGTCGCGGGTTTGGGACGTGCTGCCAAAGATGCCTTGGCGAGTTGCTGCAGTGCATCTTGTAGATGGTACACACTGCAGCCACGGTGCGCCAGTGGTGGAGGGAGTGAATGTTTAAGGTGGTGGATGGGGTGCCAATCAAACGGGCTGCCTTGTCCTGGATGGTGTTGTAAAGTTTCCAAAATTTGCAGATCCCCAAAATCTAAGGAAAAAGGACTTTGGAACTACCCCAGAGTGATAAAAATAAGGAATTTAAGACCAAAACCAAGCTTTGGCATTTTAAAAGAACATGTCTGGACATGTAAGGAAGAGGGGGGCTGCACCTCTGTAAATAGCAGTTTTGGGTATTGCATTGTCTGGGAATTCAAGCCCCAGCAAACATTAACATTTGGACAATAGGCCCTGGGAGAAGGCCGCCCCACCCAAAACACAGAACCCATTACAGAGACGCATAAAGATAGGAATGCTAGGCCCAGCAAGAAACCCAAAACAAGAGGACAATGCAAACTCCAATAAAACAACAGATCGACAGGACACAAGCCACTTGACACTCAGTAAAAAGCCATTACTGGTAACGAGGTCTTTCAATTGACCAGGATTTGATTTGGTTTAGCATAGTTGAAGGCCCATCAAAACTTAACAAGCCTGCAAGGAACCAAGACAATGGACTGAACAGGCCTCAACTGAAACCAATCACTTCAGCACGAAGCCATGTTTAGTAAGGGGTTCTGGGAGCGAAGAAAAGAACAAAGGAGCTGAACATGTATAATACCCCAAGGAATTCCCCAAGAGCTCTCTCTCTCTCTCCGGACTCTCCCGCTCGGCCCTGTTCCAGGAGCAGCATGTTCCAGGAAGACACTCGACGACCGGACCACCATCAACTTACCTGGCTGGATTTCGCACTGTTAAAACCCCTGTTTGGTGAGCATTATCCCTGATCTCCTGAAACCGAAACCTAGCTAGATAGTGGGATTCTTGGGAGGGATAAGGGTTTTGTATATTGTCATTCTCCCTCGCCTGTACCGTGTGTTCCCCAACCTGTTTAAGTGTGAAGTGTGTTTTAAGTTTGTTACCTTTTTCTTTTAATAAAAGTCAAAATTCTTTCATCGGAACTTGTTGTCTACTGCATCTTTTTTCACAACCCCTAAATAAGTCCACGGTCTGAACCTGGGGCGTGGGAGCGATTCGAACCGCTCACTGAGTCAGGGGTAAGGCTGATCCCTACCACCACCACCCCCTACAATGTCGAGCTTCTTGAGTGTTGTTGGAGCTGCACTCATCCAGGCAAGTGGAGAGTATTCCATCACACTCCTGACTTGTGCCTTGTAGATGGTGGAAAGGCTTTGGGGAATCAAGAGGTGAGACACTCGCCGCAGAATACCTAGCCTCTGACCTGCTCTTGTTGCCACAGTATCTATGCGGCTGGTCCAGTTAAGTTTCTGGTCAATGGTGACCCCCAGGATGTTGATGGTGGGGGATTCAGAGATATTAATGCCATTGAATGTCAAGAGGCGGTGGTTAGACTCTCGCTTGTTGAAGATAGTCATTGCCTGGCACTTCTGTGGCACGAATGTTACCTACCACATATCAGCCCAAGCCTGAATGTCGTCCAGGTCTTGTTGCATGCGGGCATGGACTGCTTCATTATCTGAGGAGTTGCGAATGGTACTGAACACTGTGCAGTCATCAGCGAACATCCCCATTTCTGGCCTTAAGTTGGAGGGAAGGTCATTGATGAAGCAGCTGAAGATGTTTGGGCCTAGGACACTGCCCTGAGGAACTCCTGCAGCGATGTCCTGGGGCTGTGATGATTGACCTTCAACCACCACAACCATCTTCCTTTATGCTAGGTATGACCCCCGATTCCCATTCAGTTTTACTGGAGCTCCTTGAAGTCACACTCGGTCAAATGCTGCCTTGATGTCTAAGGCAGTCACTCTAACCTCACCTCTGCAATTCAGCTCCTTTGTCCAATGAGGTCGGGAGCCGAGTGGTCTTGGCGGAACCCAAACTGGACATCAGCGAACAGGTTATTGGTGAGTAAGTGCTGCTTGAAAGCACTGTTGATGACACCTTCCATCACTTTGCTGATGATTGAGAGTAGATTGATGGAGCGGTAATTGGCCAGATTGGATTTGTCCTGCTTTTTGTGGACAGGACATACCTGGGCAGTTTTCCACATTGTCGGATAGATGCCAGTGTTGTAGCTCTACTGGAACAGCTTGGCTAGGGGCGCAGCTAGTTCTGGAGCACAAGTCTTCAGCACGATAGCCGGGATGTTGTCAGGGCCCATAGCCTTTGCTGTATCCAGTGCGCTCAGCCGTTTCTTGATATCACGTGGAGTGAATCAAATTGGCTAAAGACTGGTTTCTGTGATGGTGGGGACCTCAGGAGCAGGCCGATATGGATCCTCCACTCGGCACTTCTGGCTGAAGATGGTTGTCTTTTGCACTCATGTGCTGGGCTCCACCATCATAGAGGATGGGGATATTCATGGAGCCTCCTCCTCCCGTTAGTAGTTTAATGCTCCACCACCATTCACGACTGGATGTGGCAGGACTGCAGAGCTTTGATCTGATCCGTTCATTGTGGGATCACTTAGCCCTGTCTATAGCATGCTGCTTCCGCATTTTAGCATGCATGTAGTCCTGTGTTGCAGCTTCCCCAGGTTGGCACCTCATTTTTAGGTATGCCTGGTGCCGTTCCTGGCATGCTCTTCTACACTCCTTATTGAACCAGGGTTGGTCCCCTGGCTTGATGGTAATGGTAGAGTGAGGGATATGCCGGGCCATGAGGTTACAGATTGTGCTGGAATACAATTCTGCTGCTGCTGATGGCCCACAGCGCCTCATGGATGCCCAGTTTTGAGCTGGTAGATCTGTTCTGAATCTATCCCATTTAGCGCAGTGATAGTGCCACACAACACGATGGAGGGTGTCCTCAGTGTGAAGATGGGACTTCGTCTCCACAATGACTGTGCGGTGGTCACTGCTACCAATACTGTCATGGACAGATGCATCTGCAACAGGGTAGATTAGTGAAGACGAGGTCAAGTAGGTTTTTCCCTCGTGTTGGTTCTCTCACCACCTGTCACAGGCCTAGACTTGGTCAGTAGTGGTGCTACCGAGCCACTCTTGGTGATAGACATTGAAGTCCCCCACCCAGAGTATATAAAGTGCCCTTGCTACTCTCAGTGCTTCTTCCAAGTGGTGTTAAAAATGGAGGAGTACTGATTCATCAGCTGAGGGAGGGCGGTAGGTGGTAATCAGCAGGAGGTTTCCTTGCCCATGCTTGACCTGAAGCCATGAGACTTCATGGGGTCCGGAGTCAATGTTGAGGACTCCCAGGGCCACTCCTGCCTGACTGTATACCACTGTGCTGCCACCCCTGGTGGGTCTGTCCTGCCAGTGGGACAGGACATACCCAGGGATGGTGAAGAAGGAGTTTGGGACATTGGCTGAAAGGTATGATTCTGTGAGTATGACTATGTCAGGCTGTTGCTTGACTAGTCTGTGGAGCAGCTCTCCCAATTTTGGCACAAGTCCCCAGATGTTGGTGAGGTGGACTTTGTAGGGTCGACTAGGCTCTTCATGTAGCTCGGTGTCAAATTCTGTCTAATTATGTTCCTGTGACGCACCTTTGGACATCTTACTACGTTAAAGACGGGATATAAAAGCAAGTTGTTGTTGTTGTTTTGCTTCGGGTACGGTGACCTTTGTCTGCAGAGGCTGTCTTATTATGATGAAAGTTATGGTCTAATTGTGCTGAGCGCTCCAGCGCCCTCCGAATTTTGGATACGTTTGTTGCATTCCAAGTAAATTGTTCTGGTAACTGAAACCACAATCTGCCGCGATGGTTAAATTGTAAAATAGCATATGAACTTCTGATGGCCTTTTAAAAGACCTATAATTTGATTACAAAATCAGAAAATGCTGGAAACACTCGGGCCTCTGTTGAGGAATGGAGGAATGGGGAACAAAGGCAGCCCCATTCACTGTAGTTGCCAACACAGCTCGCAAGGAAACACTTGAACTTTGCTTTTAACCTTTAAAAACTCTGTTAAATCTATCGGACGCACATTGCGGGTTGGACGTCCTCCTCGTGGCTATGCTCCTGGGCCTGGCTAACACCGCCATTCACAGGTCAAGGATGGGTGGGATCTAGGGTTGCCAGGACTGTCCTGGAGTCTCTAGGAATTAAAGATTAATCTCCGTAACACTGCTGCGAGTATCTCATTGGGGCTTTTAAAAAAAAAATGTTTTTCTTTTCATTTTTATTGAACACTTTTGTTTATCAGTTCTAAAAATATTGGGGATGCGGGCGGTTTGACTGACACCCAAACAAGTAAGGAAGTCTTTCCTATTGGTGCAGGAAGGCAATGCCCCGTGAGATGGATGTGCGAGGTGATCAATGGTGGGAGCATGGGCCAGGGCGGCTGCAGCACCGGAGGTCACGTTATGAAACCTCCAGGAATATGTCCAACCAGAGCTGGTAATCCTAGTAGGATCCGTTAGGAAGGTCACTCCATCTTTTTGTCTCTCTTCCGCGGGCTTACGTGCACCTGGGGGACCTCGGATAGGGATCACACGGCGTCCACTGGTACACTTGATGTCTTCGGCATGATCAACCATATAACCAGCAAAAGGAACCGGATGACAATTTAATGAGATGTTTGTTTTGTATATATTTTAGTTGGAGTGGACCATTTGTATTAGTGGTGCCCTTCTCGCAAAGAGGGCACTTGTAGTGATGCTGACCTTGAGTATCCAGTGTCACTCCTTTGGTCCATTTCAGAACAGTCCCAATCACTACTTATCGTACCACCTACTTTTTTTAAAAATCCTTGGTGATGTTCTGCCTTGCTATTTCATCTAACTTTCTCAATTTAAAACAAACCTCCAAACAGTTCGTTACAAGGTGGATGAGAGACTGCATTTCTTTTTTGGTTTTAGATGTTTAGAAGTCTCCAGAGACTTGAGCACAAAAGTCTAGGCTGACACTCCAGTGCAGTGCTGAGGGAGTGCTGCGCTGTCGGAGGTGCCGTCTTTCGGGTGAGACGTTAAACCGAGGCCCCATCTGCCCTCTCAGGTGGACGTGAAAGATCCCATGGCAATATTTTGAAGAAGAGCAGGGGAGCTCTCCCCGGTGTCCTGGACAATATTTATCCCTCAATCAACATAACTAAAACAGATTATCTGGTCATTATCACATTGCTGTTTGTGGGAGCTTGCTGTGCGCAAATTGGCTGCCGCATTTCCTACATTAAAACAGTGACCACACTTCAAAAAGTACTTCATTGGCTGTTAAGCGCTTTGGGATGTCCGGTGGTCATGAAAGGTGCTATATAAATTCAAGTTTATACACTTAATACACGGATACAGTGGAACGAATTCAAAGATTAACAAGGATAAGTATAGGCCTAAGGGACTAAATTATGAAGAAAGACTAAAGAGACCAAAATGATTTTCACTAGAGAAACAAAAGCTGAGGAGGCTGCTACAGGTATTCAGAAGAGTAAACAACAGAGAGAAGCTTAACCTGGACAGTGAGCATTGAACTTGAGGATTCATCAGTGGCCCGTACGCACATGCAGATGGTGCACAGGCCATCCCACTGCTGAATCTGTCATTGACGCACCCATTTTTCCGGGGTATAATGGGCACAACGCATACCAATTTCTACCCCATGGGAGCAGGTTCTGCATGTAAGCTGATAACATCCAGCTCCACCTCTCTCGACCCCACCACTGCCTCTGTGCTGTCAGTCTTCTTGTCAATCATCCAATTTTGGATGAGTTGCAGTTTCCTCCAGTTAAACATTGGGAAGACCAAAGTTTGGCGCCCGTCAAAAACTTTTGCCATCAATTCCATCCTCCTCCCCAGCCACTGTCTTAGGTCGCAACCTTGGCGTCCTATTCAATCCCAAGCTGATCTGCCAACCCCATATCCTCTTCATCACAAAGGCCACCTACTTCCACCTCAGTAACATTACACACCTCCACCCCTGCCTTAACTCATCTGCTACCGAAACACTCTTCTATGCCTTTGTCACCTCCAGGCTTGACTATTCCAATGCTCTCCTTGCCACCCTCCCATTCTCCGTGCTCCGTAAACTTCAGCTCATCTGAAACTCTGGTACCTGTATCCTATCCCACTCAACTATCGCTTCTGTTCATGTTGACCTACATTGGCTCCTTGTCTCCCAATCCACATGTTTAAATCCCTTCATATCCTTGTCTCTCCCTATCTCTGTAGCATCCTCCAGCCCTACAACCACCTCCACCCCCCCCCCCCCCCCCCCCCGCCCGCCCCCTCACCCCACCAAATTCTGTTCCTCTGACCCTGGCCACTTGTGCATCTTCCCCCTGTCTTCACGCCACCATTAACTGTGGTGCCTTCAGCCATCTCGGCCTTCTGCACTAGAATTCCCTCCTTAAACCCCTCTGCCTCCACACCTCCCTCTTCTCCTTGAAGACCCTCCTTAAAGCAGCAGCAGCGGCGAGAGGATAAAGTGTGGCCCGAGAGCGGACCTGAATTAAAGCAGCGTCCGCGGTGAGAGGATAAAGAGCAGCCCGAGAGCGGACCTGAATTAAAGCAGCGGCGAGAGGATAAAGAGCGGCCCGAGGGCGGACCTGAATTAAAGCAGCGGCGAGAGGATAAAGAGCGGCCCGAGGGCGGACCTGAATTAAAGCAGCGGCGAGAGGATAAAGAGCGGCCCGAGGGCGGACCTGAATTAAAGCAGCGGCGAGAGGATAAAGAGCGGCCCGAGGGCGGACCTGAATTAAAGCAGCGGCGAGAGGATAAAGAGCGGCCCGAGAGCGGAGCTGAATTAAAGCAGCGGCAGCGGCGAGAGGATAAAGAGCGGCCCGAGAGCGGAGCTGAATTAAAGCAGCGGCGAGAGGATAAAGAGCAGCCCGAGAGCGGACCTGAATTAAAACAGCGGCGAGAGGATAAAGAGCAGCCCGAGAGCGGACCTGAATTAAAGTAGCGGCAGTGGCGAGAGGATAAAGAGCGGCCCGAGAGCGGACCTGAATTAAAGCAGCGGCAGCGGCGAGAGGATAAAGAGCGGCCCGAGAGCGGACCTGAATTAAAGCAGCGGCAGCGGCGAGAGGATAAAGAGCGGCCCGAGAGCGGAGCTGAATTAAAGCAGCGGCAGTGGCGAGAGGATAAAGAGCGGCCCGAGAGCGGACCTGAATTAAAGCAGCGGCGAGAGGATAAAGAGCGGCCCGAGAGCGGAGCTGATTAAATCAGCGGCAGCGGCGAGAGGATAAAGAGCGGCCCGAGAGCGGAGCTGATTAAATCAGCGGCAGCGGCGAGAGGATAAAGAGCGGCCCGAGAGCGGAGCTGATTAAATCAGCGGCAGCGGCGAGAGGATAAAGAGCGGCCCGAGAGCGGAGCTGATTAAATCAGCGGCAGCGGCGAGAAGATAAAGAGCGGCCCGAGAGCGGAGCTGAATTAAAGCAGCGGCGAGAGGATAAAGAGCGGCCCGAGAGCGGAGCTGAATTAAAGCAGTGGCAGGGGCGAGAGGATAAAGAGCGGCCCGAGAGCGGAGCTGAATTAAATCAGCGGCAGCGGCGAGAGGATAAAGAGCGGCCCGAGAGCGGAGCTGATTAAATCAGTGGCGAGGCTCCGGTTCAAAAACAACAACAAAAAATCAAAGAGTGACATCACAGGAGAGCAGCTAGGTAATTGGTTGGTGAGTATTACAGCTTTTTTTGCTCTCCAACTGAGGGAAGGGGGTTAAATTAAGAGCTGAGAAACTGTAACTTGCTAGTATTATTAAATTAATAACTTAAACAAGCTAAAATAATCAAACAATGAAAAGAAAATATCAATTGAATAAAAGCTTTAACTAATTAATTGATAAATAAAACAAGGTTAGCAATGGCAGGGCAGGTGGTGTGTCATAACTGCAGCATGTGGGAGTTTGTGGACAGCATTGTGATCCCGAGCAACCACCTCTGCAGTAAGTGTCTGCAACTCGAGGAACTTTGGCTCAGAGTTGTTGAGCTGGAGAACGAGCTGCAGACATTGCGATGCATCAGGGAAGGGGAGAGTGACCTGGACACTTTGTTCCAGGAGGCTGTCACACCCTTTAGGTGAAGTAGAGTTCATCAGTGGTCAGGAACAGGAAGGTGTGACTGCGAGTCAGGCAGGTATGGGGACCCAGGATGTAGTGATGGAGGAGCCTCAGCCCTGGACCTTGTCCAACAGGTGTGAGGCACTTGGCAGAGAGGATGGGCAAACTGACCACGGCACCATGGTACAGGGGGCCATCCAAGTGGGGGGAGAAGGAAGGAATGTGGTAGTGGTAGGAGACTATATAGTCAGGGGGATGGATAGTGTTCTCTGCAGCCATGAAAGAGAGTCCCAAAGGCCAGGGTTAAGGATATCTCCTCGTAGCTGGAGAAGAACATGGAGTGGGAGGGGGAAAATCCAGTTGTCGTGCTCCATGTAGGAATCAACGACATAGGTAGAACTAAGAATAAGGTTCTGCTGAGGGAGTCTGAGGAGCTAGGGTCTAAATTAATAAGCAGAACCTCAAGGGTAATAATCTCTGGATTACTACCTGAGCCACGCGCAAATTGGCATAGGGTCAAGCAGATCAGAGAGTTAAATGCGTGGCTCGAAGAGTGGTGTGCGAAGAAGGGGTTTCAATTCAGGGGGCTCTGGTACCAGTACTGGGGAAAGAGGGAGCTGTTCCGTCGGGACGGGCTCCACTTAAACCGGGCTGGGACCAGCGTCCTGCGAATCGAATAACTAGGGCTGTAGATAGGGCTATAAACTAAAAAAGGGAGGAGGGTCAGGTGAGGGGAAATTTAGAAATCTAAAGAGAAAGTTCAAGGCAATAGAGCAGTGTAGCGATTTGGGTAAAAATAAGCAGAGTGTGACAGGAAGGGACAGAGAGTTTAACAGTAGCAGTGCAGCAGAGAATAAGGTCAAAGCAGGGAATCATGGTAAAAAATTTAAATTAAAGGCTCTTTATCTGAATGCACGAAGCATTTGTAACAAGATAGACAAACTACTGGCACAAATAGAGATAATGGGTTTGATCTAATAGCCGTTACAGAGACGTGGTTGCAAGGTGACCAAGGTTGGGAACTAAATGTTCCAGGGTACTTGATGTTTCGAAAAGATAGGCAGAATGGAAAAGGAGGGGAGGGGGTAGCTCTGTTAATAAAGGATGACATAAGGACAGTAGAGAGAAAGGATCTCGGCTTGGAAGATCAGGAAGTAGAATCAGTATGGGTGGAGATAAGGAACAAGGGGCAGAAAACATTGGTGGGAGTAGTATATAGGTCCCCTAACAGTAGTTATACCGTTGGACAGAATATTAATCAAGAAATAGTAGGAGCTTACAACAAAGGTAATGCAATATTCATGGTGGACTTTAATCTTCATATGGACTGGACAAATCAAATTGCCAAAAGTAGTCCGGAGAATGGGTTCATGGAATGCATTCGGGACAGTTTCCTAGAACAATACATCGTGGAACCAACCAGGGAACAGGTTATTTTAGACCTTGTATTGTGTAATGAGACAGGATTAATTAGCAATCTCATAGAAAAGGATCCTCTGGGGCAGAGTCATCATAATATGATAGAATTTCACGTTAAGTTTGAGAGTGACTTGCCTAAGTCTGAAACGAGAGTCTTAAACTTAAATAAAGCCAAATACATAGGTATGAGGGGCGAGTTGTCTAAGGTAGATTGGAAAAATAGATTAAAAGGTATGGCGGTAGATAAGCAGTGGCTAGCATTTAAAGAAATATATCATAATTCTCAACAAAAATACATTCCATTGAGAAACAAAAACTCCATGGAAAAGTGATCTATCCATGGCTAACTAAAGAAGTTAAGGATAGCATTAGATTGAAAGAAGAAGCTTATAATGTTGTGAAGAATAATAGTAAGCCTGAGGATTGGGAGAGTTTCAGAAACCAGCAAAGGATGACCAAAAAATTGATAAAAAGGGAAAAAATAGAATATGAGAGAAAACTAGCAAGAAATATAAAAATAAATTGTAAGAGCTTCTACAAGTATGTAAAAAGGAAGAGAGTAGCAAAAGTAAACATTGGTCCCTTAGAGGCTGAGACAGGAGAAATTATTATGGGGAATAAGGAAATGACAGAAATGTTAAATAAATATTTTGTATCTGTCTTCACAGTAGAAGACACAAAAAGCATACCAAAAATGGTGGGGAACCAAGGGTCTAATGAGGGTGAGGAACTTAACGTAATTAATATAAGTAGAGAAAAAGTACTAGCGAAACTAATGGGACTAAAAGCCAACAAATCCCCTGGACCTGACGGCCTACATCCTAGGGTTCTAAAAGAGGTGGCTGCAGCGAAAGTGGATGCATTGGTTTTGATCATCCAAAATTCCCTAGATTCTAGAAAGGTCACAGCGGATTGGAAGGTAGCAAATGTAACACTACTATTCAAGAAAGGAGGGAGAGAGAAAACCTGGAACTACAGTTCAGTTAGCCTGACATCAGTCATCGGGAAAATGCTGGAATCCATTGTTAAGGAAGTGGTATCAGGGCACTTAGAAAATCATACATGATAAGGCAGAGTCAACATGGTTTTATGAAAGAGAAATCATGTTTGACAAATTTATTAGAGTTTTTTGAGGATGTAATTGGCAGGGTAGTTAAAGGGGAACCAGCGGATGTAGTATATTTGGATTTATAAAAGGCATTCGATAACATAGAACATAGAACATAGAACAGTACAGCACAGTACAGGCCCTTCGGCCCTCGATGTTGTGCCGAGCATTGTCCGAGACCAAGATCAAGCTATCACACTCCCTATCACTCTGGTGTGCTCCATGTGCTTATCCAATAACCGCTTGAAAGTTCCTAAAGTGTCCGACTCCACTATCACAGCAGGCAGTCCATTCCACACCCCAACCACTCTCTGAGTAAAGAATCTACCTCGGACATCCCTTCTATATCTCCCCCCATGCACCTTATAGTTATGCCCCCTTGTAACAGCTGCCTCTACCCGAGGAAATAGTCTCTGAACATCCACTCTATCTATCCCCCTCATCATCTTATAAACCTCTATTAAGTCGCCTCTCATCCTCCTCCGCTCTAAAGAGAAAAGCCCCAACTCCCTCAATCTTTCCTCATAAGACCTCCCCCCCAAACCAGGCAGCATCCTGGTAAATCTCCTTTGCACTCTTTCCAATGCTTCCACGTCCTTCCTATAGTGAGGTGACCAGAACTGCACACAATATTCCAAATGTGGTCTCACCAAGGTCCTGTACAGTTGCAGCATAACCTCACGGTTCTTAAACTCAAACCCTCTGTTAATAAACGCCAACACACCATAGGCCTTCTTTACTGCTCTATCCACTTGAGTGGCAACCTTCAGAGATCTGTGGATATGAACCCCCAGATCCCTCTGCTCCTCCACGTTCCTCAGAACCCTGCCGTTGACCCTGTAATCCTTATTCAAATTTGCCCTACCAAAATGAATCACCTCGCACTTATCAGGGTTAAATTCCATCTGCCATTTTTCGGCCCAGCTCTGCATCCTATCAATGTCTCTTTGCAGCCTACAACAGCCCTCCACCTCATCCACTGCTCCACCAATCTTGGTGTCATCAGCAAATTTACTGATCCACCCTTCAGTCCCCTCCTCCAAGTCATTGATAAAAATCACAAACAGCAGAGGACCCAGCACCGACCCCTGTGGCACACCGCTGGTAACTGGTCTCCAGTCCGAAAATGTTCCATCCACCACCACCCTCTGCCTTCTATGAGATAGCCAGTTACTTATCCAATCGGCCAAATTTCCCTCTATCCCACAACTCCTTACTTTCTTCATGAGACGACCATGGGGAACCTTATCAAACGCCTTACTAAAATCCATGTATACGACATCAACTGCTCTACCTTCATCTACACACTTAGTTACCTCCTCAAAGAATTCAATCAAATTTGTTAGGCAAGACTTACCCTTCACGAATCCGTGTTGACTATCCCTGATTAAGTTGCCCCTTTCCAAATGGTCATAAATCCTATCCCTCAGGACCTTTTCCATTATCTTACCAACCACCGAAGTAAGACTAACCAGCCTATAATTACCAGGGTCATTCCTATTTCCTTTCTTGAAGAGAGGAACAACATTCGCCACTCTCCAGTCCTCTGGCACCATTCCCGTGGACAGTGAGGACCCAAAGATCAAAGCCAGAGGCTCTGCAATCTCCTCCCTTGCCTCCCAAAGAATCCTAGGATATATCCCATCTGGCCCAGGCGACTTATCGACCCTCAGGTTCTTCAAAATTGCTAAAACATCTTCCCTCAGAACATCTAGCACCTCCAGCCTATCCACCTTTATCACACTCTCATCCTCAAGAACATGGCCCCTCTCCTCAGTGAACACTGACGAAAAGTATTCATTCATCACCTCTCCTATCTCTTCTGACTCCATGCACAAGTTCCCACTACTGTCCTTGACCGGCCCTACCCTCACCCTGGTCATTCTTTTATTTCTCACATAAGAGTAAAATGCCTTGGGGTTTTTCTTGATCCGACCCGCCAAGGACTTCTCATGCCCCCTCCTAGCTCTCCTAAGCTCTTTTTTTAGCTCATTCCTTGCTACCTTGTACCCCTCAATCGACCCAACTGAACCTTGTTTTCTCATCCTTACATACGCTTCCTTTTTCCTCTTGACTAGACATTCAACCTCTTTTGTGAACCATGGTTCTCTCACTCGGCCATTTCCTCCCTGCCTGACAGGGACATACCTATCAAGGACACGCAGTAATTGCTCCATGAAAAAGCTCCACTTTTCGTTTGTGCCTTTCCCTGATAGTTTCTGTTCCCATCTTATACTCCCTAATTCTTGCCTAATCGCATCATAATTACCCCTCCCCCAATTATAAACCCTGCCCTGCCGTATGGCCCTATCCCTCTCCATTGCAATAGTGAACGTTACCGAATTGTGGTCACTATCTCCAAAGTGCTCTCCCACATATAAATCAAACACTTGGCCCGGTTCATTACCCAGTACCAAATCCAACGTGGCCCCAGCTCTTGTCGGCCTATCCACATATTGTGTCAGGAAACCCTCCTGCACACACTGTGCAAAAACTATCCCATCCGAACTGTTTGACCTATAAAGGTTCCAATCAATATTTGGAAAGTTGAAGTCACCCATGACAATTACTCTGTGACCTCCACACCTATTCATAATCTGCTTTGCAATTTCTTCCTCCACATAAGGTGCCACGTAAAAGGTTATTACACAAGATAAGGGCTCATGGGGTTGGGGGTAATGTAGTAACATGGATAGAGGATTGGTTAATGGACAGATAACAGAGAGTAGGGATAAACGGATCTTTTTCAGGTTGGCAGGCTGTAACTAGTGGGGTGCCACAAGGATCAGTGTTGTGGCCTCAGCTATTTACAATCTATATTAATGACCTAGATGAAGGGACCGAGTGTAATGTATCCAAGTTTGCTGACGATACAAATCTAGGTGGGACAGTGAGCTGTGAGGAGAACACGAAGGGCTAGAAATTCGGCTCCTTTGCACCTGCCATTAGCGCCTCCGGGGGGCGATAACGGGGCGCAAAGGGCTTATTACCCGGGGAGGGGGGGGGGGCGAAAAAAGCGCCCCCGAGAAATTCGGCGGGGCGTTGCTGAGGCGCTACCTGATAGCGCCGTGCCCCCTTAGCGCCTTGCAGAGGCCCCTTACCGCCCTGCGGAAGAAATTCGGCTGCGCCCCGCGAGACTGCCGCGGGCAGTGTCAGCGCCAGCCTCGCGGGTTGTGAGCCGGGCCGACCTCTGCTCGCGGGGTGGTATTTAAAGGTGATGTGCGGGCCTTGAACAACGCCGCCATTTTCTTTTTTTGGCCGACCTCGTGGTGTGCTGTGGCGTGGTCCTGGCCACCATCGTGCAGCCCAGCACCGCGTCTCGGCGCCAGGCTGCGGCTGTGGCACCACGCTGTCCTGGTGGCCTAGTGTGGGCCACCGGAGCCCTGCAGAGTGCGCAGCGGCCCTCTCCTTTAACTGAAGGGGTGGGGCATTGAAACACGGCAGCGCTCCACCGAGCGCTTACAATCGCGCCCTGACATCACCTTGGTTACCGCCCCAACAGGAAGTGGAGCGCCCGAGATTGCGCTCCACTTCCTGTGCGGAGCGGTAAGCCGAATTCAGCGTCCGAGGCGGTACTTCAGCGCCGGGCGCTAAATGAATGGCCTTAACTCAGTTACCACCTCTAACCGAATTTCGCGCCCGAAGGGCTGGATTTTGTCAATGGGAAGCTTTTGGAGGCAGGACTGTTGCTTGCCGGCTTTCAATCCCCCCTCCATCAGCTTCTGGCCAACCAGCGGGATATTCCCCTGATTGACCTTGTTAAGCCCGCCCAGCGGGCTCAGCAGGCCAATTAGGGGGAAGTCACTGACCGAGCACATCAACGTCTGACGTGCCAACTGTCAAGATTTCTTGAAAGAAGAAATGTCAGCGTTTGACAGCTCTGTGAAGCTGTCAAACACTGACATTCTGTGTAGTTTGATGAGTTCTTGTGTTCAGGACTCATCAAACCTTTCAACTTTGCAGAAATCACCTGGCACCACACCGCCCTGGTGGCCTAGTGTGGGCCATCGGAGGCCCTGCAGAGTGCGCTGCGGCCCTCCCCTTTAACTGAAGGGGTGGGGCATTGAAACACGGCAGCGCTCCAACAGCTAGTCTGTGAAATCTACAATGAAGATGTCGGGACTCCGGATCCACAGCGGCTGAAGGCTGTAGGTAGAAACAAAGGTAAGTGAACATTTTCGAACACTTAACACTCACCTTACATACTTACCCCTCCACACTTGCACCCATCACTCACCTCTACATCTCACTTTCAGACCCCTCCGACACCCGAGACCTCCTACTCACCTCCTACACCCCGGCGGGGTTCTCCGAGGTCGGGAAGCCTGCACTTGGAAAGGTAAAATGGGACTAATCCTATTTTCTGCCTGTTAACTACCTGTTAACAGGCAGTTAATAGGATTTAATCCCTTTCCCGCCTCGAGGAGACGGGACCCGGGGCAGGACGGCTTCCCGCCTCCTGGCAAAAGGGCACGGAGGTGGGTTGGGGTGGGCTTGCCATCCGCCCCCACATTCTGCAACTTTACCGGCTGTCCCGCCTCCATACCCGCCTCCTCGGGGCTGAGAAAATCCAGCCCAAAGAGTCTGCAAAGGGAAAAAGATAGACTAAGTGAGTGGGCAGTGAGGTGGCAGATAGAGTATAATGTAGGGAAATGTGAGGTTATTCACTTTGGTAGGAAGAATAGAAAAACAGAACATTTTTTAAATGGTGAGAAACTTTTAAATATTAGTGTTCAGAGAGATTTGGGTGTCCTCATGCAAGAAACACAGAAAGCTAGCATATAGGTACAGCAAGCAATAAGGAAGGCAAATGGCATGTTGGCCTTTATTGCAAGGGGGTTGGAGTATAAGAGTAAGGAAGTCTTACTACAATTGTACTGGGCCTTGGTGAGACCACACCTGGAGTACTGTGCACAGTTTTGGTCTCCTTATCTAAGGAAGGACATACTTGCCTTGGAGGTGGTGCAATGAAGGTTCACTAGATTGATTCCTGGGATGAGAGGGCTGTCCTATGATGAGAGATTGTGTAGAATGGGCCGATACTCTCTGGAGTTTAGAAGAATGGGAGGTGATCTCATTGAAACACACAAGATTCTGAAGGGGATTGACCGGGTAGATGCTGAGAGGTTGTTTTCCCCTGGCTGGAGTGTTTAGAACGAGGGGGCAATGTCTCAGGATAAGGGATCGGCCATTTAAGACTGAGATGAGGAGTAATTTCTTCACTCAGAGGGTTGTGAATCTTTGGAATTCTCTACCCCAAAGGGCTGAGTCGTTGAGTATATTCAAGGCTGAGATCGATAGATTTTTGGACTCATGGGGAATCAAGGGATACGGGGATAGGGCAGGAAAGTGGAGTTGAGGTGGAAGATCAGCCATGATCTGATTGAATGGCGGAGCAGGCTCGAGGGGCTGTGTGGCCGACTCCTGCTCCGAATTCTTATGTTTCCTCCTAATGGCTCCTTGGCATCCATTTTGGTCCGATTACGTCTCTGTGCAGCATCTTCCAACATTTTTCTGTGTTAAGGCTGCAATACAAAGACAAGTTGTTGTTGATGTGCTCGCCTAAACTCTTTGTAATAGCCATTTTTGTCATTCAAATATCTGATATTAATTTTAAGAATGTGGTGGTTGTGCAAGAAGTTAGAAGAGTATTCGTTGCTTCCACAGACTGGGAAACCATCTGTGCTTTGTATTCATATCTTTTAGTTTAGGTACATTATGCTATTAATGCCGTGGACATTACAACAACAAAGTTGGGTGTGGGTAATATCAGATTGTGTAGATTTTAAGACCATAAGAAACTCTGGAACATGAAAAATGCCTTTACATTAGGAAGATTCAGTTCATTCTATTGAACAGCTATATTCGTACTCCAGGTGGCTTCCATCTATGAGCCTTGGCTCAGTGGTAGCAATCTTGACTGAGTCAGAATGTCATGGGTTCAAACACCACTCCAGGATCAGAGCACATAATCTAGGCTGAGACTTCAGTGGAGTACTGAGGGAGCGCTGCACTGTCGGAGGAGCCGTCTTTTAGACCAGAGGTTGAACCGAGATGCCCTCCACCCTCCCACGGCAGTATTAAGAAGAAGAGCAGGGGTGTTCTCCTAGTGTCCTGGCCAACATTTATCCCACAATCATTATTACTAAAGAAAGAGATTCTCTGGTCATTTGTCCCATTGCTGTTTGAGGGTCCTTGCTGTGTGCCTATTGGCTGCCGCATTTCCCTACAGTCCAACAGTGACTGCACGTCAAGAGTATTTTGTTGACTGACGAAGGCTTTGGGATGTCATGAGTGGTGCTATATAAATGCAAATTCTTTCTTCATCAATGTACAATTCACTTATCCCTGAAACTACATGCAATTATGTTCCCGTCTTGCCCTTGACTTCAGTTTTATCCTACTCCATTTGTCTGCACTGGTTCCCTTTCAGAACATCTTTGTGGATCTGGTATTTACTGCACGGAGATTGTACTTTTTTGATAAATTAATTCTTGGTGAAGTAGTTCCTTCTCAGCGCTCATTTGCCTTGTAGTTTCTTTATTTGCAAAGAATCTCCTATTCTGATTAATTTAAAATCATGAACTGCCTTCTGCTTGATGGCACCACTCATTATTTGAAGCTATATGAAATAATTTCTTGTACCTTCGCCCAGTCTTCATTTTAGCTGAAGAGCAAGAGCTCATTATAGGCTGTGTTAAGTCCTTCTCTTCTCCTCTGCATCTTCTCCACCCAACAGGAAAGTTGTTCTCTGTCAAAATCGGTTCGAGCACCAGGGGCTGCAAGTTAAAAAAGTAGGGAGTTAGGAGTAAGAAAGGAAGTTGGGCACAATCCCGTTCATTTTCCACGAGAAAGGTTATTGAAGCAAACATGGGTTCAAGAGACAACTGGCTGCATTTCTGAAGGAAGAAGGAATTGAAGGGCAAGGATTTAGGAGTCCAGGTATGAAATAATTAAATGCTGGCTGCAACTGTGAAAAGTGGTCAAAAAGGCTAATGGGATCACAAGATAAAAGCAATTACACAGAGTGTGGCCAGGCGGCATTTGCCTTATTCAGTTGCGGATGCCCCACCTTAGGAAGGATGTACTGGCCTTTGGAGAAAGTGCAGGCATGAAGGGGCTGAGTTGAGATGAAAGAGTGCGTAGACTAGGTTATCATTCCCTGCAGATGAGGATGTTCAGGGGTGATCTGATTGAGATGTTTAAAATGATGAAGGGAATAGGCAGGGTAGATTACAGGCAACTCTTCCATTTAGTAGGAGAGTCCAGAAGAAGAGGATATAATCTTTGAATTTGAATTAAGCCGATTAAAAGCAAATCCAGGAAAAACTTCTTCACACAAAGTATTGTGAGAATGTAGAACATACATCAATGCAAAGTCAGAAATGCTTGGAAGAACATGACATACGGAACGGATTCCTTATAGATGTGAGAGTGTAGGAATTTATTAATGAATTAATGTTTATGTGTAGAAACTTGCTGATGAATTATTGTTTCGGAATATATGTATGAGGATAGACAGGCTCTCGAATATAGGCGGGCTCTTTAATATGAACTTGTGAACTGTGACCTTTGACTGCGGAAGGAGTTCGTGCTGGAGACAGCATGGTTTGAACAAAGGAGGTGAGCTTGTCTTTGAAATTCCCTCTGGAAGGACGTCATTGGACGAGGCCGGTGCCGGAGCAAGGAGAACCAATCGGAGGGTGATCATGCAGCTTGGGAACCAATCACTGGGCTCAACAGGATTGTGCACAAGGGGCCCAGGCATTGAAGACTGAACAAAAGAAGCCAGCCGAGTGCTGGCAGGCACAGCGGAGAAACAAGGAACAGGGAACTGGGAAGAACGGGGAATCGTCACTACACACCCAAGTCGAGCCAGCACGCTCCGCTGTCCAAAGTTATATACGGGAAGTAAAGCCTGTTTGAACTCGTTAATTGCTGCCTAGTTTTGTTAAGATATACATATATATTTGTATGTTTAATAAACTTTTCCGACTTGTCATTAATCAGTGATCTTGTCGTCAATTTCAGCCGGTCCAAAAGAACTAAAAATCTCTTACGTAGAGGACCCCACAGTACAACCTGAAGGATCAAACCTTCCTCGCAAACAGTGGACAACCATCAACCGCCTCAGAACCGGCCATGGTAGATGCTGCCACCTTCTCTATAGATGGAAGATTAAAGCATCCCCATCATGCGACTGTGGAGCTCCTGATCAGACCCTGGAGCACATCAGTGAACACTGCCCTCAGAGGAAATTCGCAGGCAGCCTACAAGATATCCACGCTGCTACACCGGAAGCTTTGGCCTGGATATCTGACTTAGATATTGACATTTGATTTGCTTTGCTACTACCATACGAAAGAAGAAGAAGATATAGTGAAACAGTACAGAAGGCGTGCTGGCTCTTTGGTAGAACTATCCAATTATTCCCACTCCTCCTGCTCTTTCCCCATAGCCCTGTAATTTTTTTTCCTTCAAGTATTTATCCAATTCTCTTTTGAAAGTTACTATTGAATCTGCTTCCACCGCCCTTTCAGGCAGCGCATTCCAGATCACAACAACTCACTGCGTAAAAAGATGTCGCCTCTGGTTCTTTTGCCAATCATAGTATATAGTTTTAAAGGATATGGAGAAGATGTAAGGAAATTAGATTTTAAAAGATTACAGCAAATTAAATGGAGGAGCAGGCTTGATGGGCTGAATGGCCTGCACTTGATGTTTTTGCATTTCTGTCAATGAACCCCAACATTTGATTTGTTTAATAATGAAAATATTTATATATTACCTTTCACACCAAAAGTCTCAAGGTACTTAACACAACGAATTACTGTTTAAAATGCAGTTACTGGTGTTAGGTAGTCAGTGATCACTCGTAGATACTCTTCCATTTGATTCAAGTTTCGCCATTCATCTCAATCAAAGTTAATGTAATTCATACAGTATGTAATAAGTAGTGTTCCACTAATCATTTGATCAACTGCTGGGCCTCATGAGATCCCTTGGGATAACATGAATGCCCATGGAGCTATTTGCCATTCCACACACAAGTAACGAACGTGGAAATCATTTTGAATCCCATCGTCCAGCTTGTTTGGAGACCCCAGTAGTCACTTCTCCCTTGCTCACATAAACCCTTCTATAATAATCCTCCTACCCAATATCAAACCAGCTTTCAGACCACTTTGCTATATCTCCCAAAGCGCCCTGCTAATGAGCATCTTCCCAAAGTGCTCCACAGATGCTCAATTCGCCAGGACTGTTTGATCCAGAAAATTATTCACTGATGATTCGAACTGAAGAACCAGTTTAACATTCTACCAACCTAGGACTTCCTTCATTCAAAAAAAGCAGTCTTATCTTTTACAAGCTCCATCTTTTATTCTCGTTCTCTATCCAATATAAGCATAGTAAAAAAAACAGTCTGTCTCATTCTGTTAAATCCCCATCACAATTTGCCTTTCTATTTATTAATTTTCATTTTAATGATCCTTTTCTGCCTGTCGTAGTTTACCTTACATCCTTTGCGGATGGTATAGATTGATTCAAGCGAGAACAACCAGCATAGGAACAGGAGTAGGCCGGTCAGCCCGTCAAGCCTGCTCCACCATTTTGTTAGCCATGCTCCATCTCCAGCCCTCGTTCAATAGCTTTACTTCTCAAGAAAAATATCAATCTTCCTTTGAAATACTTTAATGAATTACGTGTTTATGACCTTTTGGGAAAGTATATTCTACATTTTTATAATCCTTTGTGTGAAGAATTTTTTCCTTGATTTTTTTTTAGTCAGCTCAATTCCAATTTGAAGATTTTGCCCCTATGTTCTGGATTCCCCTACTAGATGGGAAAGTCTTTCCCAACTACCTTGTCAATTCCCCTCAGTATTTTAAACACCTCAATCAGTTACCTCTTAACTTCCCTCATCTCTAGGGAATAGAAACTAATTTGACCCTGACTTTCATCATCACTAACTTTCTCCATCCCAGGTTTCACTCTGCTGAGACATCCAAGGCCAGTGTATCTTTCCTGCCGTGAAGCCCCAAAAGTGAACACCATACCGCTATTGAGGTGAGACGAGTGCTCTGTAGAACAGCAGCAGGGCTTGCGCCCTTCTATAACGTGATTCATTTCTGGAGAAAAGGGGATATATGGAGAAGGCAGGGTTGAGATAAAACAAAAACAAACAAGGTGTTGGGGAACTAGCTTCTAGAACATAAGAACTGGAACAGGAGTAGGCCATACGGCCCCTCGAGCCTGCTCCGGCACTTAATAAGTTCACGGCTGATCTTCAACCTCAACTCCACTTTCCCGCCTAATCTCCATATTCCCTTGATTCCCTTATTGTCCAAAAATCTATCGATCTCAGCCTTGAATATACTCAACGACTGAGCATCCACAGCCCTCTGGGGGGGAGAATTCCAAAGATTCACCACCCTCTGAGTGAAGAAATTCCTCCTCATCTCAGTCCTAAATGGCCGACCCCTTATCCTGAGACTATGCCCCCTAGTCCTAGACTCTCCAGCCAGGGGAAACCTCCTCTCAGCATCTACCCTGTCAAGCTCTCTCAGAATCTTACATGTTTCAATGACATTACCTCCCTTATGTTCTCCCTTACCTGACTTCTCATAGCTTTTCTGTTTGCACTCTATGGGGTAGATTATGACTTCAGTGGAAATAAAAATTGGGAGAGATAGGCTGCTGATTCACTATCGCCCATTTTACTCTATCGCACAAAGTCAAAATCTACCTCAATCCTTTTTTTAACCTCTCTATTCAGTCACTTAGTTGGACCGTGATTGTATTATTTTGCTTCTCTGTATCCAATATTTAAGCAATTGCATGCACAGATTCTTTACAGCGAATTACATAGAATGTACAGCACAGAAACAGGCCATTCGGCCTATGCCGCTGTTTAAGCTCCACACGAGCCTCCTCCCACTCTATTCACTTCATCTCACCTTATCAACATATGCTTCTATTCCTTTCTCCTTCATGTACTTACCCTTAAATGTATTCTACTCCAAATCTCTAAAGTAATGCCAGTGCTCCACAACTACTTGCCCCTATCCATGTCGACTCAATTCTGATTATCTTAGTTCTTTCTTCACATTAAAATTGCTCTCCTGAAAGCAAGTGCTTTTATTGTATTGGCATTAACACACATTGAACCTTTATGATCACATGTACTTAAATATTCCCTTACCTCCAGGCTACCGATCATTTATAACACCCTATTCAACACCAAATCAAATTCACCAACTACCCTGCTGTACTGATTCACAAGCTATGTGAAAATTCTCTACCCCCGCTCCGTTCCCCTTTTATTGTCGCACCGTTTAATAGCAGCCTCTGCACCTACCTTGGTAGTCCGCAACAGTTACCGACAAAATATTTCTTAACTGTGCTGGTTGAGCGCCACACAAAGTTGATGCTGACAGTTTCTTTCCCGGTGATGAGTTTCACGCACATTAATTCTTTCCTGATCATTAACAGCTGCTGGATATCTCTAAGACCAAGTCACACTTAGTCACATAAGCTTCTAGTTCCAGTGTTCACTTTCAGACTCATCCTCCTCTCAGTGTGGAAATACACAACAGCAACAACTTGCATTTATACAGCGCCTTTAACGTAGTAAAACATCCCAAGGCGCTTCACGGGAGAGTTATCAGGCAGAATTTGACACCGAGCCACATAAAGAGGGAAGGCTGGACAAGCATATGAGGGAGAAGGGAATGGAGGGTTACGCTGATAGATTTAGATGAGAAAAGACGGGAGGAGGCTCGAGTGGAGCATAAACGCCGGCATGGACTGGCTGGGCCGAATGGCCTGTTTCTGTGCTGCATATCCTATGTAATCCGATGTAAAGAGATATGAGGACAGGCGACCAAAAGCTTGGTCAAAGAGGTAGGTTTTAAGGAGCGTCTTAAAGGTGGAGAGTGCGTGAGTCTTGGCAGCGACTTTCAGCAGAAAGACTCACACTTATATAGAGCTTCGTTGCATCCTATGAAAAAGTTCTTCTTTATCACTGAGTGCTGGCTTCTATCAAAATGTCATCTACTCAAACCATTACACTGATAACCATGCGTTTAGGCAGATTTATTTTCTCTCAATAGACACAGCTCCCAATCAGATAATTGTATCTTTGCTCTGGAATCTTTGCAATCCTAGCCTTATTCTCTTCAATTTTCTAATCCACCACCTCTAGATTGGCTCAATTTACCCGTCTGATGATGGTGCTACCAGCTGCTCTACTTCAGGTCCTCCAACACCCCAAACTTGTTATCCATCTCTCTTCCATGTCCCGCTTAACAGTCCAGTCAGGATGTAGCCTGGCTTTGTAATTCACAGCTGCCATTTAATAAGTGTATTTAGTTCACTGATTAGCAGGTAATTTAGATAGTGGGTTCTCACAATAGGCAGATACAAGATAACAGCAAGCAGTAATCAGCAGACGTACGGGGGGAGAATTAAACGAATTAGAACACACATGTGGCAGAATGCAGGAACACACAGCAGATTTGTCCTGGAGACGTCTGTGAACAAAACTGGCGGTAGAGGATTGCTCGCCCATTACGGCGAGTTGGCTAAGGTAGATTGGAAAAATAGATTAAAAGGTATGGCGGTAGATAAGCAGTGGCTAGCATTTAAAGAAATATTTCATTGAGAAACAAAAACTCCACGGGAAAAGTGATCCATCCGTGGCTAACTAAAGAAGTTGAGGATAGCATTAGATTGAAAGAAGAAGTTTATAACATTACGAAGAATAGTAGTAAGCCTGAGGAATGGGGGAGTTTCAGAATGACCAAAAAATTGATAAAAAGGGAAAAAATAGAATATGAGAGAAATCGAGCAAGAAATATAAAAACAGATTGTAAGAGCTTCTACAAGTATGTAAAAAGGAAGAGAGTAGCAAAAGTAAACATTGGTCCCTTAGAGGCTGAGACAGGAGAAATTATTATGAGGAATAAGGAAATGGAAGAAATGTTAAACAAATATTTTGTATCTGTCTTCACAGCAGAAGACACAAAAAGCATATCAAAAATAATGGGGAACAAAGAGTCTAATGAGAGTGAGGAAGTTAACGTAATTAATATAAGTAGAGGAAAAGTACTAGAGAAACTAATGGGACCAAAAGCCAACAAATCCCCTGGACCTGATGGCCTGCATCCTAGGGTTCTAAAAGAGGTGGCTGCAGAGATAGTGGATGCAAAGGTTTTGATCATCCAAAATTCCCTAGATTCTAGAATGGTGCCAGCGGATTGGAAGGTAGTAAATATAACACCGCTATTCAAGAAAGGAGGGAGAGAGAAAACAGGGAACTGCAGGCCAGTTAGCCTGATATCAGTCGTCGGGAAAATGCTGGAATCCATTAAGGAAGTGGTATCAGGGCACTTAGAAAATCATAACATGATTAGGCAGAGTCAACATGGTTTTATGAAAGAGAAATCATGTTTGACAAATTTATTAGAGTTTTTTGAGGATGTAACTAGCAGGGTAGATAAAGGGGAACCAGTGGATGTAGTATATTTGGATTTCCAAAAGGCATTCGACAAGGTGCCACATAAAAGGTTATTACACAAGATAAGGGCTCATGGGGTTGGGGGTAATGTAGTAGCATGGATGGAAGATTGGTTAATGGACAGAAAACAGAGAGTAGGGATAAACGGGTCTTTTTCAGGTTGGCAGGCTGTAACTAGTGGAGTGCTGCAAGGATCAGTGCTGGGGCCTCAGCTATTTACAATCTATATTAATGACCTAGATGAAGGGACCGAGTGTAATGTATCCAAGTTTGCTGACGAAACAAAGCTAGGTGGCACAGTGAGCTATCAGGAGAACACAAAGGGCTGGATTTTTTGAATGGAGACGAGTTGGAGGCGGGACTGCTGCTTGTGTCAATGTCCCGCCTCCATCGTCACCTGACCAACCAGAGGGATTTTCCCCTGATTGAGCTTGTTAAGCCCGCCCTGCGGGCTCAGCAGGCCAATTAGGGAGGAAGTCACTGACAGAGCACATCAACGTCAGACATGCTATCTGTCAAGACTTCTTGAAAGAAGAAATGTCAGTGTTTGACAGCTCTGTGAAGCTGTCAAACACTGACATTCTCTGTAGTTTGATGAGTTCTTGTTTTCAGGACTCATCAAACCTTTCAACTTTGTAAATTTCACATGGCTGTTGGTTCGGAGGTTCCAACAGCCAGTCTTTGAAATCGACAAGGAGGATGTCGGGTCTTCTGATCCATCGCGGCTGAAGGCTGTAGGAAGAAAACAAGGTAAGTGAACACTTTTTAAAACTTATCACTCACCTTACATACTTACCACTCCACACTTGCACCCATCACTCACCTCTACACCTTACTTCCAGGTGTCTCCGACCACCGCAGATCTCCTCCACGTCTCCTCCAACCCGGAGGGGTTCTCCAAGGTCGGGAAACCTTCACCTGTGAAGGTAAAATGGCACTAATCCTTTTTTCTGCCTGTTAACTACCTGTTAACAGGCAGTTAAAAGGATTAAATGCCTTTCCCGCCTCCAGGAGATGGGACCCGAAGCTGCACACCTTCCCGCTTCCTGGCAAAAGGGCACGGAGGCGGGATGGGGGCGAGTTTGCCATCCGCCCCCACTTTCTCTGAATTTACCGGCTGTCCCGCCTCCATACCCACCTCCTCAGGGCTTGGAAAATCCAGCCCAAAGAGTCTGCAAAGGGATATAGATAGGCTGAGTGAGTGGGCAGTAAGGTGGCAGATGGAGTATAATGTAGGGAAACGTGACGTTATTCACTTTGGTAGGAAGAATAGAAAAACAGAATATTTTTTAAATGGTGAGAAACTTTTAAATGTTTGGTGTTCAGGGAGATTTGGGTGTCCTCGTGCAAGAAACACAGAAAGCTAGCATGTAGGTACAGCAAGCAATAAGGAAGGCAAATGACATGTTGGCCTTTATTGCAAGGGGGTTGGAGTATAAGAGTGAGGAAGTCTTGCTACAATTGTACAGGGCCTTGGTGAGACCACACCTGGAGTACTGTGCACAGTTTTGGTCTCCTTATCTAAGGAAGGATATACTTGCCTTGGAGGTGGTACAACGAAGGTTCACTAGATTGATTCCTGGGATGAGAGGGCTGTCCTATAATGAGAGATTGTGTAGAATGGGCCTATACAGGTACGGGGATTCAGGAAGTAGTGTTGGAGGAGCCGCAGCCCTTGCTCTTGTCCAACAGGTTCGAGGCTCTTACTCCCTGTGAGGACGGGAGCAGGGACTGCAGGGAGGATGAGCAACCTGGCCACAGCACCGTGGTACGGGGAGCCATTCAAGTGGGGGGAGTGAAAAGAAATGTTGTAGTGGTAGGGGATAGTATCATTAAGGGGATAGATAGGGTTCTTTGCAGCCGAGAGCAAGAGTCCCGAAGGCTGTGTTGCCTGCCCGGTGCCAGGGTTAAGGACATCTCCTCTGGGCTGGAGAGAAACTTGGAGTGGGAGGGGGAAGATCCAGTTGTCGTGGTCCATGTTGGTACCAATGACATAGATAGGACAAGGAATGAGGTTCTGCTGAGGGAGTATGAGCAGCTAGGGGCCAAATTAAAAAACAGAACCTCTAGGGTAGTAATCTCTGGATTACTACCTGAGCCACGAGCAAATTTGGCTAGGGTAAATAAAATCAGAGAGTTAAATGCGTGGCTCAAAGACTGGTGTGGGAGAAATGGGTTTTGCTTCCTGGGACACTGGCACCAGTACTGGGACAGGAGAGAGCTGTTCCGTTGGGACGGACTTCACTTGGCCAGTGCTGGGACTTGAGTCCTGGCGAATCGAATAACTAGGGCTGTAGAGAGGGCTTTAAACTAATTAGTGGGGGGGAGGTTTCAAGAGAGCAAAAAATAAAAATGTCAGCGGAGAAGGCAATAGAGCAAAGTAGCAGTGGGGTAATTAAAAACCAGAGCGTGTCAGGAAGGGACAGAATATATAAAGATAAAGGTAAAGTAGTAAAGGGGGTAAAAGCAGGAATAAATTGTCACAAAACATATTTAAAAGTTCTTTATCTGAATGCACGCAGCATTCGTAACAAAATAGACGAGTTGACGGTACAAATAACTACGTATGGGTATGATCTTGTGGCCATTACAGAAACATGGCTGCAGGGTGACAACGACTGGGAATTAAATATGCCAGGGTATTTAACAATCAGGAAGGACAGGCAGGAAGGAAGAGGAGGTGGGGTAGCTATGTTAATAAAGGAAGGAATCACTGCATTACAGAGAAATGATATTGGGTCAAAGGATCAGGATAATGAAACAGTTTGGGTGGAGATAAGGAATAATAAGGGGAAAAAAACACTAGTGGGAGTAATATATAGGCCTCCTAATAGTTGCAACTCTGCTGGAAGAAGTATTAATCAGGAAATAGTTGGGGCATGTAATAAGGGAACAGCTATAATTATGGGGGATTTTAACTATCATATTAACTGGACAAATCAAATTGGGCAGGGCAGCCTTGAGGAAGAGTTTATTGAGTGTATTAGGGATGGATTTCTTGAGCAGTATGTAACTGATCCTACAAGGGGGCAAGCAACCTTGGACCTGGTCCTGTGTAATGAGTCAGGATTAATTAATAATGTCCTAGTTAAGGATCCCCTTAGAATGAGTGACCATAACATGGTTGAATTCCATATCCAATTAGAGGGTGAGAAGGTTGGTTCTCAGACAAGCGTACTGAGCTTGAATAAAGGAGACTATGATGGTATGAGAGCGGAATTGATTAAAGTGGACTGGGAAAATAGATTAAAGGGTAAGATGGTACATGAGCAGTGGTGTTCATTTAAGGAGTTATTTTACAACTTTCAAAAAATATATATTCCACTGAGAAAAAAGGGTGTAAAAGAAATGACAGCCATCCGTGGCTAAGTAAAGAAATTAAGGATAGTATCCAACTAAAAACAAGGACATATAAGGTAGCCAAACTTAGTGGGAGGATAGAAGATTGGGAAGTCTTCAAAAGACAGCAAAAAGTAACTAAAGGATTGATTAAGAAAGGGAAGATAGATTATGAAAATAAATTAGCAAAAAATATAAAAACAGATAGCAAGAGTTTCTATAGTTATATAAAAAGAAAAAGGGTGGCTAAGGCAAACGTAGGTCCCTTAGAGGATGAGACCGGGAAATTAATGGTGGGAAACATGGAGATGGCAAAAATGCTGAACAAATATTTTGTTTCAGTCTTTACGGTAGAGGACACTAAGAATATCCCAACACTGGACAAACAGGGGGCTCTAGGGGGGGAGGAGCTAAATACGATTAAAATCACTAAGGAATTGGTACTCAGTAAAATAATGGGACTCAAGGCGGATAAATCCCCTGGACCTGATGGCTTACATCCTAGGGTCTTGAGGGAAGTGGTAGTAGGGATTGTGGATGCTTTGGTAATAATTTTCCAAAATTCCCTGGACTCAGCAAAGGTCCCGGCAGATTGGAAAACTGCTAATGTAACACCCTTATTTAAAAAGGGTAGTAGGCAGAAGGCTGGAAATTATAGACCAGTTAGTCTAACATCTGTGGTGGGTAAAATTTTGGAGTCTATTATTAAGGAGACAGTAACGGAACATTTAGATAAACATAATTTAATAGGACAAAGTCAGCATGGCTTTATGAAGGGGAAGTCATGTCTGACAAATTTGCTTGAGTTCTTTGAGGACATAACGTACAGGGTGGAGAAAGGGGAACCAATGGACGTAGTGTATTTAGACTTCCAGAAGGCATTCGACAAGGTGCCACATAAAAGATTATTGCTCAAGATAAAAAATCACTGGATTGGGGGGAATATTCTGGCATGGGTGGAGGATTGGTTATCTAACAGGAAGCAGAGAGTTGGGATAAATGGTTCATTCTCGGACTGGCAACCAGTAGCCAATGGTGTTCCGCAGGGGTCGGTGCTGGGTCCCCAACTCTTTACAATCTATATTAACGATTTGGAGGAGGGGACCGAGTGTAACATATCAAAGTTTGCAGATGATACAAAGATGGGAGGGAAAGTAGAAAGTGAGGAGGACATAAAAAACCTACAAGGGGATATAGACAAGCTGGGTGAGTGGGCGGAGATTTGGCAGATGCAATACAATATTGGAAAATGTGAGGTTATGCACTTTGGCAGGAAAAATCAGAGAGCAAGTTATTATCTTAATGGCGAGAAACTGGAAAGTACTGCAGTACAAAGGGATCTGGGGGTCCTAGTGCAAGAAAATCAAAAAGTTAGTATGCAGGTGCAGCAGGTGATCAAGAAGGCCAACGGAATGTTGGCTTTTATTGCTAGGGGGATAGATTATAAAAACAGGGAGGTATTGCTGCAGTTATATAAGGTATTGGTGAGACCGCATCTGGAATACTGCATACAGTTTTGGTGTCCATACTTAAGAAAAGACATACTTGCTCTCGAGGCAGCACAAAGAAGGTTCACTCGGTTAATCCCCGGGATGAGGGGGTGGACATATGAGGAGAGGTTGAGTAGATTGGGACTCTACTCATTGGAGTTCAGAAGAGTGAGAGGCGATCTTATTGAAACATATAAGATTGTGAAGGGACTTGATCGGGTGGATGCGGTAAGGATGTTCCCAATGATGGGTGAAACTAGAACTAGGGGGCATAATCTTAGAATAAGGGGCTGCTCTTTCAAAACTGAGATGAGGAGAAACTTCTTCACTCAGAGGGTAGTAGGTCTGTGGAATTTGCTGCCCCAGGAAGCTGTGGAAGCTACATCATTAAATAAATTTAAAACAGAAATAGACAGTTTCCTAGAAGTAAAGGGAATTAGGGGTTACGGGGAGCGGGCAGGAAATTGGACATGAGGCTGAGTTCGGATCGGTCGAGGCCCTGTGGGTGGCGTAGCGGGCCCAGGGGCTGAGTGGCCGGGTCCTGCTCCTACTTCTTGTGTTCTTTAGATTTGAGATTAGGATCAGATCAGCCATGATCTTATTGAATGGCGGAGCAGGCTCGAAGGGCCGATTGGCCTACTCCTGCTCCTATTTCTTATGTTCTTATGTTCTTATACTCTCTGGAATTTAGAAGAATGAGAGGTGATCTCATTGAAACATACAAGATTCTGAACCGGATTGACAGTAGATGCGTAGAGGTTGTTTCCCCTGGCTGGAGTGTCTAGAACTAGGGGGAATAGTCTCAGGATAAGGGTAGGCCATTTAAGATTGAGATGAGGTGGAATTTCTTCACTCAGAGGGTTGTGAATCTTTGGAATTCTCTACCCCAGAGAGTTGTGGATGCTGAGTCTTTGAGTATATTCAAGGCTGAGATAGATAGATTTTTGGACTCTCGGGGAATCAAGGGATATGGAGATCGGGCAGGAAAGTGGAGTTGAGGTCGATGATCAGCCATGATCTTATTGAATGGCAGAGCAGGCTTGAGGGGCCGTATGGCCTACTCCTGCTCTTATTTCTTCTGTTCTTATGTTATACACTCGGCCCGTTAAACCCCCTGCCCGTTAGATACCCCGTCCGTTATAAACCCGTCCGTTATACCTCCTGCCCGTTATACACCCCGTCCGTTATAAACCCGTCCATTATACACCCCGCCAGTTATACACTCGCCCGTGATACACCCCGTCCGTTATACACCCCGCCCGTTATACACCCCGCCCGTTATACACTCGCCCGTTATACACCCCGCCCGTCATACTCCCCGCCCGTTAAACACTCTGCCAGTTACACACCCCGCCCATTATACCCCCTGCCCATTATACACCCCGTCCATTACACACCCGCCCGTTATACACTCGCCCGTGATACACCCCGCCCATCATACATCCCGCCCGTTATACCCCCTGCCCGATATACACCCAGTCTGTTATACACCCGCCCGTTGTACACCCTGCCCGTTATACACTCGCCCGTGATACACCCCGTCCGTTATACACCCGCCCGTTATACACCCCGCCCGTTATAGACCCTGCCCGTAATACACCCGCACGTTATACACCCGCCCGTTATACACCCGCACGTTATACACCCCGCCGTAACACACCCCGCCCGTTATACACCCGCCCGTTATACACCCCGCCGTAACACACCCCGCCCGTTATACACCCGCCCGTTATACACCCCGCCCGTTATACACCCCGCCCGTTATACACCCGCCCGTTATATACCCCGCCGTAACACACCCCGCCCGTTATACACCCGCACTTTATACACCCGCCCGTTATCCACCCCGCCGTAATACACCCCGCCCGTTATACACCCGCACGTTATACACCCGCCAATTTACACCGCACGTAATACACCTACCCATTATACACCCGCCAGTTATACACCCGCCCGTTATACACCTACCCATTATACACCCGCCAGTTATACACCCCACCCATTATACACCCGCCAGTTATACACCCCACCCGTTATACACCCGCCAGTTATACACCCGCCCGTTATACACCTACCCAATATACACCCGCCAGTTATACACCCGCCCGTTACACACCCGCCAGTTACACACCCGCCCGTTATGCACCCCGCCCGTTATACATCCGTCGTTATACACGCGGCCCATTGTACTCCCGCCCGTTATACACCCGCACGTTATACACCCGCCAATTTACACCGCACGTAATACACCTACCCATTATACACCCCGCCAGTTATACACCCGCACTTTATACACCCGCCCGTTATCCACCCCGCCGTAATACACCCCGCCCGTTATACACCCGCACGTTATACACCCGCCAATTTACACCGCCCGTAATACACCTACCCATTATACACCCGCACATTATACACCCGTCCGTTATAAACCCACCCGTTATACACCCGCCCGTTACACACCCGCCAGTTACACACCCGCCCGTTATACACCCCGCCCGTTATACACCCGCCCGTTATGCACCCCGCCCGTTATACACCCCGCCCGTTATACACCCCGCCCGTTATACACCCGCCCGTTATACACCCCGCCCGTTATACACCCGCCCGTTATACACCCGCCCGTTATGCACCCCGCCCGTTATACATCCGTCGTTATACACGCGGCCCATTGTACTCCCGCCCGTTATACACCCATGCGTTATACACCCGCCCGTTATACACCCGGCCCGTTGTACTCCCATCCGTTATACACCCGGCCCGTTGTACTCCCGCCCATTATACACCCGCCCGTTATACACCCCACCAGTTATACACCCGCCCATTATACACCCCGCCCGTTATACCCCCTGCCCATTATACACCCCGTCCATTACACACCCGCCCGTTATACACTCGCCCGTGATACACCCCGCCCATCATACATCCCGCCCGTTATACCCCCTGCCCGATATACACCCAGTCTGTTATACACTCGCCCGTGATACACCCCGTCCGTTATACACCCGCCCGTTATACACCCCGCCCGTTATACACCCTGCCCGTAATACACCCGCACGTTATACACCCTCCCGTTATACACCCTGCCCGTAATACACCCGCACGTTATACACCCTCCCGTTATACACCCCACCAGTTATACACCCGCCCATTATACACCCCGCCCATTATACACCCGCCCATTATACACCCGCACATTATACACCCGTCCGTTATAAACCCACCCGTTATACACCCGCCCGTTAAACACCCGCCCGTTATACACCCCGCCCAATATACACAACGCCCGTTATACACCCTGCCTGTTATAAACCCCGCCCGTTTTACACCCCGCCCATTATAAACCCGTCCGTTATGCACCCCACCCATTATACACCCCGCCCGTTATACACCCCGCCCGTTATAAACCCGTCCGTTATACAACCCGCCTGTTATACACCCCGCCCGTTATACACCCCGCCCGTTATACACCCCGCCCGTTATAAACCCGTCCATTATACAACCCGCCCGTTATACACCCCGCCCGTTATACACCCGCCCGTTATACACCCCGCCCGTTATACACCCCGCCCGTTATACACTCCACCCGTTATACACCCACCCGTTATACACCCCGCCCGTTATACACCCCACTCGTTATACTTCCTGCCCGTTATACACCCCGCCTGATACACACCCGCCCGTTATACACCCCGCCCATTATGCACCCCAGCCGTTATACACCCCGCCCGATGCACACCTGTTTGTCATACACCCCGCCCGTTATACACCCTGCCCGTTATACACCCTGCCCGTTATACACCCTGCCCGATACACACCTGCCCGTTATACACACGCCCGTTATACACCCTGGCCGTTATAAACCCGCCCATTATACACTCGCCCGTCATACAACCCGCCCGTCATACACACCAACCAGTTATACACCCCACCCATTATACACCCCACCCGTTATACACCCCACCCGTTATACACCGGCCCATTATACACCCCACCCATTATACACCCCACCCGTTATACACCCCACCCATTATACACCCCGCCCGTTATACACCCTGCCCGTTATACACCCCGCCCATTATACACCCCACCCGTTATACACCCGCCCATTATACACCCTGCCCATTATACACCCCGCCCGTTATACACCGGCCCATTATACACCACACCCGTTATACACCCCGCCCGTTATACACCCCACCCGTTATACACCCCACCCGTTATACACCCCACCCGTTATACAACCCGCCCGTTATACACCCCACCCGTTATACACCCCACCCATTATACACCCCACCCGTTATACACCCGCCCGTTATACTTCCCGCCCGTTATACACCCCGCCCGTTATACACCCCACCCGTTATACACCCGCCCGTTATACACCCCGCCCGTTATACACCCCGCCCGTTATACACCCGCCCGTTATACACCCCGCCCGTTATACACCCCGCCCGTTATACACCCCACCCGTTATACACCCGCCCGTTATACACCCCGCCCGTTATACACCCCGCCCGTTATACACCCCGCCCGTTATACACCCCGCCTGTTATACACCCGCCCGTTATACACCCGCCCGTTATACACCCGCCCGTTATACTTCCCGCCCGTTATACACCCGCCCGTTATACTTCCCGCCCGTTATACACCCCGCCCGTTATACTTCCCGCCTGTTATACACCCGCGTGTTATACACCCGCCCGTTATACACCCGCCCGTTATACTTCCCGCCCGTTATACACCCCGCCCGTTATACTTCCCGCCTGTTATACACCCCGCCGTTATACTTCCCGCCCGTTATACACCCCGCCCGTTATACTTCCCGCCCGTTATACACCCCGCCCATTATACTTACCGCCTGTTATACACCCCGCCCGTTATACTTCCGCCCGTTATACACCCCGCCCGTTATACTTCCCGCCTGTTATACACCCGCGTGTATACACCCGCCCGTTATACACCCGCCCGTTATACTTCCCGCCCGTTATACACCCCGCCCGTTATACTTCCCGCCTGTTATACACCCCGCCCGTTATACTTCCCGCCCGTTATACACCCCGCCCGTTATACTTCCCGCCGTTATACACCCGCCCATTATACTTCCCGCCTGTTATACACCCGCCTGTTATACTTCCCGCCCGTTATACACCCGCCCGTTATACTTCCCGCCCGTTATACACCCGCCCGTTATACTTCCCGCCCGTTATACACCCCGCCTGTTATACACCCGCCCGTTATACACCCGCCCGTTATACTTCCCGCCTGTTATACACCCGCCTGTTATACACCCGCCCGTTATACACCCCGCCCGTTATACTCCCGCCTGTTATACACCCGCCCGTTATACACCCGCCTGTTATACCCCCGCCCGTTATACACCCGCCCGTTATACTTCCCGCCCGTTATACACCCCACCCGTTATACACCCGCCCGTTATACACCCCGCCCATTATACACCCGCCCGTTATACACCCCGCCTGTTATACACCCCACCCGTTATACACCCGCCCGTTATACTTCCCGCCCCGTTATACACCCGCTCGTTATACTTCCCGCCCGTTATACACCCGCCCTGTTATACACCCGCCCGTTATACACCCGCCCGTTATACTCCCGCCCTGTTATACACCCGCCTGTTATACACCCGCCCGTTATACACCCCGCCCGTTATACTTCCCGCCTGTTATACACCCGCCTGTTATACACCCGCCCGTTATACACCCGCCCGTTATACTTCCCGCCCGTTATACACCCCACCCGTTATACACCCGCCCGTTATACACCCCGCCTGTTATACACCCCACCCGTTATACACCCCGCCTGTTATACACCCCGCCCGTTATACACCCCACCCGTTATACACCCCGCCCGTTATACACCCCGCCCATTATACACCCCGCCCGTTATACACCCCACCCGTTATACACCCCACCCGTTATACACCCCACCCGTTATACACCCCGCCCGTTATACACCCCGCCTGTTATACACCCTGCCCGTTATACACCCTGCCCGTTATACACCCTGCCCGTTATACACCCCACCCGTTATACACCCGCCCGTTATACACCCCGCCCGTTATACACCCCGCCCGTTATACACCCCGCCTGTTATACACCCTGCCCATTATAAACCCGTCCGTTATACACCCCGCCTGTTATACACCCGCCCGTTATACACCCCGCCCATTATACACCCGCCCGTTATACACCCGCCCGTTATACACCCCGCCCGTTATACACCCCGCCCGTCATACACCCCGCCCGTCATACACCCCGCCCGTCATACACCCCGCCCGTCATACACCCCGCCCGTCATACACCCCGCCCGTTATACACCCCGCCCGTTATACACCCCGCCCGATACACACCTGCCCGTTATACACCCGCCCGTTATACACCCCGCCCGTTATACACCCGCCCATTATACACCCCGCCCGTTGTACACCCCGCCTGTTATACACCTGCCCGTTATACACCTGCCCGTTATACACCCTGCCCTTTTATATCCCCGCCCATTATACACCCCGTCTGATTTTCCTCTCAGCTGATCCACTGTGGCAGTTTTCCACTGCTGCTTAAAATTTAATATCAGCTTGTATATATTTCTGATCAGTGCTGGTGGCCTGGTTTAAGTTGAGGTAAGAACTGCTGGCACCTCGTTGGTTTGGTTTGGTGTGTGTGTGTGTTTGGTGGAGGAAACTATTTATTTTTAAAATTGGACTCATAAACATGCCAGATGATTAGAAAATTTTAGAGTATTTTTGTGCATATAAGCACGATAAAGTTCTACGAGTAAGTGAGGTACAGAAAATGGAGAAGATGTGCGAGGGTAACTTTGAGAGCTGTTTGGAAATGTCAGTCAGACTTTTCTTTACAAATTCCCATGTCTTTCCTGCCCTTCATGTTTATAGCCCCACCGATGAATGCAAAACGCAAGTAAAAGACCATAGCACTGAGATAGTCTGGTGAATGGATGCTGGGAGGAAGGCTCGTTTTCTTCCACTGCCGTTTTCGTAGTCAAATTTTCTTCGCCTCTTGAAAGCGTGGCTCCAAGTGGGCCATTCTTCGTGTGACAGCGGACTATTTAACCACGAAGGCGTCACAGCTCAGCCTCATCCTGTTCTCACCTGCTGCATGTGCACGCACACGCACACACTCTCCAGCAGGGGTCACTGAATAGCAATCGGGAACAGGAGCCCTGGCTGATTTGCTGGGATTCTAGCCGGGGATCACTGAGACCAAGTGTTGTGCTCCTGCTACCATCCCCAGGAGAGTGCAGCTAATTCAGCACAGGCCGGGAATTGAACCTGGGACCTTCCTGATATGTAGGGCTCAAAAGCTCAACAGCTTTATATTGCTTGTAAGTTGTTATAGCAACAGAAGAATTTTGGAATGTTATTCTCTTGCGGCCTAATTGCTATCTTCTTCGATTTAGAAGCGTGGACATAATGAAGAGGATGTGTGGCTGACCGATGGGGGGACGAGGCTGAACGATGGCATTGATACTGAGTTTAGACTGCACTTTATAGCTTTAGATCTTTCCTTCACATCGTGTTACTTCAAACAAAGCTGAATGGTGTCACTTTTGTCAGAACAAAAGCATTTTTAGTAGCATAAAAAGGCCTTTATACCCGCAGGAACCTGGGCCTTTTTCGAGAATCAATCCCACCTACCTTTCTCCTCACCACATCACTTCAATGCCATTTCTCTGCAGAACCGCATCCAACTATCTCTTGATCCCATTTATACCGTCTGTCTCGATGGCTTTTGCTGGTAACTTATTCCATTGCCCTTCAGGTAAAAAGTTTCTGTCTCTTTTCCCGTTATGAAGACCCAGTTAAGCGCCAGGAAACAGACAAAACACCAAACACGGTTATGTATACAGAACAGGGTCCAAGCAACTGTAACGGTGATACAAGTCAGCGACTGCAACATGACGTCTCCTTTAGCCTCTCTTTCTTTAGCCTCGCAGAATCGTCCTGGTTTTGCCGCCTATGCCCAACTCCTGCCTTTCTTTCCCAGAGGTGGGAGAAGCCCTAACTCCATCTGCCCGCATCCCAGCCCCTCAGGATCATTACACCTGCTTACTTCTAAAGTGGTCTTTTTAACCTGTGTCCCCTGATATTTGAATCTCTCACCAAGGATGAAGGTTTCGAGCCAAGTTGGCCCTCTGTGGCAGACTTGATAATCCAACACCTGAACCAAGCAGCTCCACAGTGCCCCAGGGTACTGTTGATGATTGGACCAGTTAGCCTAGCTCCCTATGGAGTTTGAACGAATCAACCTATCAGGAAAGAAGTTTTACCTAGCAGGAAAGGATGAACTGGCTGGGTCTCTTTTCTCTTGAAAAGAGAGGGTTGAGGGGTGACGTAATAGAGGTCTTTAAAATTATGAAAGGTTTTGATAGAGTGGATACAGAGAGAGCGTTTCCACTTGTGGGGAAGAGCATAACTAAAAGCCATCAATATAAGATAGTCACCAAGAAATCCAATAGGGAATTCAGAAGAGACTTCTTTACCCAGAGAGTGGTGAGAATGTGGAACTCGCTACCACAGGGAGTGGTTGAAGCGAATAGTAGAGATGCATTTAAGGGGAGGCTAGATAAGCATATGAGGGAAAAGGGAATAGAGGGTTATGCTGATAGATTTAGATGAGGAAAGACGGGAGGAGGCTCGAGTGGAGCATAAACACTGGCATGGACTGGTTGGGCCGAATGGCCTGTTTCTGTGCCGTATATCCTATGTAATCCGATGTCATTGGGATTCTTCACACTCAGATCCAGGTAACTCTGCAAACCAAAAGCCCTGTCAGGAAGGTTGCTCATAGCTAGAGAAGCAGCAAGAAGCTCGCCGCTGCCTTGAGATGACGCCAAAACTCAGCCCGAGCTTACCGACCTGTTCGTGCCTCCGTGACAGCCGCCATTTTGAAACGGGCCGACTGCTGGGCAGCTGCAGCCCCTGCCTGTTTCAGGCCGGGAAACCCCTTTTTAACATGCAAATTGGGGTCCTATGACATAGGGAGGGCCCTGATTGCCATTTGGGAAGAGAACGCATTGTGCATGTGCAATGCAATCAGTTCCACAGGCGATAGAGGAGAAGAGGCCCAGCTAAGATAAGCAGGAGTTTTTCAAGATATTAAGGGGAACAGACAGGGTAGATAGAGAGAAACTATTTCCGCAGGTTGGGAATTCTAGGACTGGGGGCAGAGTCTAAAAATTAGAGCCAGACCTTTCAGAAGTGAAATTAGGAAACACTTCTACACAGAAAGGGTGGTAGAAGTTTGGAACTCTCTTCCGCAAACAGCAATTAATGCTAGATCAATTGTTAATTTTAAATCTGAGATTGATAGATTTTTGATAACCAAAGGTATTAAGGGATACGGGGCAAAGGCGGGTATATGGAGTTAGATCACAGATCAGCCATGATCTCATTGAATGGCGGAACAGGCTCGAGGGGCTGAATGGCCTCCTCCTGTTCCTACGTTCCTATGAGTGCTTGTTCCAGGCCACCACAAAAAAAATGTAATCTAGGCAGCTACTGCCCCCAGGCCCCGCCACGTTCACACTTACCCGGCTGCCGGCCGGAACCACCAGCTAACGGATAACCTAAATCCAGGGTGCTGAAGCGGTACGCCTGTTTGCCGGCTCGAATTCAATGAGGCCGGGGCTTCAAAATCACGGCCGCCCGAAATCAAAATCGATCCCAGAGTGTTTTTTTTTCCCCTCTTTACCTTTTCAAAACCCCTTCATTAACATGGAATCATACAGCACTGAAGGAGACCATTCGGCCCATCGTGCCTGCGCCGGCTCTTTGAAAGAGCTAAACAATTAATCCCACTCCCCCCCTCCCCTCACCCCCTACTCTTTCCCCCATAGCCCTGCAAATTTTCTCCTTTTCAAACGTTAATGCTAATTTGAAAATGTAATTGATTTTCTGTTAAAGCAATCCAGAACCTTATTTGCCTTCTTTTAAAAAAAAAATTACAGCTATTGACTGTTTCGATGAGTTATCCACTTTAACCCCCTTAACGCACATTTTCCCTTTTGGTTCCCGTCTCCCATTCTAATTATTTGCGTCTTTCCCCATTGTACTGCATCTGCTGACCCAGTGACCTAAAAAGATCTAAATTCTCCTGAAGCACGTTACATTATTTTTCATTATTTGCCTCAAGTATCTAATCATTTTATATTAATATCCTTTGTTATCTGCCTGCTGTGCAGCTTCTCCTGCGCTCCCATAACCGACTTAGGCAACTTGCCCTCCTTTCATGAATAAAGACAGGTTTGAAATAAGATATTTAATAAATTTGTACGATTCCAGCTCCCCCGCTGCGGTTTTGAGTGGACCAATAGTTCCCTTCACCCATTTTCTTTTTTTACCGTTTGTGTATATCTATTAATGATATTGTCAATGGATGCCAACAGTACATGAAGAAAACCTGGAGAGGCGCGTGTGTGCTTTTATTTGTCTTCAGTTCGCAGACCCATTAAACCGTGTCACGAATCAATAGTTCACAGGTCAGTGTGAGGATAGTTTCCCAGACAGATCTTAAGCTGAAACAGCAGTGGCAAAAGACCTGTGGAATTCATTACACACTGAGGTGTAATAGATTACTGCTTGAACAAATGCTGGTGCCGTAACAGGAGTTGACAGCAAATTACTTCGAGTGGACTAGATTGGTTATGGTGATCAATGGGAGGCTGAAATATTCTATTCCTCAATTCAATTTTTTTTTTTATTTGCGAGTCGGATCATCCGCACTTTGTTTTTCAGCTTCCCACTAAGAGACTTGCACAGCTGTAATGAAGGAAGGATCTCGCTGATAATTAACACTGAAATTAAAATGAAGGCAGCTCATTGGTGACGTTTTATTCCCCCCCCCCCGAATAGCATCGGGTCCCAGTAACCACCGAAAGCAATGACTGGGCGAGAGATTGCTGGCTGCCAAGTCAAAGTAAAGGAGCACTCATTTAAAAAGGAAAGACTTACATAGCTGTTACAGCACAGAAACAGGCCATTCGGCCCAACAGGTCCATGCCGGTGTTTATGCTCCTCACCATCCTCCCCCCACCCTTCTTCATCTCACCCCATCAACATAACCTTCTATTCCTTTCTCCCTCATGTGCTTATCTAGCTTCCCCTTAAATACATGGATGCTGTTCACCTCAACTACGCCTTGTGGTAGCGAGTTGCACATTCTAAACACTTTCTGGGTAAAGAAGTTTCTCCTGAATTCCCGATTGGATTTATTAGTGACTGTCTCAGATTAACGGCCCCTAGTTCTGGTCTCCCCCTGCAAGTGGAAACATCTTCTCTACGTCTCGCATTTATATAGCACCTTTCATGGCCTCAGGACATCCCAAAGCGCTTCACAGCCAATTAAGTACTTTGGATGTGTAATCACTGTTGTAATGTAGCGAAACACAACAGCCAAATTGCGCACAGCAAGGTCCCACAAACAGAAAAGTGATAACGACCAGCTAATCGGTTTTGGTGATGCTGATTGAGTGATAAATGTTGGCCAGGAGAATTTCCCTGCTTGTCTTCGATATAGTGCCATGGGATCTTTTACATCCACCTCAGATGGCAGAAGGTTTAGCGTCTCATCGGAAAGACGGCACCTCCGACAGTGCAGCACTCCCTCAGTACCGCGCTGGAGCGTCAGCCTCGAGTCTGTGTTTAGGTCTCTTGAGTGGGACTGTGAACCCACAACCTCTGACTCAGAGGCGAGAGTGCTAAATACTGGGTCCATATTTATCGGCCAAACACGGTGGGCTATCCTTTTTTTATGAACACGTGACGATAAACCTTCAGACACTTGCATTTTGCCAGAAAAAGCTCAGCAAATAGGTCACAACTTGCCTTTATAAAACACATTTATTTGGGCCTCTCCTCACTGGGCCTCTTTGGGACCAGAAGCTTCCGTTTTGTGAGAATGACCTATCTTCACTCATAGCTTGGTTACTGCGAGCAACCAGAGTTCAACCAGTAAACAAATTGGGCTCCTCGGCCTTTCTGATTCGGTCCCGGCCACCCTCGCTGCTTTGAACTGAGCTTAAAATAGATTGGAAGCAAAACTGTGTGGAGAGCAATATAAACAACCGTAGAAATGGGCACCAGCATCAACAAGAGGTAGAAAGTATGAAAGGGCAGAGGCAACTCGGGGAATCTGCAACCACTGCAAGTCAATCTGGCTGCATGGTGTCCTCAGCGCTTGTCGCTTGCTGTCAAATATTTTAACGCCAACACACACACACAGAAATGAAGTGGAAGGCAGCTGGAATTGATAACCATCGTTGATTTTCTTTCTTCTGTTTTGCACAAGGTACTGGTGGTGGCGGGAGATTCTTTAACATTTTTTTGTTATACTTTTTGCACTTCAACAATGAGAGCATTTGCAGAGAGCGTTTCAAGCCGAGCTTCCCACTCCTGCTAAAACAGCCGCAGTGGGTGATGTACTTGGCTGGCGCTGCGTTTAATCAGTGCTCGGGGGGGGATCCTTTTCTTTTTTTGGGCTCCGTTGGACTCCTTTGAAAAGCTCAGTTCCACACTGGGCACTAAATGCATTGCCCAGTGTGGAAGCAGCCTCAAATACACTCGCCATTGTGGAACCGTGCCACACAGAGCAGGAAAGGCAGAGCTTCCATTTTACAGCACCGGGGACACATTGCTTTTTAGATTTCATTTTACTTCAAATCCTGCATAATGGTACAAAGCCGCAACTTTTTTTGGGGGGGTGGGAGGTGGGGTGGGGAACTTTCTTTCCTTTGTTTTGTTTTTTTAAACTTCCGTTGTCTGAATTTGGTGCTCAGTAAGACGCTAAGTCAAAGTAAATTCCACTCTGCTTTGTCCCGATAAGGCGTCTCAGCTCCAACAGGAGAATGGCATCCCGACTGTACTGTGACTGTACCGTGACATTCCTCCATTTCTCACACTAGCCATCTGGCAGCCTGTCTGAATGAGATTCCTGGGTTTTTTAAGTGCTCTTTGGGGCTGTTTTGTACATTGAGACTGACCAAACTCATCTGGTTCTCATCCTTGTTTTCAAATCCCTCCATGGCCTCGCCCCCTCCCTATCTCTGTAACCTCCTCCATCCCTACAACCCTCTGAGATCTCTGCACTCCTCCAATTCTGGCCTCTTTTGCATCCCCGATATTAATCGCTCCAACATTCATGGCCGTGCCTTCAGCTGCCTAGGCTCTAAGCTCTGGAATCCCCTCCCTAAACTTCTCCGCCTCTCTACCTCTCCCTCCTCCTTTAAGACGCTCCTTAAAACCTACCTTTTCACCTGTCTCAATGGCCCGAAAATTAAACCTAATACGGGAGATTACGCACTGTGTACTCTCGCGTATTAGGTCCCGAAGTGCCGGTTTCCTGCATGCACTGCGCATGCGCGGGAAACCGGCACTTCGGGTATTGCGAAGGGGGCGGTTCCTAAGTGAACCACGTGCACGCTACAGGTTGCGCGCACGCAGCACACTTCATTTTTTTTTTCAGGTTTGAACGCGCAGGTAAGTGTTGAAGATTTTACACATAAAGAAAGCAGGCGTAAGACCCCCTTTTAACAAGGTAAGTAGTTAATTAAGTATTATTTTAAAAAAAATTCAACAGGTTTATCTTTTTTAGAGACTTTAAAGAAAGGTAAGTTTATTTTTATAACTTTTAAAAAGAATTAAAAAATTTTCAAAAATTTAAATTTTTGTTTAAACTGGTTAATTTATTTAACTATAGTTATTTTATTAATGTGATGGCTTTTTTTTAAATTTAATTGAGGTTTAGCTGTTCTTTTGGGGGCTTGTTGTATTCATAGTTTTGACAGCTCTTCCTGTCAAAACTATGAATGAAAGATGGTGTGCTGCCATTGGCTCTAACTGGCCCACGTGATCCCAGAGGTAGCATCGAACGAACTGCGCCTCTGGGACACGCACACACTGCGCGCCGGCACCAGGGAGAGGCCCAGGAACTGAAGTTCGTGTGGGCCAAAATCATACAGGTAGGCGCGGAGTGCGATATCGCGGGGGATCCTTACCCCCGCGGCAACCATCGAAGTCCAATTTCTGGGCCAATATCTCCTTATGTGGCTCGGTGTCAAACTTTGTTTGATAACACTCCTGTGAAGCACCTTGAGACGTTTTACGAAGTTAAAGATGCTATATAAGTGCATGTTGTTGATATTATATGGAATCCTTACAGCCAGCCTGAGCTATATTTGATCCCAAATCCCAGGGGGAGGAATTCAGTATTGTCCCGTTTGGGGGCGGTAACCTTTGAAACCTGGGAAACTTAGCGCCAGGCAAAATTGGGTTTAGCGCTCCAGGAAGGAAGTGGAGCGCTAAATCAAGCACGCCACTTCCTTCCTGGAGCGCTAAAGGACGCAATGCGGGGCGTTAGTTGTGCAGCGCTGCACAATGTCCCGTGCCGCGCTGCCACGATCCCAGGCTCCTTCCCTCCCTTAAAGGGAAGGGCCATCACTGCAGGCTCTGCATTGGGACCAGTGAGCTGGTTCCCGACGGCGGCCGCGATCCGGCCCGATCAGCCCCACGCACTCCAGCAGAGCGCCGGGCTGATCCATCGCGGCCCAGGAGCAGGAAAAAAAATTGACCAAAACCATTAAAAAAATTTAGGCACTCACCTCGGCAACCTCCCCTTTAACCTGCGCCCCCGAAGCGCCCGGCCTCCTGAACAAGGCCTCCTGCAGCTGTCGGTGTCGTCGCCCGGCGATGCTGCAGGGGGCGGAACCGAAGTTCAGGTCCGGGGCACAACCGGGGCGATGCGCACGGCGATAACATCACGACTTCCGGGCGAAGGAGATCGGGGCGCAACGCCATACTGCCGCCGCAAACCTCCCGCCGAATTTAGTCTTTCTTTCAAATATTCCAAATTCGATACAAACCTATTTCTAAGGTGGCTCATACTTGACACATATCCTTACACACTCACTGATCATCTGCACACAGTATTTCCTTTACGCTTGAAACGTACCATTTTTAAATGTCCATTCTTTTAAGTAGAGCGGACAGTCCCCAAGAACTCATGCATTTTGGGTGGCTATGCCCTGACAACCTCAGTTGAACTCTCTGCCCCTCTACCAGGAGTTTCAGGGCCTACAGTCACATCCATCTCCGATGGTTCTGGTACAAACACAAAACAATGCTGATTCCACACTCAACCTTTAGGTTTCTTGGGGGCAAATGATTGACACATCAGGTATCATTATTCCTTTGCTTCCTATGATCATTATCCAGAACACTTTGCCCAGTGGTCAACCTTGGTAGGCCCCTAACTTTATGTCGTGAATTGAAGTCTCCCACTTGCGTTGTATGCTTTGTCCGTTTCTCTGATGCTGGTCAGGTATTTCCACTTAGCTTTGAGGTTTTCTGGAAGCTCTGTGGACTTATTCTTAACTGTTAGCCCATTAAGAGTTCTGCAGGGCTTATCTATTTGCCAATGTAGGGGATCTAAATATGGATCCTCTGGTTGTGAAGGAAATAGCCATATTCCAAGAAATACATCATCCTACAAACAGATTTGATAATATTAAAACATGACAAACTGGGGTTAAAAATCTAAAAGCCTCAACGACACAAGCCGTAAAACAGAAATACAGGCTTCTGAGATAAAGATCAGTTGTTAACAAAGTTGTAAACATCACAAGCTTTGAAATGGGAAATGTTTGTAAATACAAAGACATGGCCCTATTGAAACAGCAGGCTGGAGGTTCCTCTATGTCTGAACATTGGAACCAACACAATGGAATGACCCAAGTAAAGTGTCAAAATCTAACACGTCAAACAGGTGCACAAAACATTAAAAAAACAAGTGCCTTTGAAAAAATGACATCAAGTAAAAGAAATACCTGCCTGTAAAATAGTTTTATGTTAAACTTAGAAACAGGAGACATGATTCTTAATACAACCAATTGAAGTAAATAAGAAATGCATGAACACCCTAGATGAAGTGTAACAGGTACAAATAGGAAGGCTTTGAAAATATAATATCAATAGATGACATCAAGCAATTACATTGTGTTTGTATTGAAAATGGAATAGTTAGGAGACACGACGTCTGGCTTACAAGTAGTTAAGTGATATTAGAAATTCAATAGAAAGACTTCCTAAGAATGGCATCAAATAGATAAATCGATAATAACCATAAAAATGATAAGTTTTTGAAACACCTATAGGTAGAGACACAAGTCTGGTTGCAACAGTTGAAACGACAATAAGAATAGAAAACAATTCAATAGAGTATCACTGGAGACAATTAGTTTACATCAGCAGAACACTTCAAAGAAAATACCACTAAAAAAGAGTATAAAAATAAAAGCTTTTCAGATGAAAAGTCAGAAGTCGCTGAACGGGGCAAGCGTTTCTCAACTTCACAGGCACGGTCTGTAAGTTTACAACTCTGAGTCTCGGGTAATCAAAGTATTTGATTTTGGTGGATATTCTGGATTAAGAAATAAGTAGAAGTGTGGAAATATAACGAAGTTAAGATTTAGAATAAGGATCTCTGATAAGAAATGTAAGCTATTTGTATTTTGAACGGTTAAAGTTGCGATTGCCATAACAACTGTTAACTGAATGTCGGTTCCTTAATAAATCTATATATTTTTAGAATTGTCTCACAGAATATTTCTGTATAAACTCGCGAACTCAATTTCTGTACATTCAAAGGAGTTGCAGAATTCTGGGGGGTATTCCGGACCCTCATAATATCCGGAAGGTTACAGTCTAGTTAAACTTGTTTAAAGTGCTATCCGGAAGACGGTAACATCTTCACGTCGTTCCTTTCCTTTAGGGAAAGATAGTCTGACCTTTAGACCCAATTAAGCATCTTATAGAATTCGGCTATCTTTAACTTTAGTTGAAGGTGAACATCTGGGGAATACGCCTGATCTGGGGTAGTCCGAAAGGGCTAGGACTTGTAATTATCCCTTCATGGTTTCCTGAGTAGGTTCTCTGTAGTCGGCAGTGCTCTCTCTCTCCACCTCACCATTACTTTGTGGCTATTAAGTCTCCTCATAACCAATCCATATTGCCTTGCAAAGGCACCAAAGTCCACAGCTGAAAGTTGTTCGAAATCTGAATTTACCTGCTTCAGTATTCCGCGGTGGGCAGCTATCAGTTTCAGATGTTCCACAGTATCTTGTTAAGTGGTGTGGATCAGTTGAGTGACCTCAATGAAAAGCAAGAAGTTGTCTACAATCAAAAGGCAGCCATTAGCTTTACAGTCAAATAGATCTGTGCCAACAGTCTGCCAGGGTTGCTCAGGCAGTGCAGACGGTATCGTGGACTTGACCAGATTTATCTCTTCCTCAACACAGCTCAGATGGTTCTGAACAACTTCTTTGAGCTTCTTACTTATGCCAGGTTGCCACTTGGCCTGTCAAGCACTCTTTCCAAATCTCTTGATTTCTGTATGTGCTTTCCCTACATCCTCAAGTCACATCGATGTAGAAATCCCTCGAGGAGTGCTTCTCAAGACACCAACTGCCTGGTAGGTTCAGAACAATGGGATTTACTTAAGCATCCCCATCTTCTTGAACTGTCTCAGTCACACCTGATATTGGAGCTCATGATGGAGTGCCTGCCATTGTCAGGTACACGTCTCTGGATGGTGGCTGTCCACACCTGTTGTAAGCTTTCCATATATCAGTGGGCTTGTTTCTGTATTTGTGGCATCGATTCAGAGGGTACGTTGGTTGGAACACCTTTGTAGACTGATGGGGTGGGGGGCGAAATTCAGCTCCTTTGCGCCTGCCGTTAGTGCCTCCGGGAGGCGCAAAGGGCTTATTGCCCGGAGGGGGCGATAATAGCGCCTACCGAGAATTTCGGCGGGGCGCTGCTGAGGTGCTAGCTGATAGCGCCACGCCCTGCCGGTAGCACCCCGGGCCACTGCACCGCCTGCGATGATGTCATCGGCGAGCAACGTGACCCCTTAGCGCCCCGCTGCGACTCCTTACCGCCCCGCGGCAAAAATTCAGCAGCGCCCCGCGAGGCTGCCGCGGGCGATGTCAGCGCCAGCCTCACGGGTCGCGAACCGGGCCGCACTCCGCTGGCGGGGCGGTATTTAAAGGGGAGGTGCGGCAGCGACCTGCGCTGCCATTTTCTTCCTTTGGCCGACCTCCAGGTCGGTCCTTCGTGGCGGCTCTTGGCGTGGTCCGTGGCCGCCATCGCGCAGCCCGGCACTGCGTCTCGCCATCGGAGGCCCTGCAGAGCTCGCAGCGCCCCTCCCCTTTAACAGAAGGGGAGGGGCGCTGAAACACGTCAGCGCTACGGGGAGCGGGGCGTAACCGAATTTCGCGCCCATGAAGTTTCCTTCATGGCTTCAGATGATCTACATTTGCTTTCCCAGCTGTCTGGGGTCTCCCACGGAGTCTCTGTTGCTTTTTAACAGCTTTGTTCTGTCTTGAATGTTGTTTTGCCTTCTCTAGTGTAAGGTCAGGATCGCGCTGAAGCCTTTCCAACAATCATTAATGTTGCAAGCCAACTACAAGGCTGTCATAAATCATTACATTTCACCATATAGCGTTCTGTTCTCACAGTGCTCTGCAAAACAGTATGGGACTGTAAAAACTGCCAACAAATTGCCCCTCCTATTGCCTTTTGTTAAATTTCAGAGTCTCCTAAATTACAGGGTAAATTTTGCAAGGTCCCACTGAATCTTTCTGCGTTTGAGACTCCCTAGAAAATGGAAGCCATCGAATCATTTGTATTTCTCCACACCACCAAATGCCTCTCAGATCTTTCCATAACTATCTCCCAGAGGCCCCTCTGTCCGTCAGCTCAAATGAGTGGAGAATATCTACTGCTTCTTCCCCCGTCACATAGATCAGTGGGCAAATTCGAATCTCCTCATCCTTTTCATATAAACCAGGCACTTTTCTCTATCGTTTACATCCTGCAATACAAGGAGCCCCTGCCTCAGCTTTTATGAAATTACATTTTTCTGTGGGGCTAATTGAAATGCTCTCTGTCTTTCCTTTACTCTCAGTTGCCAGGCAGTGCTTCTGCAGTACTCCTAGGGAGGCTGTGCTTTGTGTTTATCCCTCTTTCACATGTAGCCCAGTCCCTCTCCAAAATACACCAGTTGTCACCACGAGGTGTTAGCGGGTCCTTCTAATCGGGCTCAAGGACATGTGGAGTAATGAACAAGTGAGTGTTAATTAGCACTAACTCGTTCTATTTTCCAGTTCATTCATCGCCATGCTTGTCTCCTCCTTAGTCCCTGCTGCCTTCATCGTGGACGGTTTGCACCTGGGCAGGACCGGGACCGATGTCCTCGAGGGAGTGTTTGCTAGTGCTGTTGGGGAGGGTTTAAACTAAAATGGCAGAGGGTTGGGAACCTGTGCAGGGAGACAGAGGAAAGGGAAGCAAGGATAGAAGCAAAAGACAGGAAGGAGAAAAGCAAAAGTGGCAGTCAGAGAAATCAAGGGTGTAAATCAAACATGGCCACAGTAAATAATAATTCTAAAAGGTCTAAGAGTGTTAAAAAAAACAAGCCTGAAGGCTTTGGGGGAAAAATTAGGTCGCGCCCCGTTTGGGGCGCAAATATCGTCTGGACGTAAATATTAGCGCCTGGCGCTAATTATCGGCACTGACTGGAAACTTCACTTTTACCGCCCCGGGAGGTGAGTGGAGCGCTAAATCAGGCGCTGCACACCTGTCTTAAGGCGCAAAGGCCAAGGAGTGAGGCGCTAACTCAGAGCGCTGGCGAAGCTCATGTAATGTCAGTCAGCAATGGAACACACACACAATGGCACGGGCCAGTTCTTAAAGGGGATGGTTAATCTTGCTTTCCATCCACATCCTGTTCATTGCAGCCTTGAATCTCGGCCTGGAGAGACTTGCACATCAAATGTGCTGGAAAGAACAATGGAGAGTACCAGGCAAAGAGCTCAGAGTGCAGCTCCCACAGTCTCTGCTAAATCGATACAAGGAATGGCAAATCAAAAGGAACCTGCAAAGTGCTGCTCAGTACCCAAAACTCCTTCACACAACGTTGAATCTCTCCAGAAGTCTCTCCCTCTCTCTCTCAGAATGCGTAGTTCAAAAATGCCACCAACAATAAAAGACAGGAAGAGGCCCCCTTTAAATAGCGCCCCCCCCAGCCCCACAGCGATTGATAGCGTTCCAGTCTTCTGGTCGTTGGATGCGCCAGGCGGTAAGGCAGGGGGCGCCACTCAATTTCCGCTCCGGGGCGCTACAAGGGCGTTGCACCATGGAATGACATCACAATCTGCGCGCGCAGGTGGTCGCAGCGGTAAAGTTTAGCGCCGCCGCACAATCTCTAGTTAAGTTCCCGAGCGGCGCAAACATCGCTGCGCCCGGGCATTAGCGGCTTTGCGCCCCATTAGCGCCCTCTTAAGGCGCTAACGGGAGGCGCAACCAACTGAATTTTTACCCCTTTGTGTCTTAATGCGAGGAGCATTCGTAATAAGGTGGATGAATTAGCTGCGCAAATAGATGTAAATGGATATGATATAATTGGGATTACGGAGACATGGCTCCAAGGTGACCAAGGCTGGGAATTCAACATCCAGGGGTATTCAATATTCAGGAAAGACAGGCAAAAAGGAAATGGAGGTGGGGTAGCATTGCTTGTTAAAGAGGAGATTAACACAATAGTGAGGAAGGATATTAGCTCTGATGATGTGGAATCTGTATGGGCAGAGCTGAGAAATACCAAGGGGCAGAAAACATTAATGGGAGTTGTATACAGACCCCCAAACAGTAATGCTGAGGTTGGGGATGGCATTAAACGGGAAATTAGAGACGCGTGCAATAAGGGCACAGCAGTTATCATGGGTGACTTTAATCTACATATAGATTGGGCTAACCAAATTAGTAACAATACTGTGGAGGAGGAATTCCTAGAGTGTATACGGGATGGTTTCCTGGACCAATATGTCGAGGAACCAACTAGAGATCAGGCCATCTTAGACTGGGTATTATGTAATGAGAAAGGATTAATTAGCAACCTTGTTGTGTGAGGCCCCTTGGGAGGAGCGATCATAATATGATAGAATTCTTCATTAAGATGGAGAGTGAAGTAGTTGACTCAGAGACTAGGGTCCTGAATTTAAATAAAGGAAACTACGATGGTATGAGGCGCGAATTGGCTAGGATGGATTGGGGAACGTTACTTAAAGGGTTGATGGTGGATAGGCAATGGCAAACATTTAAAGATTGCATGGATCAACTACAGAATTTGTTCATCCCTGTTTGGCATAAAAATAAAACAAAAAAGGTGACTCAACCGTGGCTAGCAAGGGAAATTAGGGATAGCATAAGATCCAAGGAGAGGACATATAAATTGGCCAGAAAAAGCAGCAAACCTGAGGATTGGGAGCAGTTTAGGATTCAGCAAAGGAGGACAAAGGGATTCATTAAGAGGGGGGAAATAGAGTATGAGAGTAAGCTTGCAGGGAACATAAAAACTGACTGTAAAAGCTTCTATAGATATGTGAAGAGAAAAAGATTGGTGAAGTCAAGCGTAGGTCCCTTGCAGTCAGAATCAGGGGAATTTATAATGGGGAACAAAGAAATGGCAGACCAATTAAATACATACTTTGGTTCTGTCTTCACAAAGGAGGACACAAATAACCTCCCAGAGATGTCAGGGAACATAGGGTCTAATGAGAGGGAAGAACTGAATGAAATCAGTATTTGTAGGGAAATGGTGTTAGGGAAATTGACAGGATTGAAGGCCAATAAATCCCCAGGGCCTGATAATCTACATCCTAGGGTACTTAAGGAAGTGGCCCTAGAAATAGTAGATGCATTGCTGGTCATCTTCCAAAATTCTATAGACTCTGGAACAGTTCCCGTGGATTGGAGGGTAGCTAATGTAACCCCACTATTTAAAAAAGGTGGGAGAGAGAAAACGGGGGAATTATAGACCGGTAAGCCTGACATCGGTAGTGGGCAAAATGCTAGAGTCCATTATAAAAGATGTAATAGCAGAGCACTTGGAAAACAGTGACAGGATCGGACAAAGTCAACATGGATTTACAAAAGGTAAATCATGCTTGACTAATCTACTGGAATTCTTTGAGGATGTAACTGGTAGAATAGATAAGGGAGAACCAGTGGATGTGGTGTATTTGGACTTTCAGAAGGCTTTCAATAAGGTCCCGCATAAGAGATTAGCGTGCAAAGTTAAAGCACATGGGATTGGTGGTAAGGTACTGACTTGGATAGAGAACTGGTTGGCAGACAGGAAGCAAAGAGTTGGAATAAACGGGTCTTTTTCCGAGTGGCAGGCAGTGACTAGTGGGGTACCGCAGGGATCGGTCCTAGGACCCCAGTTATTCATAATATATATTAATGATCTAGACGAGGGAACTAGATGTAATATCTCCAAGTTTGCAGACGACACAAAGCTGGGTGGGCGTGTGTGCTGTGAGGAGGATGCAGAGAAACTCCAGTATGATTTGGACAAGTTGGGTGATTGGGCAGATGCATGGCAGATGCAGTATAATGTGGATAAATGCGAGGTTATCCACTTTGGTGGCAAAAACAGGAAGGCAGATTATTATCTGAACGGCAATAGATTGGGAAAAGGGGAAGTGCAACGAGACCTGGGAGTCCTTGTGCACCAGTCGTTGAAGGTAAGCATGCAGGTGCAGCAGGCGGTTAAGAAGGCAAATGGTATGTTGGCCTTCATAGCGAGAGGATTCGAGTACAGGAGCAAGGATGTCTTGCTGCAGTTGTACAGGGCCTTGGTGAGACCACACCTTGAGTATTGTGTGCAGTTTTGGTCGCCTTATCTGAGGAAGGATGTTCTTGCCATGGAGGGAGTGCAGCGAAGATTCACCAGACTGATACCTGGGATGGCAGGAATGACGTATGAAGAGAGATTGGGACGATTGGGCTTGTATTCGCTAGAGTTTAGAAGAATGAGAGGGGATCTCATTGAAACTTATAAAATTCTAACAGGACTAGACAGACTAGATGCAGGAAGGATGTTCCTGATGGCGGGAGAGTCCAGAACCAGGGGTCACAGTCTAAGGATAAGGGGTAAGCCATTTAGGACTGAGATGAGGAGGAATTTCTTCACCCAGAGAGTGGTGAACCTGTGGAATTCTCTACCACAGAAGGCAGTTGAGGCCAATTCATTAAATATATTCAAGAAGGAGTTAGATATATTTCTTAAGGCTAAAGGGATCAAGGGATATGGGGAGAAAGCAGGGACAGGGTACTGAATTTGGAAGGTCAGCCATGATCTCATTGAATGGCGGAGCAGGCTCGAGGGGCCGAATGGCCTACTCCTGCTCCTATCTTCTATGTTTCTATGTTTCTATGTTGTGGGGCCCAGCAGAGATGTCCAGACCGAGGTCATTGCCTGGAATCCTGAATATCAGCTTCATATTTCTTTTTAAATAAAGGCTTTAAGTGGCCCCCTTTGTAAGAGGGACGGGGTTGGCACTTTAAAGTTACTTCCAAGCGAGGCATCCAGACACCCACGCCCGCCCCCCCCCCCTCTTTCTGACCCTGGGCACTTAAGACGGACCTTCTGGCCTCCTTGGTGAGCAGCTATGGCCATGCAAATCATTAGACCGCCCCCTGACCCCATGAACTTTGGCAGGGTCAGGGGCAGGAGGTCCAGGGTGGGCACACCTCTGCACTGATGCCAAGATGCAGCGCCCCACAGATGTTCGGTGCCTCTGTCTCTGGACCGTACAGACTAGGGAAGATCCAAGGTTCAATAACTGGTCTGTGCTGAGTTAGCTGACCTCAGCCAAGGCACCAGGACGGGCATTACCATTGATTGCCGCACCCCCTGGGTTAGAGAATGGAAACGTTAGCCAGGGTCCCTGCTCTAGTTTGCTTTACAGTGACCCCCCACCCCCACCCCCCAAAGGAAGTACATATACGGATCACAGCTTGTCTGTGACATCCTCATTGTTGGTGTCCACTCACACATGAGTGACGCCTCCCCCTGGGCATAATGATTGGTGCCTATGGACCCAACCCCGGTGAGGGAGTCTGGGCCTTCAGCAGAAAAAAGAAGTTGCAAAGAGAAAAAAAAAACGAGAGGAAGGGAGTTTCTCAGAGAAAGCGGGACCAGTTCTGCTTTTCATACATCTCATGTACTGCACATCTGATATCACACATGCTGTACACTGCACGTCCCTGGATATGGATGGGCACTTTTTCCTTTTTCTGTTGCTAGTTTTTCTTGTCGGTGAGTAGTGTATCAACACAAAATGAGTTGCGTATAATGGGCCCTCGTTTATGACATGCAGCTGGGTTTTAGGACCACCTTCTGACGTAAGATGCTGCCTACAAAAGCTAAATACTGGGGAGGCTGCAAATCTGAAATAAAAACAGAAAATGCTGGAAACGCTCAGCAGGTCAGGCAGCATCCGTGGAGAGAGAAACAGAGTCGACGTTTCAGGTCGATGACCCTTCGTCAGAACTGGAAAAAGTTAGAGATGTAACAGGTTTTAAGCAAGTACAGAGGCAGGGAAAGGGGGGGGGAGGGGGAGGAAAGAACAAAAGGGAAGGTCTGTGATAGGGCGGAAGGCTGGAGAGATTAAATGACAAAAAGGGATGATGGTGCGAGGCAAAAGGAGATGGTAATGAGACAAGGAAAGAAACAAAAGATGGCTCTAGAAGAGGTGTAAATGGGAATAGCAGAATCAGCAACAGCTGCCGTCTGAAAAAATGGGGGCAGAGGTTATGCTCTGAAATTATTGAACTCGATGTTGAGTCCAGAAGGCTGCAAAGTGTCTAATTGAAAGATGAGGTGATGTTCCTCGAGCTGTATGTTGCGGCCAACAATCGTTCTGAGGCCTGTTTTCACAAAAGTTTTATTATAACGTGTCCCGGCATAACATGCACGGCTAGGGAAATGACACACCAGTAAATGCACTGACACAGAATGTACTCACACTTCCTACCACCCCTCAATATCTTGAACGCATATCCCAATGAAAAAAGCTGTGCAGTACAAGTGAAAAAATTATGGTATTTATCAGAGGGTTCAAATGTTGATCATTTAATGAGCGCTGGATTAACTAACCAGTCTTAACCCTGTCAATGCTGCAGAGAAAGTTAGCTGTCCAGACACTGTGGGTCAATGGCTCATTAACAGGCTTTTATTTAAACCAACCAAAGGTTAACCTGATCCCATCTTAATTGGAGCAAACCTTTTGTGACCAAATTTTATATTTTAAAAAAAATAACTTAATTTGTAGAATCAAATCTACAGTGAGGGACAATCAAGTGATGAGACGTAATGTTTGGCAGCGATTTTAAATGTTTCCCAGCATGTGTTTCTTAACGTTGATGGGCAGCGTATTATTTCATCCCAAATTATATGCTTCCAAGATTGTCAGTGAGTCAGAACAGATAGAACATTGTTGACAGGGCTAAATTATCTTTGTCTTGCCAGACATCGAGCTTTAACAGAGAGAATCAAACACCAAACATTCAAACTTCGAAATTGGCATGATCATACCATCCTCAGATATAGACAACCCAGAATAGCACTCCTCACACACCTCACAGGACATAACTATTGTGTTGGCTGCTGGCTATTTGATAAAAGAAGTGAGCACCAAACAGAGGGAGAGAAAGGGTTGGAGGGAGGGAATGGTAAACGAGGTGTCGGAGGAATGGGGCATGCCTGCAGGGACCTACAAGTGGAGGAATTCTCTGAGGCAGGGCGTGGCAACACTATGAACTCTTTCTGAGGAGCGTGTCATTACGATTCTGGGCATGGGGGCAATCAAGGGAGGGGGAATGGTGAAGTCATAGGTTTCCCTCAAGCTCATGGCTGGTATCCTATGCTTTTAATTCTTTATCTCCTTATTTGCTTGCTCCTTCATTCCTTCACACACAGCCCCACACTGCACTCTTCCAGAGTAACACATTGCAATCTCTTGCTGTGTTTCAAGGGGTGTCTTAGTGCTGGCATTGTAATGTAGGTGCTCTTCTGCTCCTCCAAGTGTCCAAGAGGAGGCTGACTGTACAGCCTCAAACCTGCCGGCTCACAGCATCCCTGCATCACCCACTCCTACCGTGGCAAGCACCGGCACAGATATATCCATTCTGGAGAGGGCAGCACGTGGTTGAAGCATACAGCACGAGCGAGGGGGAGAAAGTGCAGGTTGAATTGCAAGAGGCACAACCTGTTGGCTAGAGGAGCAGCTGGAGGCATCCATCAGCTGCCCAGGAATTTGGACCACATAGCACCTGTCTAAAAACATTCTTTGGTAGCTCAGCATCAGAACAGTATGGAGTCATTTGAGAGTGTGTCATTCACGCCATACATTTTGGAGGTGTCACTGGATGAGTCCACAACCGGTATCGGTGCAGAGCTGGACAACTACCTGACCAAGCTGCGGACCACCATGGAGAATGTGGCCACTCCAAGGCCCTCTGCAGCAAAGCCCCTTCCCCTCCCACTCCTGGCAAAGGTCCTAAGCTCAAGACTAGCTTCTCTCAAGAATGCAAAGGGCATCTTCAGCTTCAGTCTACAGCAGGCTATCTCCTCTGGTCTCACTACATTGGTGAATCAAATAGAGACAGCCAACAACCTCACAGCTGGCCAGAGTTCCACTCCCATATAAATCTCTTGACTATGTTCAGGGAGTGCCGAGCAGCAGGGCAACGGCAGGAGTTGGCATGGATGGTCAGTTGGCAGGCCCAGGTAGCCACTTCGATGGTAGTTGTGACACCTTCACTTGCAGGGTCATCTTCTGACCCAGCACCTCCATCTCTTGAGGCAAACACTGAAGCCTAGCAACCATCCACTTCGCTTCCTCCTCTGATTGGGGGAACACATAGAAGGAGCGGAAGTTTAGGAGATGGTAGGCACTTTCCTGAGTACAGGACTAGGGTCTCTTACCTGGACCTGTCAACAACAATAACGACATCATTTATATCGCGACTTCAATGTAGTAAAACGTCTCAAGGCATTTCACAGGAGCGATTATCAAACAAAATTTGACACCGAGCCACATAAGGAGATATTAGGACAGGTGACCAAAAGTTTGGTCAAAGAGGTAGGTTTTAAGGAGCGTCTTAAAGGAGGAAAGAGAGGTAAAGAGGCGGAGAGGTTTAGGCAGGAAATTCCAGAGCTTAGGGCCCAGGCAGCTGATTAAAATAGGGGAAGCTTAACTCCACCGCATTTGTTGATCTTTCATTGCCCAATGCAACTCCAGTAAACATCACTGAGAAACAGAAATGAGAAGGCACATGTGCAGATTTGGCAGCTGTGTGCGCTGTTCTCAAATTAATTTAATCCTTTGGAGAATTGAAAGACTCTTAACTAAAGAAGAAGCAGACCTTCCCTTTCAACAGCTGCAGAAATGAATTTGCAATGATTGTGATAAAGCAGAATTAGCGAAATGTACAGAGCCATAAAATGTTACTTCATTCTTGGAATAAACTGTAATGTTATCATTTTGTCGGCCTTTTAATTTGCTACAGGAATGAAGACTTTTAAAATCCGAAGAACAGTTCCGTCCCATTACACCTGCCGAGTGACGTGAATTCCGGACTTTCTTTAGATGTTCCCTGCACCCTCCCACAGCACAATGTTTGCCATTTAGTTCCATCCGTTATGTTAAGTCGCACTGACCAAGAGGACAAAGGTGTGACCTCCAGCTCTCCCCTTCACCCGTGTTCTTTGGCAATGCTGCCGCTCTCCATCTCTAGGCTTCCATTCAGTCACTCAGCTGTACCGTTCATTCACTCCTCGGTGTGTTCAGCACTATCCCCTCTCCCCTTGCTGTCCAGTGAGAGAAAGTAAGGGGGTGGGGGGGAAGGTGCAAGGTGTCTCCCAAATGCTATTCAGAGGCAAGACCAAGCCTGCAGCCTCAGCTTTGCTCTAGCACTAGCACTCCGCCTCAGGTGGTAGCACGCATCCCTCAGAGTCGGAATGTTTTGGGTTCAAGCCCCTGTCCGGGATGTGAGCACATATTTCAGGCTGTCACACTCTAATGCAGCACTGTATTGTTAGAGTTATCTGTTGGATGAGGCCCCCTCCATCTGTTTTGATGGTTCAGATAGACATTAAAGATTCCATGGCGCTATTCAAAAAAGAGCAGTGAATACCTCGGTTCCTTCTTCAACCAACACCGCCAAAAGAACTAAATATTCCTCTTAACAACAAAAATGGTCGGGGTGTATGTTGGGCGGGGTGTATAACAGGCGGGTGTATAACGGGCGGGTGTATAACGGGCGGGGTGTATGACGGGCGTGGTGTATAACAGGCGGGTGTATAACGGGCGGGTGTATAACGGGCGGGCAGTATAATGGGAGGGGTGTATAACGGACAGGGTGTATAACGGGCGGGGTGTATAATGGGCGGGGTGTATAATGGGCGGGGTGTATAATGGGCTGACGTATAATGGACAGAGTGTACAACGGGCGGGGTGTATAACGGGCGGGTGTATAATGGGCGAGGTGTATAACGGGCGGGGTGTATAACGGGTGGGTGTATAACGGGCGGGTGTATAACGGGCGGGTGCATAACGGGCGGGGTGTATAACGAACAGGTGTATAACGGGCGGGTGTATGACGGGCGGGGTGTATAACGGGCAGGGTGTATAACGGACGGGTGTATAACGGGCGGGGTGTATAACGGGCTGGTGTATAATGGGCGAGGTGTATAACGAGCGGGGTGTATAACGGGCGGGTGTATAACGGGCAGGGTGTATAACGGGCGGGTGTATAGCGGGCGGGTGTACAACGGGCAGGTGTATAACAGGCAGGTGTATGAAGGGCGGGGTGTATAACGGGCGGGTGTATAATGGGCGGGTGTATAATGGGCGGTTGTATAATGGGCGGGTGTATAACGGACCGGGTGTATAACGGGCGGGGTGTATAACGGGCGGGGTGTATAACAGACCGGGTGTATAACGGGCGGGTGTATAACGGGCGGTGTGTATAACGGGCGGGGTGTATAACGGGTGGGTGTATAACGGGTGGGTGTATAACGGGTGGGGTGTATAACGGGCGGGTGTATAACGGGCGGGTGTATAACGGGTGGGTGTATAACGGGCGGGGTGTATAACGGGCGGGTGTATAACGGGCGGGGTGTATAACGGGCGGATGTATAACGGGTGGGTGTATTACGGGCGGGGTGTATAACGGGCGGGGTGTATAACGGGTGGGTGTATAACGGGCAGCGTGTATAACGGGCGGGGTGTATAACGGGTGGGGTGTATAACGGGCGGGTGTATAACGGGTGGGGTGTATAACGGGCGGGTGTATAACGGGTGGGGTGTATAACGGACCGGGTGTATAACGGGCGGGTGTATAACGGGCGGGGTGTATAACGGGCGGATGTATAACGGGCGGGTGTATAACGGGCGGGTGTATAACGGGTGGGGTGTATAACGGGCGGGGTGTATAACGGGCGGGTGTATAACGGGCGGGTGTATAACGGGTGGGGTGTATAACGGGCGGGTGTATAATGGGCGGGTGTATAACGGGCGGGTGTATAACGGGCGGGTGTATGACGGGCGGGTGTATAACGGGCGGGGTGTATAACGGGCGGGGTGTATAACGGGTGGGGTGTATAATGGGCGGGTGTATAACGGGCGGGTGTATAATGGGCGGGTGTATAACGGGCGGGTGTATAACGGGCGGGGTGTATAACGGGCGGGGTGTATAACGGGTGGGGTGTATAATGGGCGGGTGTATAACGGGCGGGTGTATAATGGGCGGGTGTATAACGGGCGGGTGTATAACGGGCGGGGTGTATAACGGGTGGGGTGTATAACGGGCGGGTGTATAACGGGCGGGTGTATAACGGGCGGGGTGTATAACGGGCGGGGTGTATAACGGGCGGGGTGTATAACGGGTGGGCTGTATAACGGGCGGGGTGTATAACGGGTGGGTGTATAATGGGCGGGTGTATAACGGGCGGGGTGTATAACGGGTGGGGTGTATAACGGGTGGGGTGTATAACGGGCGGGTGTATAACGGGTGGGGTGTATAACGGGCGGGTGTATAACGGGTGGGGTGTATAACGGGTGGGTGTATAATGGGCAGGGTGTATAACGGGCGGGGTGTATAACGAGTGGGGGTGTATAACGGGCGGGTGTATAACGGGCGGGGTGTATAACGGGCGGGGTGTATAACGGGCGGAGTGTAAAACAGGCGGGTGTATAACGGACGGGAGTATAACGGGCGGGTGTATAACGGACGGGGTGTATAACGGGCGGGGTGTATAACGGGCGGGGTGTATAACGGGCGGGTGTATAACGGGCAGCGTGTATAACGGTGGGTGTATAACGGGCGGGTGTGTAACGGGCATGTGTATAACAGGCGGGTGTATAACGGGCGGGTGTGTAACGGGCAGCGTGTATAACGGGCGGGGTGTATAACGGGCGGGGTGTATAACAGGCGGGGTGTATAACGGGCGGGTGTATAACAGGCGGGTGTATAACGGGCGGGTGTATAATGGGCGGGGTGTATAACGGGCTGGTGTATAACAGGCGGGTGTATAATGGGCGGGTGTATAACAGGCGGGTGTATAACAGGCGGGTGTATTACGGGCGGGGTGTATAACAGGCGGGGTGTATCATGGGCGGGATTATAACGGGCGGGGTGCATAACGGGCGGCGTGTATAACGGGCTGGTGTATGAAGGGCGGGGTGTATAACGGGCGGGTGTATAACAGGCGGCGTGTATAACGGGCTGGTGTATGAAGGGCGGGGTGTATAACGGGCGGGTGTATAACAGGCGGGGTGTATAGCGGGCGGGGTGTATTATGGGCGGGGTGTATAACGGGTGGGTGTATAACGGGCGGGTGTATAACGGGCGGGGTGTATAACGGGCGGGTGTATAACGGGCGGGTGTATAACGGGCGGGTGTATAACGGGCGGGTGTATAATGGGCAGGTGTATAATGGGCGGGGTGTATAATGGGCGGGTGTATAACGGGCGGGTGTATAACGGGCGGGTGTATAACGGGCGGGTGTATAACGGCGGGTGTATAACGGGTGGGGTGTATAACGGGCGGGTGTATAACGGGCGGGTGTATGACGGGCGGGTGTATAACGGGCGGGTGTATAATGGGCGGGGTGTATAATGGTCGGGTGTATAACGGGCGGGTGTATAATGGGCAGGGTGTATAACGGGCGGGTGTATAACGGGCGGGGTGTATAATGGGCGGGGGGTATAACGGGCGGGTGTATAATGGGCGGTGTGTATGACGGGCGGGGTGTATAATGGGCGGGTGTATGACGGGCGGGTGTATAATGGGCGGGTGTATAACGGGCGGGGTGTATAATGGGCGGGGGGTATAACGGGCGGGGTGTATAACGGGCGGGTGTATAACGGGCGGGGTGTATAACGGGCGGGGTGTAAAACGGGCGGATGTATAACGGGCGGGTGTATAACGGGCGGGGTGTATAACGGGCAGCGTGTATAACAGGCGGGGTGTATAACGGGTGGGTGTATAACAGGCGGGTGTATAACGGGCGGGTGTATAACGGGCGGGGTGTATAACGCGCTGGTGTATAACAGGCGGGTGTATAACGGGCGGGTGTATAACAGGCGGGTGTATAACAGGCGGGTGTATTACGGGCGGGATGTATAACAGGCGGGGTGTATAACCGGCGGGTGTATAACAGGCGGGGTGTATAGCGGGCGGGGTGTATTATGGGCGGGTGTATAACGGGCGGGTGTATAACGGGCGGGTGTATAACGGGCGGGTGTATAACGGGTGGGTGTATAACGGGCGGGGTGTATAACGGGCGGGTGTATAACGGGCGGGGTGTATAACGGGCGGGTGTATAACGGGCGGGGTGTATAACGGGCAGGGTGTATAACGGCGGGTGTATAACGGGCGGGTGTATAACGGCGGGTGTATAACGGGCGGGTGTATAACGGCGGGTGTATAACGGGCGGGTGTATAACGGGCGGGGTGTATAACGGCGGGGTGTATAACGGAGCGGGTGTATAACGGGCGGGTGTATAATGGACGGGTGTATATCGGGCGGGGTGTATAACGGATGGGTGTATAACGGGCAGTGGGTATAACGGATGGGTGTATAATAGGTGGGGTGTATAACGGGCGGGGTGTATAATGGGCGGGTGTATAACGGGCGGGTTGTATAACGGCGGGGTGTATAACAGGCGGTGTATAACGGACGGGTGTATAACGGCGGGTGTATAACGGACGGGGTGTATAACGGGCGGGTGTATAACGGGCGGGGTGTATAACGGGCGGGGTGTATAACGGGCGGGTGTATAACGGGCGGGTGTATAACGGACGGTGTATAACAGGTGGGGTGTAAAACGGGTGGGGTGTATAACGGGCGGGTGTATAACGGGCGGGTGTATAATGGGCAGGGTGTATCATGGGCGGGATTATAACGGGCGGGGTGTATAACGGACGGGTGTATAACAGGTGGGGTGTAAAACGGGTGTGGTGCATAATGGGCGGGTGTATAACGGGCGGGTGTATAATGGGCAGGGTGTATCATGGGCGGGATTATAACGGGCGGGGTGTATAACGGACGGGTGTATAACAGGTGGGGTGTAAAACGGGTGTGGTGCATAATGGGCGGGTGTATAACGGGCGGGTGTATAACGGGCTGGTGTATAACGGGCGGGTGTATAACGGGCGGGTGTACAACGGGCGGGTGTACAACGGGCGGGTGTATAACAGGCAGGTGTATGAAGGGCGGGTGTATAACGGGCGGGTGTATAATGGGCGGGTGTATAATGGGCGGTTGTATAATGGGCGGGTGTATAACGGGCGGGTGTACAACGGGCGGGTGTACAACGGGCGGGTGTATAACAGGCGGGTGTATGAAGGGCGGGGTGTATAACGGGCGGGTGTGTAACGGACGGGTGTACAACGGGCAGGTGTATAACAGGCAGGTGTATGAAGGGCGGGGTGTATAACGGGCGGGTGTATAATGGGCGGGTGTATAATGGGCGGTTGTATAATGGGCGGGGTGTATAACGGACCGGGTGTATAACGGGCGGGGTGTATAACGGGCGGGGTGTATAACGGGCGGGTGTATAACTGGCGGGTGTATAACGGGCGGTGTGTATAACGGGCGGGGTGTATAACGGGCGGGTGTATAACAGGCGGGTGTATAACGGGCGGGTGTATAACGGGCGGGTGTATAACGGGCGGGGTGTATAACGGGCGGGTGTATAACGGGCGGGTGTATAACGGGCGGGGTGTGTAACGGGCAGCGTGTATAACGGGCGGGGTGTATAACGGGTGGGGTGTATAACGGGCGGGGTGTATAACGGGAGGGGTGTATAGCGAGCGGGTGTATAATGGGCGGGTGTATAACGGGCGGGGTGTATAACGGGTGGGGTGTATAACGGGCGGGTGTATAACGGGCGGGGTGTATAACGGGAGGGGTGTATAGCGAGCGGGGTGTATAATGGGTGGGGTGTATAACGGGCGGGGTGTATAACGGGCGAGTGTATAACAGGGCGGGTGTATAACGGGACGGGTGTATAACGGGCGGGTGTATAACGGACGGGAGTATAACGGGCGGGGTATAACGGGCGGGTGTATAACGGGCGGGGTGTATAACGGGCGGGTGTATAACGGGCGGGGTGTGTAACGGGCGGGGTGTATAACGGGCGGGGTGTATAACGGGCGGGTGTATAACGGGCAGCGTGTATAACGGGTGGGTGTATAACGGGCGGGTGTGTAACGGGCTGTGTATAACAGGCGGGTGGTATAACGGGCGGGTGTATAACGGGCGGGTGTGTAACGGGCAGGGTGTATAACGGGCGGGGTGTATAACGGGCGGGGTGTATAACAGGCGGGGTGTATAACGGGGCGGTGTATAACAGGCGGGTGTATAACGGGCGGGTGTATAACGGGCGGGGTGTATAACGGGCGGGTGTATAACGGGCGGGTGTATAACGGGCGGGGTGTATAACTGGCGGGGTGTATAACGGCGGGTGTATAACGGCGGGGTGTATAACGGCGGGTGTATAACGGGCGGGTGTATAACGGGCGGGTGTATAACGGCGGGTGTATAACGGCGGGTGTATAACGGGCGGGTGTATAACGGGCGGGGTGTATAACGGGCGGGGTGTATAACGGGCGGGTGTATAACTGGCGGGGTGTATAACGGGCGGGGTGTATAACGGGCGGGTGTATAACGGGCGGGTGTATAACGGGCGGGGTGTATAACGGGCGGGTGTATAACGGGCGGTGTGTATAACGGGCGGTGTATAACGGGCGGGTGTATAACGGGCGGGTGTATAACGGGCGGGTGTATGACGGGCGGGTGTATCATGGGCGGGTGTATAACGGGTGGGTGTATAACGGGCGGGTGTATAACGGGTGGGTGTATAACGGGCGGGTGTATAACGGGCGGGTGTATAACGGGCGGGTGTATAACGGGCGGGTGTATAACGGGCGGGTGTATAACGGGCGGGTGTATAACGGGCGGGGTGTATAATGGGCGGGTGTATAATGGGCGGGTGTATAATGGGCAGGGTGTATAACGGGCGGGTGTATAACGGGCGGGGTGTATAACGGGCGGGTGTATAATGGGCGGGTGTATAACGGGCGGGGTGTAAAATGGGCGGGGGGTATTACGGGCGGGTGTATAATGGGCGGGTGTATGACGGGCGGGTGTATAATGGGCGGGTGTATGACGGGCGGGTGTATAATGGGCGGGTGTATAACGGGCGGGGTGTATAATGGGCGGGGTGTAATAACGGGCGGGGTGTATAACGGGCGGGTGTATAACGGGCGGGGTGTATAACGGGCGGGTGTAAAACGGGCGGATGTATAACGGGCGGGTGTATAACGGGCGGGTGTATAACGGACGGGGTGTATAACGGGCAGCGTGTATAACGGGTTGGTGTATAACGGGCGGGGTGTGTAACAGGCGGGTGTATAACGGGCGGATGTATAACGGGTGGGTGTATAACGGGCGGATGTATAACGGGCGGGCTGTATAACGGGCGGATGTATAACGGGCGGGTGTATAACGGGCGGATGTATAACGGGCGGGGTGTATAACGGGCGGATGTATAACGGGCGGGTGTATAACGGGCGGGGTGTATAACGGGCAGCGTGTATAACGGGTGGGTGTATAACGGGCGGGGTGTGTAACGGGCGGGTGTATAACGGGCGGATGTATAACGGGTGGGTGTATAACGGGCGGATGTATAACGGGCGGGGTGTATAACGGGCGGATGTATAACGGGCGGGGTGTATAACGGGCAGCGTGTATAACGGGTGGGTGTATAACGGGCGGGTGTGTAACGGGCATGGTGTATAACAGGGCGGGTGTTATACGGGCGGGTGTATAACTGGCCGGGTGTATAACGGGCGGGTGTATAACGGGCGGGGTGTATAACGCGCTGGGTGTATAACGGGCGGGTGTATAACGGGCGGTGTATAACAGGCGGGTGTATAACGGGCGGTGTATTACGGGCGGGATGTATAACAGGCGGGGTGTATAACGGGCGGGTGTATAACTGGCGGGGTGTAAGCGGGCGGGTGTATAACGGGTCGGGTTTACAACGGGGCAGGGTGTATAACAGGCGAGGTGTATAAGGGCGGGGTGTATAACGGGCGGGTGTATGAACGGGCGGGTGTATAACGGGCGGGTGTATAATGGGCGGTGTATAACGGGCGGTTGTATAACGGGCGGGGTGTATAACGGACCGGTGTATAACGGGCGGGGTGTATAACGGGCGGGGTGTATAACGGGCGGGTGTATAACGGCGGTGTATAACGGGCGGTGTTATAACGGGCGGGTGTATAACGGGCGGTGTGTATAACGGGCGGGTGTATAACGGGCGGGGTGTATAACGGGCGGGTGTATAACGGGCGGGGTGTATAACGGGCGGGTGTATAACGGCGGGGTGTGTAACGGGCAGCGTGTATAACGGCGGGGTGTATAACGGGTGGGGTGTATAACGGGCGGGTGTATAATGGGCAGGGTGTATAACGGGTGGGGTGTATAACGGGTGGGGTGTATAACGGGCGGGTGTATAATGGGCGGGGTGTATAACGGGCGGGGTGTATAACGGGTGGGGTGTATAACGGGCGGGTGTATAACGGGCGGGGTGTATAACGGGAGGGGTGTATAGCGAGCGGGGTGTATAATGGGTGGGGTGTATAACGGGCGGGGTGTATAACGGGCGGAGTGTAAAACAGGCGGGTGTATAACGGACGGGAGTATAACGGGCGGGTGTATAACGGACGGGAGTATAACGGGCGGGGGTATAACGGGCGGGGTGTATAACGGGTGGGGTGTATAACGGGCGGGGGTATAACGGGCGGGGTGTATAACGGGTGGGGTGTATAACGGGCGGGGTGTATAACGGGCGGGTGTGTAACGGGCGGGTGCATAACGGGCGGGGTGTATAACGGGCGGGTGTATAACGGGCGGGTGTATAACGGGCAGCGTGTATAACGGGTGGGTGTATAACGGGCGGGTGTGTAACGGGCATGTGTATAACAGGCGGGTGTATAACGGGTGGGTGTGTAACGGGCAGCGTGTATAACGGGCGGGTGTATAACGGGCGGGGTGTATAACAGGCGGGGTGTATAACGGGCGGGTGTATAACAGGCGGGTGTATAACGGGCGGGTGTATAACGGGCGGGGTGTATAACAGGCGAGTGTATAACGGGCGGGTGTATTACGGGCGGGGTGTATCATGGGCGGGATTATAACGGGCGGGGTGCATAACGGGCGGCGTGTATAACGGGCTGGTGTATGAAGGGCGGGGTGTATAACGGGCGGGTGTATAACAGGCGGGGTGTATAGCGGGCGGGTTGTATTATGGGCGGGGTGTATAACGGGTGGGTGTATAACGGGCGGGTGTATAACGGGCGGGGTGTATAACGGGCGGGTGTATAACGGGCGGGGTGTATAATGGGCGGGGGGTATAACGGACGGGGTGTATAACGGGCGGGTGTATAACGGGCGGGGTGTATAACGGGCGGGGTGTATAACGGGCGGGTGTATAACGGGTGGGGTGTATAACGGGCGGGTGTATAATGGGCGGGTGTATAACGGGCGGGGTGTATAATGGGCGGGGGGTATAACGGGCGGGGTGTATAACGGGCGGGGTGTATAACGGGCGGGTGTATAACGGGCGGATGTATAACGGGCGGGGTGTATAACGGCTGGGTGTATAACGGGCGGGTGTGTAACGGGTGGGTGTATAACGGGCGGGTGTGTAACGGGCATGTGTATAACAGGCGGGGTGTATAACGGGCGGGTGTATAACAGGCGGGTGTATAACGGGCGGGTGTATAACGGGCGGGGTGTATAACGCGCTGGTGTATAACAGGCGGGTGTATAACGGGCGGGTGTATAACAGGCGGGTGTATAACAGGCGGGTGTATTACGGGCGGGATGTATAACAGGCGGGGTGTATAATGGGCGGGTGTATAACAGGCGGGGTGTATAGCGGGCGGGGTGTATTATGGGCGGGGTGTATAACGGGCGGGTGTATAACGGGCGGGTGTATAACGGGCGAGTGTATAACGGGTGGGTGTATAACGGGCGGGTGTATAACGGGCGGGTGTATGACGGGCGGGTGTATAATGGGCGGGTGTATAACGGGCGGGGTGTATAATGGGCGGGTGTATAACGGGTGGGTGTATAATGGGCGGGTGTATGACGGGCGGGTGTATAACGGGCGGGGTGTATAACGGGCGGGTGTATGACGGGCGGGTGTATAATGGGCGGGTGTATAATGGGCAGGGTGTATAACGGGCGGGTGTATAACGGGCGGGGTGTATAATGGGCGGGGGGTGTAACGGGCGGGTGTATAATGGGGCGGGTGTATGACGGGCGGGTGTATAATGGGCGGGTGTATGACGGGCGGGTGTATAATGGGCGGGTGTATAACGGGCGGGGGTGTATAATGGGCGGGGGGTATAACGGGCGGGGTGTAAAACGGGCGGGTGTATAACGGGCGGGGTGTATAACTGGCGGGTGTATAACGGGCGGGGTGTATAACGGATGGGGTGTATGACGGGCGGGTGTATGATGGGCGGGGTGTATAACGGGTGGGTTGTATAACGGATGGGGTGTATGACGGGCGGGTGTATGACGGGCGGGTGTATGACGGGCGGGGTGTATAACGGGTGGGTTGTATAACGGATGGGGTGTATGACGGGCGGGTGTATAACGGGTGGGTTGTATAACGGATGGGGTGTATGACGGGCGGGTGTATGACGGGCGGGGTGTATAACGGGTGGGTTGTATAACGGATGGGGTGTATGACGGGCGGGTGTATGACGGGCGGGGTGTATAACGGGTGGGTTGTATAACGGATGGGGTGTATGACGGGCGGGTGTATGACGGGCGGGTGTATAACGGGCGGGGTGTATAACGGGCGGGGGGTATAACGGGTGGCGATGTTCCCTTTAAACTGCATGGCCGTGCAGTGCTCTGGCGGTCCCACGCAACTGGCTCACCGGCTTTTAAATGGAAAAAACTGCGCATGCGCAGAATTTTAAATGGCCCGCACAGCCCGTTAAAGGGGCCGCGTGGCTCAAAAATAAATTAGAGGGAAGATTGACGGGTGGGTGTGTAACAGGCGTGGTGTATAACGGGCGGGTGCGTAACGGGTATAACGAGCGACCGACCACTACCGCCCATTTGCACCACTGCTGTAAGTTAAATTCACCGTCTCAACCCAATCCTTAAGGGTCTTGGGCTGACAGCATAAAACTGCAGAAAACAACAGTGCACTGGCAATATGACTGACAAAAGTCATAAGGTCGTGGCGTTGGGCGGGGGGCGGACAGGAGAAAGGGGATTCTATTGGTGCAGGAGAGGAATCTCTCGAGATTAAGACTGGTGCACTTAGAGAAGAATAAATTCCGTTTTACCGTGCCTCCTTCCATGTTCTATCTGATCTGGGAGTGCCTGACAATGGGCAAAACAAGCGGAAATGTATTATCCATGCTTAATCCTTCACTTTGGTGGCCGCATAAAAAAAAGAAACTACAAAAGGATTGTTAAAGTTCAGGATTACCGTTGCCTCTTTGAAGTTTGTTTTCTGTATCGGTTTGTCTCTGGTTTGATTGTGACACTTGTCTTGTCGCCACATTATGGTCTCTCTCCTTCAATTTACCAGTCTGAACTGGTGTGTGTTCAGATTACACATTAGGTTTTTTCATTGGTTTAGGTGCATCAGTTGATTCAGTGCTTAATTTCAAACAAAAAGTAAACCTTTGGTGATTTTTTTTCCCCCTCGATGAACATACGAACATACGAATTAGGAGCAGGAGTAGGCCACTCGGCCCCTCGAGCCTGCTCCGCCATTCAGTAAGATCATGGCTGATCCGATTACTCCACATTCCCGCCTACCCCCGATAACTTTTCATCCCCTTGCTTATCAAGAATCTATCTACCTCTGCCTTAAAAATATTCAAAGACTCTGCTTCCACCGCCCTCTGAGGAAGAGAGTTCCAAAGACTCACGACCCTCTGTGAGAAAAAATTTCTCCTCATCTCTGTCTTAAATGGGCGACCCCTTATTTTGAAACAGTGACCCCTCGTTCTAGATTCTCCCACAAGAGGAAACATCCTCTCCACATCCACCCTGTCCAGACCCCTCAGGATCTTATATGTTTCAATCAAGTCACCTCTTACTCTTCTAAACTCCAGCGGATACAAGCCTAGCCTGTCCAACCTTTCCTCATAAGACAACCCGCCCATTCCAGGTATTAGTCTAGCAAACCTTCTCTGAACTGCTTCCAACGCATTTACATCCTTCCTTAAATAAGGAGACTAATACTGTACACAGTACTCCAGATGTGGTCTCACCAATGCCCTGTATAACTGAAGCATAACCTCCCTACTTTTGTATTCAATTCCCCTCGCAATAAACGATAACATTCTATTAGCTTTCCTAATTACTTGCTGTACCTGCATAGTAACCTTTTGCGATTCATGCACTAGGACACCCAGATCCCTCTGCATTTCAGAGCTCTGCAATCTCTCACCATTTCGATAATATGCTTCTTTTTTATTCTTCCTGCCAAAATGGACAACTTCACATTTTCCCACATTATACTCCATTTGCCAGATCTTTGCCCACTTACTTAACCTATCTATATCCCTTTGTAGCCTCCTTATGTTCTCTTCACAATTTACTTTCCTACCTATCTTTGTGTCATCAGCAAATTTAGCAACCATACCTTCGGTCCCTTCATCCAAGTCATTTATATAAATTGTAAAAAGTTGAGGCCCCAGCACTGATCCCTGTGGCACACCACTTGTTACATCTTGCCAATCAGAAAATGACCCATTTATGCCTACTCTCTGTTTCCTGTTAGCTAGCCAATCTCCTATCCATGCCAAAATGTTACCCCCTACACCATTAAGCTTTTATTTTCCGCAATAACCTTTGATGTGGCACCTTATCAAATAACTTCTGGAAATCTAAGTACAGTACATCCACCAGTTCCCCTTTATTCACAGCACATGTTACTTCCTCAAAGAACTCCAATAAATTGGTTAAACATGATTTCCCTTGCACAAAACCATGTTGACTCTGCCTGATTACTTTGAACTTTTCTAAGTGCCCTGCTATAACGTCTTTGATAATAGCTTCTAACATCTTCCCTATGACAGAACTGGCCTGTAGTTTCCTGCTTTCTGTCTCCCTCCCTTTTTGAATAAAGGAGTTACATTCGCTATTTTCCAATCTAATGGAACCTTCCCCGAATCTAGGGAATTTTGGAAAATTAAAACCAACGCATCAACTATCTCACTAGCCACTTCTTTTAAGACCCTAGGATGAAGTCCATCAGGATCCGGGGACTTGTCAGCCCGCAGCTCCAACATTTTGCTCAGTACCACTTCCCTGGTGATTATAATTTTCTTGAGTTCCTCCCTCCCTTCCATTTCCTGATTCACAGCTATTTCTGGGATGTTACTTGTATCCTCTATAGTGAAGACCGATGCAAAATACCTGTTCAGTTCAACTGCCATCTCCTTATTTTCCATTATTAATTCCCCAGACTCACTTTTTATAGGACCAACGCTCACTTTGTTAACTCTTTTCTTTTTTAAATATCTATAGAAACTCTTACTATCTGTTTTTATATTTTTAGCTAGCTTTCTCTCGTACTCTAATTTTTCTCTCCTTATTAATCTTTTAGCCATTCTTTGCTGTTTTTTATATTCTGTCCAATCTTCTGACCTGCCACCCATCTTTGCGCAATTATATGCTTTTTCTTTAAATTTAATACTATCTTTAACTTTTTTAATTAACCACGGATGGTGGGTCCTCCCCTTGGAATTTTTCTTTCTTGTTAGAATGTATATATTCTGTGTATTTTGAAATATCCCCTTAAATGTCTGCCACTGCAACTCTATTGACCTATCCCTTAACTTAATTTGCCAGTTCACTTTAGCTAGCTCTGCTTTCATGCCTTCATAATTGCCCTTATTTAAGTTTAAAATACTAGTCTTGGACCCACTCTTCTCTCTCTCAAATTGAATATAAAATTCAATCATATTATGATCACTGCTACCTAGAGACGCCTTCACTATGAGGTCATTAATTAATCCTAAATTATCAGAATTTAACATCCTACGCTGTGGACTACAAGTTAAAAATCTTGGAATGGAGAGGGCTCAGTTCTCATTGCAATTTGAGATGTATTTTTCCTGGGACCATACAAATCCTTTTATTGGCTCCATTCAGACTCGCCTCTCGCACATTGAGAGGTCAGGGCAGCCTCCTCAAACTCAGCCTACTCTGGGGTACCAGATATCTGGGCACCCAGACTGAGTACATGCTATCACTTGAATCAAATCCAGCTCAGGGCCATTCTACCAGAGCTGGCCAAAGCTCTCTTGAGAAATCTCCACGCAGTGAGCTCCCAGTCTCTCTTGTGCACCAACAGGAGGTCAGTACGTCCCCTTGGAGGGACGACGGGAGGGGGGGGCGGGGGTGCTGGGAATGGGAATCGCGGGGCCAGCCACAACTGCTGCTCTTGCACGTGTGAAAGCAATCATTTAAGGAGGAGCATGGTGGAACCGAGGCAGGGAAAGAATGGCGGGATACATTTTTGTCTTCACCACATGGGCGGTAATCTGGAATGAAAATTGGACGGGTTCTATAAAAGACGGACGATCCGTTCTGACAGATACTCCCAACCCCCACCCCCCCCACACCCCCCCCCCCCCCCCCCCCCCCCCCGCCCACCCCCCACCCCACCCTCTCTTTCCCTGTGCAGTCAAGGGCGAAGTTGAAAATTTACCTCAGGTCTTCAACTGATCCTTTTCACCAGGCGATTCTGCAAAAGGAAAATGGTCAAATTATATTCATCAGTTCCCTGTCTATCATTGCCGGTAGAGTACGTAGTGACATCTGGGGGGAGGTGGGACACCATCGCTCCAAAAGGAAAGAAGAAAGAAAGACTTGCATTTATATAGCGCCTTTCACAACCACCGGAACGTCTCAAAGCACTTTACAGCCAATTAAGTCCTATTTGAAATGTAGTCACTGTTGTAATGTGGGAAACGCAGCAGCCAACTTGCACACAGCAAGCTCCCACAAACAGCAATGTGATAATGACCAGATAATCTGTTTTAGTGATGTTGATTGAGGGATAAATATTGGCCAGGACACCGGGGAGAACTCCCCTGCTCTTCTTCGAAATAGTGCCATGGGATCCTTTACGTCCACCTGAGAGAGCAGGCGGGGCCTCGGTTTAACGTCTCATCTGAAAGACGGCGCCTCCGACAGTGCAGCACTCCCTCAGCATTGCACTGGAGTGCCAGCCTAGTTTTATGTGCTCAAATCTCTGGAGTGGGACTTGAACCCACAACCTTCAGACTCAGAGGTGAGAGTGCTACCCACTGAGCCACGGCTGACACAAAAGGAACAGAAGTTGATGAAGGGTCGACACTTGAAACATGAACTTGTCTCTTCTTTCCACAGATGCTGACTGACCTGCTGCATCTTTCCAGCATTTGCTGCTGTTTGTTTCAGATTCCAGAACCTGTAAGGAATTGCTTTATTTTTGTATGCGTTCAATTTTTTTTAAATAAGAGGCATTTACTTGCAATTTAATTCCATTCAGGTAGTTTAGAATGCAAACCTGTTCATTAAAAAGGACCAGGGATCAAAGGGCGCGAGTGAGGCGACCTTACCGGCTCATGGTTAATTCTGCATGAACAACAACAATCAGACTAGCCCAATAGTCATTAACTTAGTTTGTGTACATACCAGGCACTATTGAAGCAATTAATTAAGTGTCATGTCTCCTATAGTTAAAAGATGGCAGGCGTGCATTCCATGGTAATCCACATCAAAAGGATTGAACTAAATTAATGAGATCAGTCCTTGTAGTCCTGTCTCTGCCTGGTACACTGGCAGCCTCAACTCACCACTACTGCCTGCTCTTTTGAGGAAATAAATCTAATCTGGTTGAGCAAAGTCAACCATGGTCCCAAATGGGGGCTTTCAGATCACTACGCTGCTTTTGGGGAGAGGGGTGGAATACTGCCTCCCAGCGCCACTCTTCCCCGCTACTGGAGCAGCCTAAATCAGGCAGGCTTCACCGCACCGGCGGTAATCGGGAATGAAAATTGGGCAGCTTCGATAACGTGCGGAGACGACCTGTTCTGCCGGGTTACCACCCCATGCGATGGAAGGTGAAGGCGAAAATTTACCTCGGGGTCTTCAGCTGACCCTCTTAACTGGGGCACACGTGCGAGTCCGCAAAGGGGAAACCTGAACATAGTCAAATAGTCTGTAGAGGGTTGTCCTATGAGGAGAGGTTGAGTAGATTGAGCCTATACTCTGTGGAGTTTAGAAGAATGAGGGGTGATCTCATTGAAACATATAAGGTTCTGAGGGGGATTGACAGGGTAGATGCTGAGAGGTTGTTTCCCCTGGCTGGAGAGTCTAGAACTAGGGGGCATAGTCTCAGGATAAGGGGTCGTCCATTTAAGACTGAGATGAGGAGGAATTTCTTCACTCAGAGGGTTGTGAATCTTTGGAATTCTCTGCCCCAGAGGGCTGTGGATGCTGAATCATTGAGTGTATTCAAGGCTATCGAACCTGCCCAATTTTCATTCCCAATAGGTTTTTGGACTCTCGGGGAATCAAGGGATATGGAGATCGGGCAGGAAAGTGGAGTTGAGGTCGAAGATCAGCCATGATCTTATTGAATGGCGGAGCAGGCTCGAGGGGCCGAATGGCCTACTCCTGCTCCTATTTCTTATGCTCTTATGTTCTAGCCGGCGGCAAGAGAATGGGCAGTTTGCCATCGGCTGCAGTCTTATAATGTAAAAGGCCACACTGTGTGATGAGATGCACGGCAGGTCAGTCAGGATGTGACAGGTTGATGTGACAAGGACTGACGAGCTCTGATGAAGCCTTCCGCTCAAAACAGGAGCCTGTCGCCCTCTTTCAATTACTGATTGACGGCATTCCCAGCGCTTCTAGTTTTTTTTTTTTATTTCACCGTCATTCTTTTCATCTCGACTCCTCATGATGTTATGTAGCACTCAGCAGGCCACAGAGTTGTGACACAACACTGCAAGATGTTCAGTCTTGTTGGATCCTGTCAGCTAAAGGACATTTTCAATGTGCCAGCTCTTTTCTCTGTTAACACTCATTGACTGATAAGCGTCAGTGTAATGTTCCTCAATCATCAGCCGGGACTTCAGCCTATGACTGTTGTCACCTGAGGGAACAATATCGAAATATTAATTCCAACAAATACAAAAGAGTCTAATTCCACACTTCCATCACTCCCCGCAGGTGGCTAATTTTATAGACTGGGTTTGATCTGTTTCTATCGGGCAAACCCAAATGGAATTCTTAAGTTGTTTCTGCAATTGTAGGAAGAACTCCTTTTGTAAATGTCTCCCAAGTAAGGCAATTTGCTTTTTCTACCTTGGATGGCAGGGACAGGCTGGGCCAGTCTCTCATCCTTGTAGAATAATCATTAGAAAGAAAGAAAGACTTGCATTTCTATAGCGCCTTTCACGACCACCGGACATCTCAAAGCACTTCACAGCCAATGAAGTACTTTTGGAGTGTAGTCACAGTTGTAATGTGGGAAACGCAGCAGCCAATTTGCGCACAGCAAGCTCCCACAAACAGCAATGTGATAATGACCAGATAATCTGTTTTAATGATGTCGATTGAGGGATAAACATTGGCCAGGACACCGGGGATAACTCCCCCGCTCTTCTTCGAAATAGTGCCATGGGATCTTTTACATCCACCTGAGAAAGCAGACAGGGCCTCGGTTTAACGTCTCATCCAAAAAGACGGCACCTCCGACAGTGCAGCACTCCACTGGAATATCAGCCAAGTCTCAAGTCTCTGGAGTGGGACTTGAACCCACAGCCTTCTGATATCAAAGACGAGGGTGCTACCCACTGAGCCACTGGCTGACACGCAACTGGGGCAAGAGGTAGGTTTTAAGGAGCATCTTAAAGGAGGAGCGAGAGGCAGAGAGATTTGGGTTCACAGGCTCACAGGTAATGGCTCCACCTCTTCTCCCCACTTGGTCGCCTCCCATCCTTGCCGAACCTCCCTCCCTTAACTGTCTGCTGCCCCTCAGTAACTGGGCTGGCCAACCCTTCAGGATCGTCCTGGAGTCTCCAGGAATGGAAGATTAATCTCCGGGACACTGCCGCGAGCAAAACTCAGGAGAAAAATCATAGGCGCGATAAAAAATGGTCTGTTTGTTTTACATATTCTTTGAACACTTTTGTTTATTCATTACAAAAATATAGAAATTGGGGAAAAAAGTCTTTCTGACAGTCAAGAATCATCCAGTTTGAGTCATGAAGAGTCTGTTTGCTTTCCAATTGGCCGAGCAATGGCGGGGGAGTGGGAGGTGGGACGTCATGGAATGAAACTTCCAGGAATGCATCCAACCAGAATTGGCAACCCTATCAGTAACATTATCCTAAAACATGAGATCAGCTTCTGCGTGCATACCTATAACAACCAATTGTACCTCTCCATCACCGCCCTCGATTCCACGATTGTCCTTACCCTGTCCAAATGCCCTTATCAGTCATCAAGTCCTGGACAAGGCAGAACTTCCTTCAGCCCAGTATCAACAATACTGAAGCCAGCTTGTTTGGCTCCCTTCAAAAACTTGCCTCTTAGGCACTGATCCCATTGTCGTCCCTGGATGCTCGCTAACACGGAACCAGATGTTGCATAACCTCGGCGTGCTGCTGTCCTGGGAGTGAGATTCGATCTTTGGATGGATTTGGGCTTTATGGAGATTTAAGAGTTGTTGCAGGGGAAGAAAAGGTGCTTGGAACAAAGGAGAAAATAAAGCCACTTGGAGACAGCTTCAGCAAAGGAGGACATGTGGGAGTTCAATCTGAGATCAGAGGGGATAGTGATGCCAAGAATGCCAATACTAGAGCTAAACGCGAAGCCAAAGATAAAATATTGCCTGTGGTGCTTAAAACATAAATGTACTTGTAAAATTAGGCTCTGCAAGACAACGAACCCCTTTTAAAAAGCATGTTCATCAATCAATACAACAATCTTTACATCTGTCGCTCAACTTTAGCTCAAACACAGATGTGTACAATAATGTGAAGGAACAGTAATAGAACACACCAAACATACACCTTCCCACCAGCCAACCTGTTTCTGTTGAATAGGGACAATTGAAACCAAATGAATGAATCCTGAGAGCATCCAGATAAACTCAACAATATAAAAATGATGACATTTTTGTCACAATTTGCTCCCATGTTAATGGATTTAAATCCTTGCCCGCTGTGGTAAGCAATCTGCAAGGAGTTCTACAGGTGGTGAGGGTGGATAAACCCTCTGATTCTTCAACAACAACAAATTGCATTTATATAGCGCCTTTAATATAGTAAAACGTCCCAAGGCGCTTCACAGGAGCGATTATCAAATAAAATTTAACACCGAGCCACATAAAGAGATATTCGGGCAGGTGGTCAAAGAGGTAAAGAAAGATTTGCATTTCTATAGCGCCTTTCATGACCACTGGACGTCCCAACGTGCTTCACAGCCAATGAAGTACTTTTGAAGCGTAGTCACTGTTGTAATGTAGGAAACGCGACAGCCAATTTTGCACACAGCAAGCTCCCACAAACAGCAATGTGATAATGACCAGATAAGCTAATTTAGTAATGTTGGTTCAGGGATAAATATTGGCCAGAACACTGGGGATAACACCCCAGCTCTTCTTTGAAATAGTGCCATAGAATCTTTTACGTCCATCTAAGAGAGCAGACGGGGCCTCGGTTTAATGTCTCATCTGAAAGATGGCACCTCCGACAGTGCAGCACTCCCTCAGCACTGCACTGGAGTGACAGCCTAGACTTTTGTGCTCAAGTCTCTGGAGTGAGACTTGAACCCACAACCTTCTAACTCAGAGGCGAGGGTGCTACCAACTTTTTTTTTAATATTATTTAGTGAACATTAAAAACATTTACAACAGCGTGCTCATTCCATTGTATCATACAAATCTATTCCGCCGCTCTGCACAGCCATTCCTCCAACACATATTAACATCATAACCTGACAGTTTAATTTGTCGCCTGTAACATATATTAATCTATTGTACTTTAAAAATTGATCATAAAATACTATCTTTAAATTCCTTTCTGAACAAAACATCCACAGAGCCTTATAATGATCTTTTAGCTTATATTTAAAATACTCTTAGATTTATTCTCCTCCCCTTAAAAACCAGAGCATTCCTTCTTTGCCCAATCACGAATCTAGCCAAACTGAACATTGAATTAATTGCTGCTCCGCTAGACTTGGGCAGACTCTCCTTCAATCCCCATCTTAAAATTGAGTCCCAAGGGATTCCCATTCTCGCTCTTCGGACCCCACCCAGCAAAAAAAACTCACACAACTGTCGAACAAAGTACTTAAAATACTTTAACTGCGGACATAACACCAGTAAATGGGACAGAGTCTCATCCCGTGTCCCACACACTGGGCAAGTTGCCCCCTCCACTCGCCCAATCTTACACAAGACCGTCATGGTAAAAATCCGCTTATGAGCCAATTTGAAATCCAGTTCAATCCACTCTGGACATTTAAAATTCACTCACGCTCCCTTCCAAATCCTGTTGAAGTCCAGCTGTGGGTATATACTCTGCCAAAACTCCTGATCAGCAGGTGTCTTGAATCTCCATTATCTAAATACCCCATAGAAATCTCGAGTATTACAGTTGTCAAATTGAACCAACTCCTCCCCTTTCTCCAGCTGAAAGCTTGGAAAAGCGGGACGCATTTTACTTCCTTTGGAGATTTGCGCATTTATTTCTTCCATCCAATCCTGTGGCATTGCCCTCACAATCTTCTCATACATGATCCCTATTGCTTTTTCCTCTACCTCCTGATCCTCCTCCCACACCATGTCCCTCACTATCGCTTCCGGCAACCAACCTGGAATTACCTCGTATAATACATCTGTCACACATATAATACCAGCTTCTAGAAAAGCTTGATTAAATAATACCTCTCCTCCAATGTTGATCCACCTGTTCAAAAATAAGGGCTGTTGTAAAAATTCCTCAGCCCCCTTGGGCATAAACTGCACACTTTTTAAAAATTGGACCCAAGTCTCTACAACCTCCTTATAAAACCTAGGGAGAGGTTTAATCGATTTCAAAAACATATTATTGTATTCCATATACAATATCCCCTGCCCTCCTATCCCACTTCATTTAAAAAAATGCTCAAAACAATTCTTCCAAAAACTTGTATTTGACTTCTGAAGAAATCTCTTCACCCATTTGATTCTAAAGGATTTTTTCTTCAAATCAATATCTGGGAAATTGAGTCCTCCCTGATTTCTCTGTCCAATGATGGTATTGTAAGCAACCAAGGCTGGTTTCCCTTCCCATAAAAACCTCACACAAGCCTCTCGGATGGACTTTTCTGCCCACTCAGGAATATCCTCCACCATCAATAAATACCATAGTTTAGATAGCAGGAGAGCAGACACCACTGTCACTCTTCCTTGCACTTTCAACCACCTTTTCCATCTTCCCAAAATCTTTTTAATTTTCATAACCTTCAGTTCCCAATGTAATCAATCCACTTCATCCCTGTCTTTCTTGCACCCCATATGCACCTCCAGAACATCCAAAACCTCCACCACCTTAAAGGGGCTTCCCTCCAACCATTTCCCCCTACCCCTTCCTGCAAACAGGCATTGGGACTTACTATAATTCACTCTGGCTCCTGAAGCTCTACAATACTCCTCCGCTACATCCATAGCTTTCCTCACTGCCTCCCCATCTTCTCAATATTAAGGTTATGTCATCTTCATATTGGTGTATCACCGACACCCGCCCGGAACAGGGAACCGCAATCCCGACTACGCCTTGTTCCTTTCGCATCATGTAACCTAATGGTTCTGCTACCAATGTGTACAACAATGGGGACAGGGGACAACCCTGTCTCACTGACCTCTGTATCGGAAAATACTTGGATAAAAAACCATTACATTTAACACAGCTAAATATGTTTCAATAAAAAAATCCTTAGCCAATGAAATTTTTCCCGAAACCAAATGCTTCCAAAACCATCAATAAAAACTCATGAGAGACCCTATCAAAGGCTTTCTCTTGATCTATCTTTAATACATAAGCCTCCCTCCCACTCTCTTCCATGAGCTCTATCGCATCTCGGATTGAGACCATAGAGTCTGCGATGTCCCGGCCTACGACTCCATAGGACATGGAAAGGGCAAAACTATCTGTGGCATCACCTCCTTCATATGATTTGCCATAACCCTCGCCAAGATCTTATAGTCCACAGTTAATAATGTGATGGGCCTCCAATTCTTTAGATCCCTTCTATCCCCTTTATTTTTATAAGCTAAGCTGATGATACCTCCACTCATAGATGGGGCCAGGCTTCCCTCAATTTTAATCTCCTTAAAAACCTCTAAGAGCAATGGACTTAAATTCTCTAAAAATTCTTTATAAAATTCTGCACTTAGTCCATCGGACCCTGGGCCTCCCCCCTTCATTCTACTTATTGCTACTTTTATTTCCACTGATCCTACTTCTTTGTCACACATGCTTCTCTCATCCTCCTTTAAACCCTCTTCAATAAAAGCACTAACCTTCTTCATCACCAATTTGGAAATGTCTTCTTTTGTATATAACTCTTGATTAAAGCTACTAGCCGCCTCCAAAATCTCCCACTTTCATTAATGATCTTCTCCCCAACCTTCAACTCTCCAATTAATGATAATCTCTGTCGCAGCTTCTCTTGCTCTAGAAAATATCTAGCGTATCTTTCTCCCTCCAACGTATCTTTAGCCTTTGCACGGAGAACGGCCCCCTTGCATTTTTCAGCTTGCAATAATTCCCACTCTTCCTTTAAAACCACCCACTTATTCGCTGCTCCCTTATCCCCTCCATCAACTGCTTTACAGACATCCGTAAACCTTTTGTTTATATTCTCTTCTCGATGCCGGTTAGCTGCCGCTCTCTTTTTCCCATAACAGACCGAAAAAACTTTTACCTCATATTTGAAATTGTCCCACCAAACTCTTCCTTCTTTCAAGAACAAAGGTTCCTTCCAAGCATTCTTTATTATATTTAAAATCCCTTCTTTATAAGCAATTTCTTTCAGGTATTGATTGTTTAAAATCCACACCCCTGAACCGATCTTAACTCTGCTGTTCCTAATTCTAAGAACCAAAGCCGAGTGGTCACTAAAAAATACTTTTTTATAATAAATCTCCATCACCTCAGAACTTAACCCTTCCCGCATTAACACAAAATCTATTCGGCTCTGTTTTAAAACATCACCCACCCAACCTGTTCTGGAGAACTCCCTTTTTATGGGGTTCCGATCCCTCCATAAGTCTCTCAAATTTAAATTTGCCATCATTTTTACAATCATCCCTCTGGAGTTATCATCCTTAAAGGTCATCTGGGCTGAAATGTCCATCCAAGATAAAAATACATTAAAATCCCCCACTATACAAGGATTTTCCACCTCTGCCACTTCAGTGAATAACCACTGAAAAAACTCGCGACGCTTGCAATGGTCGTTTGACACAGATATTAAAGAGATCGCAATTAAATTCCTCCATTTTTACCTTTAGCCATAAAAATCTCCCCTCGGTGTCTTTGTCCACTAAGGCAATGTTCTCTTTTATGGACGGACTCACCAAAACAGCCACAACTTGCAAACACCTCTCCCTTCCAAACCTTCCATACTCTTTCTAGGATATCCTCATCCCAAAAGGTTTCTTGTAGACCCAACAAGTCAGTGCCTTTAAAACACTCAAAAAACTGCTGCAATTTCTTCTCACCCCTCAGTCCGTTCACATTAATCAAGACCAATGTAATCATGGCTCCTAATAAGGGAAGTGTGCCTGATAATCCCCCCATCATTTAATCTCCAGCCCTTCCCTCCTCTTATGCTCCTTCCCAACTTTTCGGGCAGCTGTTGCTTTCTCCTGCAGCCTCCGGCTCTTTTTCACCTTGTGTTTGAACCTTCTCTGCAGTTTCAGCCTCTTCCTTGCATTAGGTTTGGGCCGAGGCGCTGCCCCTTCTCCCTCCTTCTGCCCCTCACTAACCTCTCCCTTTCCACACAATGCCACCCCACCCCCACTTCCATGTCTCTGTCCCACTCTGACTCCTCACTCTCAAGCTCTTCTGTAACCTCCCGTCCCTGCTCCCCGTCAGATACATCTCCCTAAGAGAGTCTTCCTACGATCACGGTTTCTCCAACAGTGCCACTCCCTTCGGCTTCATCTCCACCACTGATCCTTGCTCCCCGTTTCTTCTCTCTCTGGGACAATGGCGCATCTTCACCTATTTTGCTCCCTTCTGGCGTCTTTGTCTCCCCGCTCCCATCCTGCTGCCCCTTTAAGGCTCCTGCCTCTTTCACCCTCTTGCTCCCCGAGATGTCTGACTCCCCGTCTTTCTTTGGAGTACTTACACTTACCCCGCACCCCGTTCACCCCACGGACAACAGATTCTTTAGGGAGAGCCAAGCCATATTGTGGCTCGACTCTGCCCTCGACCCGTGCTGCCCTCCGCTGTCTTTGTTCTTTTCCACCGTACTCGGTGTGTTTTCCACCATCTCCATCCTGTTCTCTGTTCTGCAGTTTTCTGTCTCTTCCTGCGCTCTTTTTTCCTTCCATTCACCGGCTGTGTCCTCCGCCTGCACTGCTCCTCCGGCTGTTCCACTCACACCTCCTGCTCCTTCTCCCATCTCCTCGTCACTCATAGAGCTTCCTTCTGCCTCACACTCACAGCGGGTGGGGCCTTTGTGACACACCCCACAGCTCTCCGCCTTGCAGCTCTGAATGATTTGTCCAGACTCGCCGCAGTTATAACAGTACAAGTCTGGACAGCTTCTTACAAGATGGTCGTGTCCAAGACAATAATAACAAACCTTCACCTGGTTATCATGCAGTACCCGGAAGTACTGCACTCCTTCCATTGTCTCAAATTTCATGCTGTAGGGCAATGACTTCACCCCCTCTGGGAACCGCACCTTTACATAACGGGTTCCATCTGCTACCCGTGTTCCTGGATAGTATCTCCTCTTTATTGCCGAACAAATTTTAATGTCCCACGACTCCAACTTTTTTTATTAGCACATCATCCTCAATATAAACTGGCAGGTTTAAGAATGAGACCACCACCCCTTCAGAATATAGCAGAGATACCTCCAAGAACTTATCTGCAACCTTCAAACTCAGTAAAAGTCTTTCCACCTCCTCTCAGCCACTGACCATCACCTCGAACCCAACATTCGGCTTTAGTCAGCAGGCAAGGCAGCTTCCCTCACCACAGTCCTCATGTACCGCCTGGATAATATCCCAAGCTCGTATCTCCTTATCCTCGCACTGGCCAACCACCGTGTTTTCTTTTCCAAACCTCCTGGGGTCCCGGCCCAAATCTTTGGGCCTTTTATTCTCCCTTTAAGATGAGAATTGAGAAGGACATAAGTATGAAGAAAACCAGGTTAATAGATTGGAGAAAAGCTGATTTTATGGGGCTGAGAATAGAACTTAGGGGGAAAAAATGGGCAACAATATTGGCAAACAATGATGGACTGAATCCACGCATTTTTAAATAATCTAGGGAAGAGATAGCAGAGGCATTACTACGCATATTTAATAATTTGTTAGAAAAAAGGTGTAGTACCAGAGGACTGGCGGATACCTAACATAATGCCGATATTTAAGAAGGGGGATAGAACATGTCCAGGGAATTATAGACCAGTCAGCTTAACATCAGTGGTAGGAAAAATAATGGAATCCCTACTAAAGGAGAAAATAGAAGAACATCTAGAAACCAGCAATATAATAATGAATAGTCAGCCTGGATTTCAAAAGGGAAAGTCTTGCTTGACCAACCTCATTGAATTTTTTGAAGAGGTAACAGAGAGAGTAGACAATGGTAATGCAGTAGATGTAATTTATCTGAATTTCAAAAGGCCTTCGATAAGGTACCCCATAATAGACTGATGAACAAGGTCAGAGAATGCGGAGTCAGGGGACAAGTAGCAGAATGGATTGCTGGCTGACTTCAGGACAGAAAACAGAGAGTAGGAGTAAAGGGTAGCTATTCACAGTGGCAGAAGGTGGGTAGTGGTGTTCCACAAGGATCAGTGCTGGGACCACTGTTGTTCACAATTTATATTAACGATTTAGACTTTGGAATCAAAAACACAATTTCTAAATTTGCGGATGACACCAAATTGGGGGGGATAGTCAATACTGAGGAGGACTGCAACAAATTACAGGAGGACATTAATAAACTTGCAGAATGGGCTGAATGGCCTGTTTCTGTGCCATATATCCTATGTAATCCTATGTAATGTAATCCTTCCCCCAACATTTTCTCTCCTGATTAAATTCATCCTGGGAACATTGTCCTCTGAGGCCCGGGCCCTTCAGCAGCCATCTGGCAACTGTTTATAGACCAAAAAGGCCCTAAAACCTGAAAAAAAACCACCACCAACATTTTACAAACTCACTCCAACTGCCTGCACTATTCAAGCACCCAGCAGAACCTGCTCAGTCCTAGCCCCTCCCACCTAGAGAGTGCTACCCACTGAGCCATGGCTGACTGCCAGCCAAAGAATTACATTGGGGTGCAGTGAATATGAAGTAAGTGCATTTTCTGCTACCTTTTTCTGCCTGGTATCATTAGTCACAAGGTAAGCTGTATATCCCTCAACTATTAAAAAGTCTGATATGTTGCGTTTGATAAAGTGCCACATAATAGGCTTGCCAGCAATGTTGAAGCCCATGGAATAAAAGGGACAGTGGCAGCGTGGATACAAAATTGGCTAAGTGACAGGAAACAGAGTAGTGGTGAACGGTTGTTTTTCGGACTGGAGGAAGGTATACAGTGGTGTTCCCCAGGGGTCAGCTCTAGGACAACTACTTTCCGTGATGTATATTAATGACTTGGACTTGGGTGTACAGGGCACAATTTCAAAATTTGCAGATGACACAAAACTTGGAAGTATAGTGAACAGTGAGGAGGAGAGTGATAGATTTCAAGAGGACATAGACAGGCTGGTGGAATGCGCGGACACGTGGCAGATGAAATTTAATGCAGAAAAGTGCGAAGTGATACAAGTGAAAAAAAATTGCAGGGCTACGGGGAAAGGGCGGGGGGAGTGGGACTAGTTGAAGTGCTCTTGCAGAGAGCCGACATGGGCTCGACGGGCCGAATGGCCTCCTTCTGTGCTGTAACCATTCTATGTGAATCTTTGCTGTCGTGTTTGATAGATTTGAAGCTGGCAGATGCTTGATCAAGTATACAAAAGAAAGGTGAGCACAGCATACACAGTGCACTTACCTCTAGCATTCCCTAATTAAGGTACTAACTGGCTTTAGTGTCGTATAGTGCTACACTCTGAACTTGGTAAATGTTAACAATGCTGGATGTTCCTTGAATATTGTGCTGTTGTTGAGATTGTTCTGTATAACACATTGTGGGTATGAACTTGCATCTCACTCCGCCACCCCTGTGATCACCTATCAGTTTGAGTAGAAGAATTTAGGGTGAATGTGAAGTTGTTTGAAATGGTACAATAAATTTTGTTCTTAGGATTGGGAACCCTAAATGCAATATAACATTAGAGCAACATAGTCGTTATCGGTGACAACTCCTTTGTGAATGGTGAATAAAAAAAACAGTAAATGACTGGTATTTTTGCACTGAAGCCCCCTTGCAGTCATGCACCCCATTACTGTGTGAGGGAGAAAGAGTACCGACAGATACTGTCAGCAGACAAATGGATGGATACTGTCAGATTTTAACACCAGTCTGAAAGATAGGTCACCATTTCACCAATGATTTGCATACCTGTCAATGGATCCGTTTTTTTTTAAATCTTGGTGAATGTAATTCCAACAGTCACTCCTACAGTTGAGTCCTAACCTTGCCATGCACCAACATATCTTCCGTATATCTATCTGCCTGCCTGTCTGTGTGTCTTTCTACCGATTTCACAGTTTGTCTGCATCAATTCCCCTCCCTCCCTCACATCTTACTGTTTGCCTCAGGCATTTACAGTAGCGCATATTAGGTGCTGCCTGTGCATGTGGTTCTGCTTGTAATACTTTTTCCAGGATTTTTTAAAAAATAAATAAAATTCTTTCTGAGCTTCGCAATGGACCAAAGCCCCCTTTTGATGAGTCAGTTAAATTGAACGTGTTTCCATTGCTAATCAGTATTCCCAAACGCTCCACATACTCAGGAAGGGTGCATGTGTGTGTGTGTGTGTCTCTCTCTCTCTTTCTTTCTCAACATGCCCGCTTGCTGTCTGATGTGCACCTGACGTTTTTTTTTGCAAACCCACACTATAACCTTCATTAAATGCGAGCACTTGAGGCTGCACTCACCGAAGAATCACTTGGGTCTGTCACAGTCAGCTTGCCATAAGAGAAGTTGAGTGCTGGGAGTTTACGGGTTCAAGCTTCTCGCCGCTTGTGCGCTGTTTGGAAAGCCCCAGAAAGAGGTAGGTGTGCTGTTGGGATTTTTTTTTTAACTATCTTTTAAACTTCATTCTAGTTTTTTTGACTTGATTTTTTTTTTCCTGCCCCTTGTAAAAATCAAAGTTGCCATTCGCGGGTTTGAGCCGTCAGCACCTGCTTTGAAACCACTGAGTAATTTGAATCTCTCTCTCTCTTTTAGCAGTTTTATTTATTTCTAATGTTTGAATTCTGTGCTGGTTATAAAATGTGTGTGTCTTGGCTGGTTGCGGGCAATGAATCAGCCTCCATCTGTGACCTCGGTATTCGCGCGAGTACAGTTTATACTGGACACTGATGTCTCCTGACACTTGCTGGCTCCATGGTGTTGTGCATATTTGTTTTGAAACTGACAATAGTTTCAGTTTCTCCCCGCTCTGCCCGTGGCCCAGATGTTCTCTGGCTCACAGTCTGGAAAGCAGCGTGGGTTCAATGTCCAGCTCCGTGAGAAGGATGGGGGAACTTGCACTCCTCATGCACCATGGAGCGTGAAGTGGTTATTGTGTCAGTAAAGAGCGGTACTTTGTGGTGAATTCAGCAAGAGAGCAAGTGTCTGTCTTTGGTCCGCAAACTTTTTTTTTTGGTCTTGCAAAATCGGTGCAATTATTTGCATGGACGTTTTGTTCCTTGGCGAGTAGCCTGCTGTCCACACAAGTGTTGTTTTAACCTTTTTTATTATTATTATTATGCTTCCTCCGGGGTTGCTCAACAGCGATTTCCCACTTTGCAGCACTAAAAGTAGTATCGAGGGTAGTGCAACAGTGGAAGTGGATCGTTGCAAGAGCTGAGGGGGTAGATCTCTTCAGAATTCTGTGCCCCCCTGTCCCACAATATGGTCTGTGGGTTGAATCCACTTGGCATCGGCCCCACACAATCGCCCATTGTGATTATGGCGCTATTGTGGTATCACATTCCACTTGTAACCCCCTTTAAAGTCTCTTAGTCACAGTGACACTGAGAGTAGCATTAGCTGATTTAACAGGGCTGCAGTTGCCATCAGATTACAGTATTATTTGGCATGCAGTTTCAAGGCGAGATATGTAAAAAAAGGAAAAGCTGTATTCAGCTGTTTTGAGGAGTGCGTTTTATTTGTAAAACTAAACCCACGAATTCCTCAGACCGAAATGTCAGAGTTTGTAAATCCTAGAATATTTGGTGTTGCACTAGTCGATCTCTCCTGTCATTGCACAGAGGGAGTCATCAGGTGGGAAGGTGGGGGGCGGTTAGAGGGCAGGAGAGAATTGGACCAGGGCACGCAGGCGTGACATTTTTAATAAGATATAGATCATATACCAGCACTTTTGAAAAATCTCTTTTCTCAATAAATTCTCTATCTCTTTTAAAGAGAGAGACAGAATATATTTTATATGCACACAGTTTTTTCACTACATTTGCTGCGGGGTTTTCCAGGTGTTTTTTTTTTGTTAAATTGACAAACTGCATCTCATTGCAGTGGGTCACAGGTTTGTTCCCAACACACCGAGTTCCTGATCTCAGCCAACCCTTTCAGGAAGCACTAGGCAGTGACAAGAGGGTTGGAAACTTTGGAGGACCAATCAACTTGTGCTGCTCTTTCACACCTCCTAGTGGCTGGTACGGGTATAGCTGGTGTTGGAAGAAATGATCGGGCCCAGGGATTTTCACATGGCCAGTAACCAGTCCCACTGGAGGAAGGGCAGACACTACCTTGTAGAATAGCCTGCAATTTCACCCCATCAGCAGATTACAGAGTGTCATTGTTAGAATCCAGGGAACTTCGCCTCCACGTGTTTCCAGTAAATGGGTGGCGTCTGAGGTCCGAAAGAGGAGGAGACTGAAATAATAAAAATTGGTGAATAAGAGGGGTTAACTTGTACACACTGGTAAGGAATCATCTTGAGCGACCATTAGATGAATTTGCTTCACAGCACTTTCTCCAGATTTCGGTGTGGTGTCTTGTTTTATAGAACTGGCACAGCAGAGAGCTTGGCGTACAAGCCCGCAGACACATTGTTTATGAGGAGAACTTAGATTCTTTAATAAGTTTTAATGTTTTTTTAATGCATCTGTTGTTTAGATTGTTCGCTTCACTGCCACTCCTGCTTTCCGTTACTTGTTGATGCGCCTGAGCAGAATTGTCTCGCTTGGCGTCTTTATCCCTTGTGGTGATGACTCTTATTATTGTGGAGTATTATTCTGAGCCCAGTGTCCACTGCATTGCCATGTGGCACCATGCCAGGCATTTGGTCGCAGTGGTGCTAATGGTATGGAGAGTGAGGGGAGAGTGCCTCAGCGATTCTCAGGAAGAATTTCACTACTGCTCCCCTCCATTATCATCATCAATGACAGTATAACAAGGGACCGCTGTATGAGCAGTGTTTACCATCTAAGGAGTGCCCTCAGATGTTCAACATTGCTGAAATGACGCTGTAAAGGTGAAGCGGGGGAGTAAAAGACTTGATGTGTCAATGAATGTAATGACAGGTCCTTACTAGCGTGTTCAGAGTGAAGCTGAGTTCTTTGCATACATCAGAATGTCACGTGAATGGGTTTACATTGAGGCAAGAAGTTGGGGAGGTAGGGAAAACATTCACTAAACCAATAAGTTACATATGAGGTACGGTAGTATAGTGGTTATGTTACTGGACTAGTAATCCAGTGCCCTGGACTAATGATCCATGAGACATGAGTTCCAATCCCACCATGGCAGCTGGGGAATTTAAATTCAGTTAATCAAATAAATCTGGAATAAAAAGCTAGTATCAGTAATGGTGACCATGAAACTATCGGATTGTTGTAAAAACCCATCTGGTTCACTAATGTCCTTTAGTGGAAGGAAATCTGCTGGTCTATATGTGACTCCAGACTCACAGCAATGTGGTTGCACTCTTAAATGGCCTAGCAAGCCACTCAATTGTCACCACCACCTTCTCAAGGGCAATTAGAGATGGGCAATAAATGCTGGCCTTGCTGGCGACGTCCACTTTCTGTGAATGAATTTTTTAAAATCCTAAATTATTGTTCTGTACAAGTAGGCCAAGCTGATTTTATTCCCCCCCAACACCACCCAACTGAAGGCAGTGACACATGTTGGGATACCTCACATAAGTGGTCAGCTTTCCATGTGTAATCGTAGACAATGAGCATCAGCAGACTGTCTGATCCCGATGGGCCGAATGGCCATTTTTTGCGCTGTAATGATTCTATGCTCATTGTTCAATGCTGCTCAACATTCGTGATGATATGTGCTTTCTCTCTAGACCCAGTGTAAATGAGTTCTGTACAATAGTATTGCCAGGTCTGGAGAGCTGAACAGTTAACTGTGCCCATTTTACAACAGACTTCTTAAGATCGTGTCCATCTGTCCTTTAAGAAATATAATTAGGTTATTTGAATGTAGGGCCCTATCCTGGATTAGTGTCTATTCACCAGCCAATCTGTGACATTGTCCTTAATAAACTACCCAACAAAACAGTATTAATAACCCTAAGTCCAACACGATGGAATTTCAAAACAATCGGTAACGCAAGTTAATTATATTGTACTTGTATTATAGAAATTTAATCACAGAAGCAGCCCATTTGGCTCTTTGAGCCTGCACTGCTCCTGGCTCTTCCACAGGAACTGTCTATTCTATCTAATTTCCCTGCTCCTTCCTTATGCCACTTAATATTTTTCATTTCCAAGTGTTTATACAAATTCACTATTAAATGCTATGATCGACTCAATTTCAATAGCCACTTGTGGGTAATGCAGTCCATATTCCAGTAATCCTCTGTGTAAAAAAAAAATGTTCTTCTAACTTAAAGGATGTTGCAAGAAACTTTCTTAATATCGATGGCAAAATACAGCGCTCAGGCTTTTGGTGATTTTTTTGTACTCATGAAAGTGAGGGATATTAACCCCGGCCGTTCCCTCTCCAAACTTCTCCGCCTCCCTCTCCTCCTTTTAAGATGCTGCTTAAAACCTACTTCTTTGACCAAGCGTTTCCTTCTTTGGCTCGATGTCAATATTTGTCTGATTACAATCCTGTCAAGCGCCTTTGGGCGTTTTACTAGGTTAAAGGCGCTATATAAATGCGGGTTGTTGTTGAGAAGGAGATAGTTTCCCATCTTGGGAGCCCAGTGGTAGTTAGATCCAGAGTAAGGCATCCCCTCTTCTGTCCCAACAATGTGCTGTAACCTTAGCCTTTACTGCACAAATAAAATGTTTCCTTTCTAAGCACCAGCCATCCTTGCTCTGACTGAGTGTTCCCCATCAGGACCAAATTAGGAATAAAGAAAGAAATGAAGAGTTTGATTTCTACAGCGCCTTTCACCACCTCAGGATGTCGCCAAGCGCTTTACAGCCAATGAAGTGCATTTAAAGCGTCGTCGCTGCTGTAATATCGTAGTCTTCTGAGGTCCATTGATGGGCTTATCCTGAAATGTTAAAACAATCTTTTTCTTTTTCTTTTCAGGTGCTGTTTGGCCAGTTGTGTATTTGTGGCATTTTCTGTTTTTATTTGCAGTTTAGAATTTTTATCCATGGGGCAGTTTTCCATACCCTTTTTACGGAGAGGTTTGAGACCGCCCAAACTAATTCCATGCAGGAGGACCCTTACATCCAACAGAGAGAGGAGACTTCAATCACACTAGTCTGGGCTTAGGCCTGTATGCAACGCATTGCTGCACCTGGACTGGGCTGGGTGGGGGGGGTAAGGCGGACTATTATAATCTTCACTCCCGTGCGGAATCTGTGAGTGTGCTCCATGGGCGCGGGTGCCCCTCTGATCCCTCACCACGGTGGCCATTCCTTCTGGATGAGCCCGCGCAGTAAGTATCAGGAGGCAATTCTACCATAAAAGGCATAATCAGAGAGCTGAACCTTGTGCTCACCCAGCAACCACTGTGTGCAGCAGAGGTTGCTGGGTAGCGATCAAGGTGGTAACCTTGGATAATCCCACCCCTGGTCCGACCCTACTTGCCTCGCCCCCAAGCCCATCGAGATCAATTATAGCAATCCACTATGGCCCAGGCGAAGCTCAATTAACTCGGTGCAGAACAAAGATTGAACGTGAGACCTTTACAGTCCTGGATGGCTCACTACCATTTGTGGGATCTTGCTGTGTGCAAATTGGCTGCCCTGTTTGCCTCCAAAACAACAGTACTACACTTCCAAAACACTTCCATGGTTGTGAAGCACTTTGGGATGTCCTGATGATGTGAGAAGATGCTCTTTCTTGCTATTGGAATACACCCAGAAACGAGAGTACTCTAATCCAGCCTCCCTCTTTAAGTTTCACTCGGCCTGTCCTTGCTCATAATCATGGCATGCGCTGCCTGAAAGGGTGGTGGAAGCAGATTCAGAAGTAACTTTCATAAGGGAATAGGACATATACTGGAAAAAGCAAAACCTGCAGGGCTATGGGGTAAGAGCAGGGGGAGTGGGGCTAATTGGAGAGCTCTTTCAAAGAGCCAGCACAGGCACGATGGGCCGAACGCCCCCCCCCCCCCCTCCCTCCTCTTGTGCTGCAAGACTGTGTACCACACCACACGGTGCCTTTAACCTCAGAGCCACTCTCAGACCTGTGTGCAATTTGTTTTGCAAAATTACCAAAGGAAAGTGATTTGCTTTCCACAAACTGTTTAATGGACGATGCTAAATGATTTCTCAGGGATGTCAGCGTTTAAACGTGACCCTTTCTTTTCTCTTTACAGATGCCGACGGACCCTTGCTGTGCATTGCCATCATTTTCTGTTTTTGTTTCAGATTGCCAGCTTCCTGTGAAGCCATTCACGAGGACCTTTTAAAACATATTTGAGCGTAAAAGAAAAACCGATTACCTCACCATCCAGACCGTATTCATTAGTTTTTATACTTTTTTGTAAAAAAAAAAGGTAGAAAGATCAAGTTTCAGACTTCAGGGCCATCTCTTCCAAACTCCGATGCCCAGTCACCAGAGCAGCCGAGATGCTTTTTTAGTTACGGGTGCAGCAAATTGGTTAACTTCACAATGTTCATTTAAGGTCCAACGTTTGGTTGCGTATGTGCCTCGAAATGGCTTTATTAATAGCACGGTGCCCATTATTCCTTCCAGCACTGCCAGCGCGCCGGGTTCACAGCAATTACACACGACACCCAGTGGTCCGTTGCTCTTTATTAAACAGTTTCTACTTTCAACAGCGACTAAAGACAGCCTGTCGACTAATTACATGCTTTCAGACTTGCGGTGCAATTTGGGGTCAAATGTCAGGAGCCGCTGCAAGCTCTCTCGGAACGTGTGCGGTTTTTTGTGGGGGGGGGTGGGGGGGTCAGTCTTTGCATCGTTTTCTTTTTTTATTTAAGCCTCATCCAGGGGATCTGACTGCTTGAGCACAAGTCAAATTTAACTGGGTTTTTTTTTACCTTGTGTAAAGAACGGGGTGGGGGGGGGGGATCTTTTCCCATTGCCGGCTCGCTGTGGGTGCAATGTGTAGCATTTAGATCTAAATTGGGGGATCATTAGGAAGAAAGGCCCACACAATATGCACTTTGCCACAGATTCTTGCGAACCGTTCGGTTATTGACATGTCAAGTAATTGCCGAACAAGTGAAATAATGATGAGCAACATCTCATTTGCCAGAGCTTCTTTGACGGGTTCATTTGAAGGAAAATGAGGTTTCCCACATCTTCCTTGAGGGTGCTTTTAGCAAATGAATAACATTTTAGACCAAAATTTGATTTGAATTCCCCAAAGCACTCCCTTGTTAACATTAACATAGATTGTTATAGTGCATGCATCTCTCCTTTTCTTCAGCGGTAACACGTTTTTAATTGGTACTGCATATAATGCATATTAATACTGTTCTCGGGTAGAAGGCATTGCACACGATAGCAGTGAGCAGTTCTAATGGAGGGATAACTAGTCGTTCAATCAGTCACTGAGGCGCAGTGTTTAGATTGCACCTATGGACCTCTGTGATGAACTTATGGGCTCAAATCATGCTGTGTGATAATAGGATATGAATATGAAATTCTATGGCCCACTTTTTTTAATGAAGGCATTAATCCATTTAAAATGAACAAGTTTAACAACTGCCCCCGCCCCATGCTAAAATCACAGATAAAGGAATTTTATATGAGCACATTAATATGTTGGTACGTGAATATCACCCCATTAGTGAATTATGACTTGCATGTCAGCTGTTGCTCAGTGGGTAGCACCCTCTCGCCTCTGAGTCAGAATGGTTGTGGGTTCAAGCCCCACTCCAGGGACTTGAGCACAAAAATCTAGGCTGACACTCCCCCGGTGCCAGTACTGAGGGAGTGCCGCAATGTCGGAGGAGCCGTCTTTCGGATGAGACGTTAAACCGAGGCCCCGTCTGCTCTCACAGGTGGACGTAAAAGATCCCACGGCCACTATTTCAAAGAAGAGCAGAGGGAGTTATCCTCGGTGTCCTGGGGCCAATATTTATCCCTCAATCAACATCACTAAAAAAAACAACATATTATCTGGTTATTATCACATTGCTGTTTGTGGGAGCTTGCTGTGTGCAAATCGACTGCCGTGTTTCCTAAATAAAAAATTGATTACACTTCAAAAAACACTTCATTGTCTGTAAAGCGCTTTGGAACATGCCGAGGTCGTGAAAGGTGCTTTATTAATGCAAGTCCTTTCTTTCTATGAATCAAGTTTGGGATGAGCCACTGGCTGCTGGAGTATTAAAATCTGTAGACGTGGATGCAGGCCCACTTTTGCGTGCTACGCTCTTGCTGTCGCGCCCACCTCTCGCTCCCTTCACTACTCTCACTCGTCAGCCAGCTCTTACAAAGAACGGCCCAGGCTGACTTTCCCTGAAAGATTTTCCTTCGCCGTCTGTTGAAAAACACTTTGCGGTCGATTTTAACTCGGCATTAGCGGGGGGGGGCGGTGATGGCTTCAAAATGGGACCAGTAAATTTACTGTCCCGTTAGCGCCGGTGCTCTGCTTGCAGGGTGGTCGAAGCATTTGCCTGCTTTAGGAGGTAATATGCAAATAGGAGTCCTTTGGACTCCGAGTGCCATTTTAGGACAAACTTGGTCAGAACGGGCACCATGCAGCCTCCAAGCAGTTACTGTCCAAGCGCCGCAGATAATCAGTTGTTTGTGATGTTGGTTGAGGGATAAATATTGGCCAGGTCACCGGGAAGCCCTCCCCTGCTCTTCCTCGAATAGCGCCGTGGGATCTTTTGCATCCGCCTGAGAGGGCAGACGTCTCATCTGAAAGACGGCACCTCCAACAGTGCAGCGCTCCCTCAGTACTGCACCAAGAGTGTCCGCCGAGTGCTCGAGACTGTGGAGTGGGGCTTGAACCCACGACCTTCTGACCCAGAGGCGAGTGGGCCACCAATGAGCCTTGGCTTTGGGTGCACTCGGACAGTGATTCCTCCTTTTGTTCCTGTGAGGGATTGATCGCACAGTTACTGGGGCAGAGTTTCCTCTTTTTTTTTGTGCGTGGCCATCAAATAATCGTCTGGGTGGAGGAAAATCAAGGAGGAAGGATTGCATGTTCATAATGAAGCACTTCCGATTTTCCTTTCTGCGCTCCCCAGGCTGCAGCTGATGAGATGGTCTACCTTCCCACACGTCTCTCCTCCCACACCTGCACGTCTAATAGAACTGGAATTTAAAAAACGCCTTAAAGCACTACCAAAGCACTTTGGACTCTCGGGGAATCAAAGGATATGGAGATCGAGCAGGAAAGTGGAGTTGAGTCATAGAGTCATAACGGCACAGAATGAGGCCATTCGGCCCATTGAGTCCGTGCCAGCTCTCTGCAGAGCAATCCAGTCAGTCCCATTCCCCCCGCTCTATCCCCGTAACCCTGCAAGTTTATTTCCCTCAAGTGCTTATCCCATCTCCCCTTGAAAACATTGAGTGTCTTCGCTTCCACCACTTCCGTCGGCAGCGAGTTCCAGGTCCTCACCACTCGCTGCGTAAAAAAGTTTTTCCTCATGTCCCCCCTGTATCTCTTGCCCAAAACCTTAAATCTGTGTCCCCTAGTCCTTGTACCATCAACTAGTGGGAACAGCCTTTCCCCGTCTAACCTATCCAAACCCGTCATAATCTTGTACACCTCTATCAAATCACCCTTCAACCTCCTTTGCTCTAATGAAAACAAATCCAGCTTCTCCAACCTGTCCTTGTAGCTAAGATCCCCCATGGGGTGGATGATCAGCCATGATCTCATTGAATGGCGGAGCAGGCTCGAGGGGCCTTATGGCCGACTCCTGCTCCTAATTCTTATGTTCTTTATGTTCTTAAATATTCATTCTGTGCCCATTGTCCTCCAATTGATGCTGCCGGGGATGTTAGCAGCTCTGGGCAGAGTTTAGCAGCCGCACAAATAATGAAAAGGAAAGGATGGTGCCCATTGTCAAGGCAACGCAGAGTGGAGCTCCGCATCTAGTCTGACCTGGGCCACACCTGACGGCTTGATCCTCTGGCTGGATTCCCAGCACTGTCACTCCTCCACCTTCAGTGAGCCCCTGTCGAGGTGGGGGTGCAAGCCAAGTGCAGGATTTAGGGATCTGCGACCCTGACCATTTTAATGAATCTATCAAAAGCACTTGAGATAGACCCGATTTATTTTTTTTAAAAACGGAGGAATATATGATAAAGCTGACACGCGTGAAGTCTGCAGACGCAATATAAACGGCAGCCCAGAAGCTCACAAACAGAATTCCCAATGAGATTGCCTTCCAAAGAGAAAATAAACAGAAATGAGTCTCTCATAAGTTTTGACATGTTGGTCGCCCGCTGTTGTCACTGACATTCTCAATGCTGGGTTTTAAGGCAGTGAACTCGCACTGACTTTCCAAGCAAAGGAGTTTCTATTGATTTGCGAAAGGGTATCTACCATCTTCGACCCATTTGATTATTTTTTTTAAAATGTTTGTTTAACTAGGTTTGGTCTTTCCAAGTGCCTAACAATCAGCGTCATGATGTTATTTGCACGGCCACCTGGATTTTTGCAATAGGAACAAAAGCCTTGCATCAAATATGCAAGCTTAAGCAGCAGGCTTAGAGTATCTGTAACCAGGCAGCCGAGATGAGGAGTTTAACTGTCCATCAAACCACTGCAAGAGTATTTGGAATCCTCTTAGCGCTGTTTTATCGTTCTTAATGCAAGACAGCAGATGTTCCGGATTCCTCATCTGGTTTAAATTTATTGATCACTTCCTGACTAACAGATACTTATTGTACACTTTCACATTTCACTGATTACATGGCTTCACAAAGATTCCAGGAAGGAACATTTAGCTGCTTGGGACTGTCCCATTTTTTTTTCCTTCTCTTCTGCGCTAAACCGACAATTGTTTAGAATGACATTATACATTCAATTCTCGGGCCTGTGGGCCACGTTAAAATGGGCCACTGTGCATCCCAATTTTAACCTAACCCCAGAGTGTCAGCCGTGGCTCAGTGGGTAGCACTCTCGCCTCTGAGTCAGAAGGTCGTGGGTTAGACTTAAGAGACTCCCATTCCAGAGACTTAGGCACAAAATCCAGGCCGACACTCCAGTGCAGTGCTGAGGGAGTGCTGCACTGTCGGAGGTGCCACTTTTCGGGTGAGACATTAAACCGAGGCCCTGTCTGCTCTCTCAGGTGGATGTAAAAGATCCCAAGGCACTATTTCGAGGAAGAGCAGGGGAGTTATCCCCGGTGTCCTGGGCCCAATATTTATCCCTCAACCAACTTCACTAAAAACAGATTATCTGGACATTATCACATTGCTGTTGTGGGAGCTTGCTGTGCGCAAATTGGCTGTCCGTGTTTCCTACATTACAACAGTGACAACACTTCAAAAGTACTTCATTGGCTGTGAAGCGCTTTTGGGCATCCTGAGGTCATGAAAGGCGCGATAGAAATGCAAGTTCTTTCTATCTTTAAGCCAACAGGCTGGAACGGGGCAGGTGTGGGGGTCATTTTACGCTCCGACCGATTTTACTCTTCGTTAATTTCAATCCACAAGGGAGAAAACAGATCAATGATAAACAGAAACAACCGCAAATGTTGAAATCCTGTACTACAAAACCAGAAAAAGCACAACAGGGCTATCGGCGCCTGAAAAGTGAGGAATGATATTGTGTGTAGACCTTTCATTCGAAGCCTGAGGACAAAATTTCGTTGAGGAAGTTCGGTTAAGATCCAAGCGTCTCACACCGGGGCACCATCAAGGTTGAAAAGACTTGTGCCAACCACTAATTATTGATCTATCTTGTCTTAAGATAAATCAATAGTTAGTGACTTGGTTGACACAAGAACACGGCGGGCAGGAAAAGACCAGCTGGTCCATCAAGCCTGCCCACACTCATGATGGCTGGAGCATCATGGCTAGACATTTCCTTCCTCCCTGCCTCCCCACACGCCGCTATCATCTCCTGGGAGAGGCAAATAAACAGAGAAAAGACCACAGCCAATGAGGGAAGAAAATACTCTGGGAAATTCCTCTTCGACCCCCCCTAGCCAATACTTCCCCCTCAACCAACATATAACCAAAAACAGATGATCTGGTCATTATCACATTGCTGTTAGTGGGAGCTTGCTGTGCGCAAATTGGCTGCCGCGTTTCCTACATTACAACAGTGACTACACCTCAAAAAACACTTCATTGGCTGTAAAGCGCTTTGAGACGTCCAGTGGTCGTGAAAGGCGCTATATAAATGCAAGTCTTTCTTTTTCTTTCTCAGCTGATTGAAACCAGTCGAGGAGATCACATTAGCCATGTGTTCTCTGTAAAGACACCTATTATTCTTTATAACGCTGATCCACTCATTATCATTTAGTAATATTACACGGCTGAAACACACCCATCCTTCAGCTTCTACAGACTGCTCACTTCAGCGAGACATATGGCTTGCCCCTCTTTTTTCAAGCACCTCAGCCACGTTCCGTCGACAACAACGCTTCCCATCCTTTAGCCATACAAGTTGAGCCTGGAATTCATTTACTGCATTGATTGCGTTTAACATTTTGCAGATGTGGCGCCACCATAGTGGGAAATCTCCATAATATATGCAATCAGTCTTAAAGTGTTGGTCTCTAGAGTAGTTGAAATGAGTCTGGTTACTCTGGTCAGGCCCAATTAACAGAGAGCTGTTAAGAAGATCAAAAGTAAGCAGTGTACTTTTAAGTTTCAGTGTTGCACTGAGGGTGGATTTTCTTTGGACACCTCGCTGCTTTGACTTATCTACCAAAGCTCGACTTAAAAGTATCAAACTGAAAAATCAGCCTTAATCTACAAGGGGCTATCCAATATTTACATCACGTTCGCTGATGTTTGCAGCTGCCAGCCAGTTGGTTCTGCACCTCACTTTGTGCGTACGCACTCCTTTTGATCTTCTTGAGTGCCACACTCGCCTCTCGTAGAGGCTGCTAAGTCCTACAAAGGGGGTTCCAGTGTTCTGAGGTAGTTCCCTCTTCCAAAAAGCTGTGGATGCTGGGACAGTTGGACCTTTTGAAGACTTGAGATCGATAGATTTTTGTGAGGTAACGGTATCGAGGGATCCGGAGCAAAGGCAGGTACACAGAGCTGAGTTGCCGACCAGCCATGATCTAATTGACTGACTGGAGGAGTAGGTTTGAGGGGCTGAATGGCCTACTCCTGTTCCTATGTTCCTATCTCCAGTTTCCCACACAGGCACGCACACACACTCCAGTCCATACAAAGGGTGCAGGGGCATATCCACCTCGAGCATTTCTCCTGTCCTGTAGGATTAGATTGCCCATTTGCAGAATTCCCTGTTCACAGGCAGCTTGCTACCAAAACAAGGTGCAGCGGTTTATATTGTGCACAAGATTAGATGCGTGACTGATTGCACAGCTCGTGTACTGAAGCTTCCAATAAAGATCAGCCGCTGGAATCCCGCTGTAACTTCAGCAGGAGCCCCAGAGCAATGACGTAAACAGCCGTTTGCACCATTCCCATCGGGAATCTGCTGGTATTCAGCCAAAATTCTCCCTCCAAGATTGTTGCCAGAGTTGGGTATCCTATCCTTTTTTCTCTCTCTCTCTTCTCTCGCTCTCTCTCTTTTCTCTCTCCTCACTCTCTCTCTCTCTCTCTCTCTTTTCTCTTCTCTTCTCTTTTCTCACTCTCTTTTCTCTCCTCTCCTCTTTTTTCCCTTTTTTCTCATTTTCTTTTTTTTATCTTTTCTCTTTTTTTCTCTTCTCTTTCCCTCTCCCTTTCTCTCTCTTACTCTATCTCTTGCCTGACCCGAGGGGGGGTAATTTTGACTTTGTGCGGTAGTGTAAAATGGGTGATAGCGAATTCGGCAGTTACAGAGACAATAGCCGCGATTTCCCCTACCTCGACGGGTCCGGTGCGGCCGGGGTCGGTGGTGGGTCGCGACCCCGCTGCTGGCTCCAGCCCGCTCTGTGAAATGAATTTTACGCTGATTGGGCTTGTTAAGCCCGCCTGATGCATTTCCCGGCCAATTGAAGGAAGCGGGTCTGATGACGTCACTTGATGACATGTCATCAGCCGGTTTCCTTAAAGGGCCATGTCCAAATTTATTTTGACAGATCTTTGTGAGTGTTCTATAGCATTGAGGTGCTGCAAACACTGACAAGCACTGCATGCAGGGAGGCTCTCTTCCCTTCCAATGGGCAGAAGAGACCTCCCCAGGAGACCAACGCAGCCTGATTGCACAGGAGGACACAAGCAGGGATGTGGTCAGAGGACCAGGCTGCAGTGGCGCAAACCTTTCAATGATCTCAGTAGATCACGAAACGTTACTGCAAAGCCACAGTCAACCTCATCCTGCTTTGTCACTCATCACATCCCCATCACTCTGCCTTCCCTACCCTACTCCTGCACATCCTTACTCACACCAACTTACCTTGCACCTCCATCCATCCCTCTCTATCTACATTATCACTTCCCCATCTCACTAGCCACCCCTCACACTCACCCTCATCCTAGTCCAATCAGACCAACTAACAACACACAAGGGTAGGCACTTGGGTGTTTTAGCCAATGTTCATGTGAAGTTTCTGTTAATGTGCTGTCAAACATTGAAATCTTTATTTTCAACACTTTGCATTCTTGGACAGATTTCTGTGTACCTTTGGAAGTGGCTTAGTGAGTTGCAGTGAATGGTGAGACATAACGGTACCCCCGCAATGGTGATGAGTGTAAAAGGAATGGCTTGGGCATTGTAGGGATGCTTTTTGGTGTTGGTGTGGGGTGGTGCCAACCTGGTGCATCATGTAGCAGCCAGGGTGTACAACATCAAGTGAAGTAAATCTGGCCATGGTGAGGCCATCCTTGGCCTCCCAGGCAGCAATGTGGTCAGGTGCTGATGCCTTGTGTTCTGTGCAGCACCAGCTGATTGCGGAGAAGGTTGGTGTTGTTGTTGGTGCTGCTGGTGTGCCTGGTGCTGCTGGTGTTGGGACTGATCGTGGTGGGATTCTGAGGACCAATGTGAGATAGTTTCAAGGGCACTGATGCTGATGGAATAGATGGCAGGTGAACTTGAGATGACAGAAGTGATCTGTCAATGGTGAGAGAGGTTGTTCCAATGAGGTGACACTGGATAGAGAGTTTGCTCCAAACACTTGCAACCTGCATAAAGCTCAATCTGTCTTCCAAATGCAGTAAGCAACAGCTTCTAACCTTGGAAAGTGAACAGCTGTGAGATGGGAGCTTTTATAGCACATTTGCAGCTGTCAAGTTTAGAAATCATCACATGCTGACACAACACCCGACCTGCTTACCTGACGTGATCCCTGAGCAATGGAGAAGCCATTGGCGAACTCTAAAAATCTAAAGGTGAGCTTAAAATAGTTTTTAAGTGCCTGTTAACAAGTTCTTAATAATCTAAATTGCCTCCCCTGCCGCTTGGTGTCAGGCCTGTTCAGCGATGACAGACCCGACATCTGGGAGACTAGTGTGGAGGCAGGTTGACAGCGGGTTCCCTACCCGCTGTCAAAAAAAAAAATTCCCAGCCGACCCGCCACCAAACGCACCCGCTGACCCCCCGAAAAATTCTCCCCAACGAGGTTGCTCTTAATGACATCAGTGCAAGGAAGGGGAACATGTGGCTGTGATGGATGAGCATAGGACCAAAACTGATTGAAGCTGACCTCCCCCACCCCACCCCACCCCCAGCCTGCCACTGCACACTGGACCTACACATGATGAATGGTCACTGGATGTGGTATCAAAGGATGCCTTGGGCCCGTTGAACGGTTCACCAACTTGAATCAGCACCTTCAGCAAAAGTTTTGTCAGCTCTTCACTTGTCATGTCCCTTGGTGGAGCAGCTGAGGTCTGAAGCTTACATGGCGAGCAACTGATGACTTAAACCCAGATCCTCTCAACTTTTTATGGGGCTCCTCGTTGGCACATCAGAGCATCACGAATGAGCCATTTCTTCGAAAGCATTACACTGGAATCCTGCCACGCTGTAGGTCAGCATTCAGAGAAAAGCTGAACTGAGCCAGATTTTCAGCTAAATATGGCAAGCAAGCAAACAAAATAATTGAATAATAAATGGTGGGAGTCATTAAACCTACTTTTTTTAAACTCAGTTGTTTGTTAGCGCATAACACAATAATGAGCTTACATTTTGAAATGGTGCAAATTGGCAACAGTGTCCTTGCAACACATAGTACCATCACATGATCACACTAGGGAGTCTAGAGCACAAGAAGTCTTGGCTGGTAGTGGAACCCACAGGAGACCTCAATGGAGAAACTTGGGCCAGGAGTAAGATTGGGTGGGGAAGGGGGTGGGGGTGGGGGTAGACAACTGGTGGTGAAGCCTAGGCCAGCAGTGGGAACTGACATTAATCTGCAGTTGGAGGAACCTGGCAGAAGTGAGAGAACTTTGGCTGAAACCCAAGAGCCAGCAGGAGTGGGCAAAGCCTGGGACATGGAGCACATGCTCACGAGGACTAGACAAGTCCAAGCCAGAAGAAGAGGAGGTAGGTCGGTGAATGCGTGGCTTCTGCCAAGAATAAGCGAAAGTTGAAGGAAAGATTGAGAACATCTGAAAGGAGTTACAGAAATCAGGCCCGGAAGAAGGAGAAACACAGGATCAGGAATAAGAGAAACTTTGAGCAGGCTGATATTAGACTCGAGCAAGCGATGCCTCAACTGAGAGCAGGAAATTAGAAGCAGTCTGAAGGTGGTGCAAGAATTGCTTGGGGCACGAAAGATATTAATCAGAAGGCAGGGGAATAAGGAGCTGAGGACAAAATCCTGCATTTTAAATTTCAATATATTTTTGTATAAATTTAATACTCCAATCATCGGTTTGCTGTTTCCTTGTCCAACCAAATACAGAATAATTGGTAATTCTTATAAAAGAAATGGAGAAAATAAAAATTTTAGTAAGGGGCCAATATTTTATGAAATGGTCTCCTCGAACTCATAGAAACATAGAAGATAGGAGCAGGAGTAGGCCATTCGGCCCCTCGAGCCTGCTCCGCCATTCAATGCGATCATGGCTGATCATCCAAATTCAGTACCCTGTCCCTGCTTTCTCCCCATATCCCTTGATCCCCTTAGCCTTAAGAAATATATCTAACTCCTTCTTGAATATATTTAATGAATTGGACTCAACTGTCTTCTGTGGTAGAGAATTCCACAGGTTCACCACTCTCTGGGTGAAGAAATTCCTCCTCATCTCAGTCCTAAATGGCTTACCCCTTATCCTTAGACTGTGACCCCTGGTTCTGGACTCCCCTGCCATCGGGAACATCCTTCCTGAATCTAGTCTGTCTAGTCCTGTTAGAATTTTATAAGTTTCAATGAGATCCCCTCTCATTCTTCTAAACTCTAGCGAATACAAGCCCAATCTCTCTTCATACGTCACTCCTGCCATCCCAGGTATCAGACTTTGTGACATCACACAGCATTCCTTCACCCACAGAAGGTACGGTTTCTCCCAGTTGTCCAGGTGCTCCTTCCCACATCGGTTTCCTGTGGCCCACAGGCGGCCATCTTTCTCGGCCTGCCTTTGTCCGCAGACCCGGCCAAACTAACGAGACGTCATGTTTTATGGACTGAAGGTGGCCTAGGCCCATTGCAAATGCGTGTCAGTAAAGGGTGATGAACGAAAAGGCCACTTTATAATGCGTTTCAAGTCGAGATTCGAAGATATAGCAGCAAGAGTTACGATCTGCCTGCGATACTACTTGAAGTGTATTGGCAGAGTGTGTGTGTGTGTGTGTGTGAACACAGCCTTTGTCAGGAAGTGCGGTGTGACTTGGACTCGGAGGTGCGAAGATCTGATCTGTGAATTTTATTCATATATACTTGCACTTCATCTTGTGCTTCATGCGGTGTGCTTCTGAGAGCCATCTGTTCACACCTTTTTGTTCAACCGAGCTTCATGTTTCTCTGGAATTTTGCTTCTTGTTGCATAAGAGAGCTTCGTACAGAATATAACACCACAGGTGCTGATGACGCGAGCTCCATGGCTCCAGCTCCATGGTTCCAGCCCCATGGAAGTTTGTGTACTTGGGCTGAGATCCAGTATCACTGTGAAACTTCCAGTTGGCTTCCCGGGCTCCCGCTGAACTAAGGCTGTAAGAACTTTTTCCCCAACCCACCCACAGAGTGGAGATTGGAAAAGGAAAAAGTTTAGAATCTAGAGAGAAAGCAGGAAAGGCAAACATTAAAGTGTGGGGGGAGGGGGAGGGGAGGGGAAAAGTGTTGCAAAATCAACTCTTATGCTCCGTTGATGGCCCGCCCGATTTATGCTCTATAGGCTGTGTCCCAGCTGTCCAGTACATCCAGGCGCAACAACAGGAAGTGCGGCTCATGGACTGCAGGCATCGGTCGGCACTGCTCTACGCCAGCCTTCTGCCTGGCAGCGGGGCAACGTGTGCCCTGTGCTTGGCGCCTCCTCACGATGGGACGGCTGAATAAAGCAAGCCCAGCAGTGTCCTAACATTCTGTGGCTCAGTGTGGCGGAGCTTGAAGGCACCTCGCCACCCCTCCATGCTGCAAGCAAGAGTCTGGGAAAGTCTAGGGGGTGAACAGAGTTGCCGAGAAATAATTGCCCGGTTCATCTCGGCAGTGGAGGTGGAGTGCGCGGGGAGGGGGGGGGGGGGGGGTCATTCTTCTGTTGCTTGTTTTGTCCAGAAAACATAACGGGTAATGGCAAGGTTCTTGTCTTTGCTTGAGTCCCGGGGATGTACAGTTGGGGGGTGGGAGTCTAATGGTGGGCAGTACTGTGTACAAAGTTCAAATTGCTACCCACACTTCTGGCTGTTATTTTAAAGAATGAATGCATTACCAGCATAGCTGTAAGTATAACTCAACGCCCAATTTGTAAGATTAAATATTAGCCTTCAATACTTGTGCCCATGCTGCTTCTTCTTCTCTTCTTAGGCAGTCCTTCGGAACCAAGGATGACTTGCTTCCACGCTAAAAATGAGTTCTCAGGTGACTGATGAGTCCAATGCGGGACCTACAGTCTCTGTCACAGGTGGGGCAGACGGTGGTTGAAGGGGCGGGTGGGTGGGGTGCTTGGGTTGACGTGCGCTCCTTCCGCTGTTTGCGCTTGGCTTCCGCTTGCTCCCGGCGAAGAGACTCGAGGTGTTCGGCGCCTTCCCGGATGCTTCTCCTCCATTTTGTGCGGTCTTGGGCCAGGGATTCCTGGGTGTGGGGGGGGGGATGTTGCACTTTTTCAAGGAGGCTTCGAGGGTGTCCTTGAAGCGCTTCCTCTGTCCACCTGGGGCTCTCCTGCCGTGTCGGAGCTCCGAGTAGAGCGCTTGTTTTGGGAGTCTCGTATCGGGCATGCGGACGGCGTGGCCCGTCCATCGGAGCTGATCGAGCGTGGTCAAAGCTTCGATGCTGGAGATGTTGGCCTGAGTGAGAACACTGACATTGGTGCACCTATCCTGCCAATGGATTTGCAGGATCTTGCGGAGGCAGCGTTGGTGGTACCTCTCCAGTGCCGTCTACCCCAGAATGTTAAACTGGAAATTGAGATGTTGTCCAGAACTTCCTCTCCATTCATATTCAAAAGGGGCAAAATGTCAACCACAGTTGTGACGTTATGGAGGGTACAAGCTTTATGGTGCATATAATCAATGCTGTACCTAGTATTGGCTGATTGGGGTGCACCTGACATAGGCAGACTGTGTTGGCTGCAGTAGATGATATGCAGGGGGAGGGATGCATGTAGCAGCACAGAGGCAATTTTGCTTGGAGTCCAATGGCAGGTTATACTGGCATGCATCTAAATCAGCAAAACCAACACCAAAAATGATTCTTATTTACATTGATTCAGCCCTTGGTTAATTGTTTGGGTTGAGCTGAATATCAGACCTCTGACTGGGACTGGGACTCTCTCCTTCTCTCTCCACCTTTAAAACCCTACTCAAAATCCATCCATTCAACTAAGCTTTGGTCACGCCTCCTAATCTCTCCCTCAATGGCTAAGCATTAGGCCATTGGGACCTTTTTTTGACATTAAAGGCGCTGTATAAATGCAAGTTGTTGTTCATTTAACATATGACATGACATTCTATCAACCAAAAGAGTGAGTCTCATCATTAAAAATGAAGAATTAAAAGCAAATGTCAATGATGTCACCAGGGGTCCGGGAGCATCAGCAGTGAGAGTTTAAACAAAAATGTTCAAAAAGGGGGAAAAAAGCCATGATAGAAACAAAGGGTTGTTTCCCACGAGGGGAAGATTCTCTCAGTAAAATGTTCACCTGCTTTGAAGTAAATGGCTTCAAAACAGACTTCAAATGCTCCCCTATGGGCAAACTATTCAGATCAGAATCATTTCAGCTACAACTGAAAAAACTGCGATAGCGAAGAAAGACTTGGATAAGTATAGTTTTTAAAGAGTGGGAGTTTTCCAGAGTAATTTTTTGTAGTCTTCACGCAAGGACTCTGAGGCCCAATTAGAGGAGAGTCAAATAAAAATGCATCATTTAAAAAAAAAAAGTTACTTATGAAAAAGAACGGATGAGGTTGGGAAACCGGGTTAGTACTCTGTCCTCTCACCGGGATGAAAACTAACCTTCCTGGATTTTCCTGGAATCTCCAGGAATTAAGATTAATCTCCAGGACACTGCTGTGAGCAACCCAGGAGAAAAATCACAGGGACACCAAAAGAAATTGCGTACTTTTTTTTTTCATTTTCTTTGAGCACTTTTTTTTATGATTTATAAAATATTGGAGATGGGGAAAAAGGCTGAATCATCAAGAATTAAGGTCGAGAATCATCCAAGCGGTTAACGGAGAGTCTGTTCGCTTTCCAATTGGCGTGGGTGACCCACAAGGATGGACATGTCGAGTGACCAATGGTGGGAGTGGGGCGGTTAAAGGCGGAAGGTCACGGGATAAAACCTCCTGGAATACGTCCAACCGGAGATGTCACCCCTCGATGAAAGTCTCCTGTGTCTGTTGCTTGTGAAGGCGTTTTTACATTGCAGTGACATTGACTTCCGAAGGGTGGATCCCACACCACCAAACCTCCCACGCTGCACTGTTCTACTGCAAGTGGTGACCCCAGTTTAGTCTGGGTTTCCCAATCTCTGCCAATACTCCAAGCTACCCCATTGGCCTCATCAGGGTGCTGAACTGCTTCAGTGAGCCCGTGTCATGACGGAGGTTTGCCTATTGCACTGGTCTGCCTCAGCACGCGTTCACAACTGGTAGGGTGACTTCTCTTCAATTGAAGAATTTCTTTCAGCAGAAGCGGCTGAGCACACCATCTTTCTAGTGACTCAGCTCTCCTATTGGAGAAGACTGATTTGGAAATGGTGACCCAATTTTGGGTTCACATGTAGAAGACCTGGTCTCCGTTTACCAAACTGACTTCCAGCAGGCCCACAGAAGATTGGAGACCCCAAACGGTATATACGTGCAAGAGCGTAATACAGAGTTCAATTTGACATTTGACAAAACCCAGGGTAAGTATAAAAGTAATTTTGGGGTTCAGCGCCAATTGATTTTGGGATGCTTTAACAATAACTTACATTAATTACAAAAGTTTCTCTATAAAAGTGTTGAAGGCACTTTTTGGAGGAACAGTGCACAGTGAGCAAGGCAGAAGTTAAGCTAGGTAACTGAAGGAATGGTTGAAGAGAAAGGTTTACAGGAGGCTTTCGAAGGAGAGAGAGTTGGCGAGGAAAAGTGGTTTAGGGAGAGTTCCAGAACGCAAAGGCATGATGACTGAAAGTGCTGTCATCGATGGTGGAATGGGGTGGAGGGTGCGGAGGTGGACAAACTCGGATAGTTGGATGCATGCTGGGGCTTAGGGCTGGAGAAGATTGTAGAGATATGGCGACAAGGCCATGGATGTATTTGAAGATGAGTATCAAGATTTTAAAGTTGACAGAAAGCCAATGGAGGTTGTCAAGTAAGAAAGAACTTGCATCGATATATTTTTTTTATTCGTTCATGGGATGTGGACATCGCTGGCAAGGCCAGGATTTATTGCCCATCCCAGTTGCCCTTGAAAAGGTGGTGGTGAGCCGTCTTCTTGAACCGCTGCAGTCTGTGTGGTGAAGGTACTCCCACAGTGCTGTTAGGGAGGGAGTTCCAGGATTTTGACCTAGCGACGATGAAGGAACGGCGATATACTTCCAAGTCAGGATGGTGTGTGACTTGGAGGGAAACTTGGAGGTGGTGGTGTTCCCATGCGCCTGCTGCCCTTGTCCTTCTAGGTGGAAGAGGTCGTGGGTTTGGGAGGTGCTGCCGAAGAACCTTGGCGAGTTGCTGCAGTGCATCTTGTAGATGGTACACACTGCAGCCACGGTACGCTGTGGAGGGAGTGATTGTTTAAGGTGGTGGATGGGGTGCCAATCAAGCGGGCTGCTTTGTCTTGGATAGTGTTGAGCTTCTTGAGTGTTGTTGGAGCTGCACTCATCCAGGCAAGTGGAGAGTATTCCATCACACTCCTGACTTGTGCCTTGTAAATGGTGGAAAGGGTTTGGGGAGTCAGGAGGTGAGACACTCGTCGCAGAATACCTAGCCTCTGACCTGCTTTTGTGGCCACAGTATTTATGTGGCTGGTCCAGTTAAGTTTCTGGTCAATGGTGACCCCCCAGGATATTGATGGTGGGGGATTCGGCGATGGTAATGCCATTGAATGTCAAGGGGCGGTGGTTAGATGCTCGCTTTTTGGAGATAGTCATTGCCTGGCACTTGTGCGGCACGAATGTTACCTGCCACTTATCAACCCAAGCCTGAATGTCGTCCAGACCTTGCTGCATGCAGGCATGGACTGCTTCATTATCTGAGGAGTTGCGAATGGCACTGAATACTGTGCAGTCATCAGCGAACATCCCCACTTCCAACTTTATGATGGAGGGAAGGTGATTGATGAAGCAGCTGAAGATGGTTGGGCCTAGGACACTGCCTTGAGGAACAACTGCAGCGATATCCTGGGGCTGTGATGATTGATCTCCAACCACCACAACTATCTTCCTCTCATGTCATCACGAAGTATGCATTTTGAATTCTAGGCAAACACAGCAGCCAGTTTGTGCACAGCAAGTTCCCACAAATGGCAGTAAACTAAATGCCCAGTCAATCTGTTTTTGGTGGTGTTGATTGAGGGAGAAATGTTGACTAGGACATTGGGAGAATATCCTGCTCTTTGTATAATGCCATGGGATCTTTTATGTCCACCTAAGCAAGCAGATGGGGCCTTGGTTTAACATCTCGTCCAAAAGGCAATGCACTGCTCCCTCAGTACTGCACTGAACTGTTGGCCTTGATTTTTATAATTGAACCCACAACCTTAGACTCTGACGCGATACTGCTATCAACTGAGCCATACTGATACTTGGAGCATGATAGGTGAGTAGGACTTTGTTGGGGATATTATTGGATGAGTTGGAATTGGGAGTGTGGCAAAAAAAGGCTGTGGAGAAATTGAACTTTGAGGTGAAGGTGTGGATGAGGATTTTGATTGCACTGGAGGTGATCAATGAGCATCTGGAATAGAAGAAAGCTGTCTTGGCAGTGGACTAGATGTGGGTTGAATGTTCAGCTGAGGGTGGAGAATGATACTAAGATGGTGCACTGTTTGCTTCAGTCTGAGTGCGCAGCTGGTGCAAGAGATGAATCAGCACCTGAAATGCAAAGTGTCTGGTGGAAGCCAAACAGGATAACTCCTGCCTTCTCAATGTTAAACTCACGAAAGTTAACGTCAGACGGGCAGTTGGACAGCGCAGCAGTCTTTACGGAGTCAAGGGCGCTGGTGGAGAGGTAGAGTTGGGTGCCTTCAGCATTCACATGAGAGTTGGCCCCTTGTTTGCGGATGCTGTCACCAAAGGACGGCATTTAGATGAGGAATAGGATGGGCCTTAGACCACATAATAGGCGGCCATACTTCATGGAAGGAAAAGCTATTGGAGGAGATGAATTGATTGCATTCGGAGAGGTAAGAATGGAACCGTGTCCACTTGTGCGCCTCCTGAAAAGAAGTTGATGAAACAGGTCTTCTGCAGTTCACCTGGTCTTCAGTTGGTGCGTGGTGCTGGAGGAACGTACAACAACTTGCATTTATATAGCACCTTTTAACGTAGTAAAACATCCCAAGGCGCTTCACAGGAGCATTATCAGACAAAAGAGTCACACACAGATATTAGGATAGGTGACCAAAAGCTTGGTCAAAGAGATAGGTTTTAAGGAACAAGGCGGAGAGGTTTAGGGAGGGAATTCCAGAGCTTAGGGCAGCTGAAGGCACGGCCGCCAATGGTGGAGCGATTAAAATCGGGGATGCGCAAGAGGCCAGAATTGGAGGAGCACAGAGAACTCGGAGGGCTGTAGAGCTGGCGGAGGTTGCAGATATCGGGAGGGGCGAGGCCATGGAGGGATTTGTAAACAAGGATAAGAATTTTGAAATCAAGGATTTTGAAGACAACGTAATATAATATTGAAAAAAGAACAAAACTCATCTATGCTTTCTGTTTTAAAGAAGATACCTTTGTGGTGCCTCTTGCTTTGTACCGCAGTGCCACGAACTTTCCACAGCCAAGAGAGCAAAAACATGGTCTGCTTCCGGGCCTTCACTAAAGGCAGTGTAAGTAAAGCCTGCTGCTATGCGATGCATGGAAATGGCCTGTGGGCAAATTCCTTCCCACAGCAGCAAGCCTCAGACTAGCTTGTGTGGGTTATAAGAGAAAGGCCGCATCTCAGCCCTCAAACGTACCGGGCTATTGCTGCCAGAGGTGTTAAGATATGAACATGTAACATTGGCTGCTGAAAATGCACTTAACCACTGTACGAAATCTAAATCTTCTGCACATCTCTGTAAATCATATTTTATAATTGTCAATTGGAAAGTAAATTCTCCTGATAAAGCTCCTGTGTTCCTTATCAGTATTGTATTTAGATAATTTCAACACAGCCTTTTTAAGTGTATCTCTAGCAGAAACATCTATTCACACGTTATCGCTGCTGTCTACTGCAATATCAAATCTAACAGACAATAGCTCCTTCCTGCATCTTCCTCGATCGTTTGACCGATTTGTGCAAAACCCATCAGTCTTCTGCCTTATCAGCACTTTGCCTTGCTGTCCGCAAATCTCCTCTGGAACACCACACACATTCATTTACAGCTGGTCTAACTGATTATCCAAGCCTAGTTTCCAGCAGTATTCTCTAATTCATTTCAGCTGTTGGAACAAGTAAACCGTCGCAGAAAAAGAGCTTCGCAAAGTGTTTTGGTGAGACCTGTGATTGTTGCGTTTTGAGATTTGTGATGCAGTTATTCTCTTGAATTCTGAAGAATGAGAGGGGATTTCATTGAAGCATACAAAATTATTACAGGGCTTGATAGGGTGGATTTTGGGAGAATGTTTCCCTTAGCTGGGCAGTCTAGAACCAGGGACCACAGCCTCAGGATAAAGGGTAGGCCATTCAGGACTGAGATGAGAAGAAATTTCTTCACACAGAGGGTGGTGAATCTTTGGAATTCTCTACCCCAGAGGGCTGTGGAGGCTCAGTCATTGGGTATATTCAAAACAGAAGTCGATAGATTTCTGACTAGTAAGGGCATCAAGGGATATGGCGATAGGGCCGGTGAATGGAGTTGAGGCAGAAGATCAGCCATGATCTCATTGAATGGCGGAGCAGGCTCGAATGGCCTACTCCTGCTCCTATTTCTGATGTTCTTAAACGTTCAATTCTCGTCTTGATGGGTGGCTGGTAACTGCACTGCCGGAGCTGAGCCTGGGAGCTAGCTTCGATCCCTGATCTGTGTTGAACTTGCTAAACTCTACTGGGTGGAAGTAAGGGGGTGGGGCGCCAGGTACTACAGTTGACCTTAGGGCCCTGGAGCAGAGAGAGGGAAAGGCTGTGGTGCGTGAGCATGCACTGGTGCGCTCAGGTTTTGAGTATGGTCAGGATCAGGCTTGTATGTGGTGCCCCCACGGTAGAATATCCTTTGGCACCCCAGAGGTAACTTTATGTGCCTGAATTCCAGGTATGTACTGCAAGTGGACAAGGCTCCCTACCGAGGGCGAACTGGAATTTTCAAAAGCTGGCACACAAATCTCAACGCAACAATGCGGGCGGACACAGGGAGAAGGGTCAGGCGGGTATTGGAGTGTCCAGCACCTGTGAAATTGTACACCAGCTTGAGTCAGTGTCTTCAAGAGGGCGACAAGGAAAGGGAAGAGAAATGCAAAGATTTTTTTTAATTCAAAGTTTAGCTTGCTGCCATGTCAATTTTCATCAATCTTCCTGAACTCCAAGTAGACAGTTTATATACTTCAAAAATCTGTTGTTGATATTTCCCTTGTTCTGAAGTCCGTATTGATGTAGCAAAGTATACAGTCTCCAGCCACATCTGTAACTATTCCCGCTTGACGTCACACGGTGCAGCAGAACCGGGAGGGTTTGACAAGTGATGTTGATGCAACCTTTCTCATCCTTGTTTTCAAATCCCTCCACGGCCTCGCCCCTCGCTATCTCTGTAATCTCCTTCAGTCCCACAACCCCCCAAGATATCTGCGCTCCTCTAATTCTGCCCTCTTGAGCACCCCTGATTATAATCGCTCAACCTTTGGTGGCCGTGCCTTCTGTTGCCTCGGCCCTGAGCTCTGGAATTCCCTGCCTAAACCTCTCCGCCTCGCTACCTCTCTTTCCCTCCTTTAAGATGCTCCTTAAAACCTACCTCTTTGACCAAGCTTTTGGTCACCTGCCCTAATTTATCCTTATGTGGCTCGGTGTCAAATTTTTTGTCTTAAAATACTCCTGTGCAGCGCCTTGGGACCTTTTACTACGTTAAAGGCGCTATAACAATACAAGTTGTTGTTGTTGTTGTTTCTCACATCCTCCTTGTGGTCCATAAACTTGAAAGCTGACCCTTCCTGAAACTTGCAGGTTGTTGTTCTGAGATCGTTGCAAGCACTTGTACCAATGAATTATGCTAATTGTTCTGCATATGTGCATTAGATTAATTGGAAGTAAGCTTTGTGCTATAATAACGCAAAACTTGAATCTCCTGTCTCTACTAAACTGAGGAGAATAATAATTATGTTAATCCAGCCTAATTTGAATACTTACTTTAAAAATTGTTGCCCCCATTAACCCAAGGTGTCGGTCTAGTCTCCTTTTTTAAATCGCCAATTCTTGACACCATTTTCACCCCAACTTATCCTCTCCTCTCCTTAATGCATTAACTCTTCGCTGAAGTATGATTCAATGGGTAACCACTGCCGTCTGATACCTTGCACGAGTGGCTACTAAGATGTGAGCCTCAATATTGAGTGATGGCACTGGGGTGCACAGCTAGATTACGTCCGCATGCAGCAGGAGCAACTGGATAGTAATCAGGACTGTAAACCTTGGCTCTTTGGTCATTCTCTAACCCAGGGGTGCTGAGGTTAATTGTTGCACCCCTCTCATCTAATCTAGAACTAGGGGGCATAATTTCAGAATAAGGGGGCACCCTTTTAAATCGGAAATGAGGAGGAATTTCTTCTCTCAGAGGGTCGTGAATCTTTGGAATTCTCTTCCCCAGAGAGCTGTGGAGACTGGGTCATTGAATATATTTAAGGTGGAGATAGACAGATTTTTGAAAGGTAAGGGAGTCAAGGGTTATGGGGAGCGGGCAGGGAAGTGGAGTTGAGGCCAAGATCAGATCAGCCATGATCTTATTGAATGGCGGAGCAGGCTCGAGGGGCCGAATGACCTACTCCTGCTCCTAATTCTTATGCCTTATGTTCTAAGATCAGCAAACAGACAGAGAATTGAACTTGGCACCTTGTTGGTCTGCATAGCTCGCTTGATCACAGGGCACTGGGGGAGTCTGTGCAGAACTCAGAACATAAGAGGTGGCACAGTGCAGTGTTGCATTGACGTAGTGTCTGAGCATTGGGATTTGGGTTTCTGCAAATGAATGCCAACCATGCCCTCTGAGAGAAGTGCAAAGTGCTGACTAGTCACCTCCCTCTGAAGAAGGGAAGAGGAGCAGAGATCAGAGCAATGTTGGTACAACTTGCAAACAGACCTGGTAGTCAGTTGAAGGGCAGCATCAAATCTACTGGTTGAGTTACGTTCTTACCATGGGGGGAATGTGAAGAAAAACTAGGGGAGACATACTTTAATGTCATAAGACTTAACATATTAATGAATTATTATAATTAAGCATAATTTACATAAGGACATTCATTAAAATATAAGGCAATAACTCAAAGTCCGCCCTACTTTAATGAAGCTTGGAGGTATATAGCCAAGCCACCACTGAACTTGCTTAACAAAACAGATACTGTAACAGATTGTGACAAACAGGGTTTCAGTCCTGCATAAACTAGAGCTTATTATATGAAATGTACACTTTACACATCATTCTGTCAAAGCGGGAGAACACTGTTTAAAAGCCTGTTACATAGACAAAGCACCCGTCTTATCAGTGAGCTCTTTCTGGAGCTATTTAAGTGTTATTATCGTAAGCTTTTTACTGAAGGTTCCCTGTCTTAAAGAACCTCCGTTTTTTTTTAATGCTCTTTCTCGGGCTGTGGGCGTCGCTGGCAAGGCCAGCATTTATTGCCCATCCCTAGTCGCCCTTGAGAAGGTGATGGTGAGCTTTCTTCTTGAACCGCTGCAGTCCGTGTGGTGAAGGTGCTCTCACAGTGCTGTTAGGTAGAGAGTTCCAGGATTTTGACTCGGTGACAATGAAGGAAGAGCAATATATGGCCTGCTGAGTTTTTCCAGCGTTTTCTGTTGTTGTTTCAATTTTCCAGCATCCGCAGTATTTTGCTATCGCAATATATTTCCAAGTCAGGATGGTGTGTAACTTGGAGGGGAACTTGGAGTAATGGTGTTCCCATGCACCTGCTTCCCTTGTCCTTCTAGGTGGTAGAGGTCGCGGGTTTGGGAGGTGCTGTCGAAGAAGCCTTGGCGAGTTGCTGCAGTGCATCTTGTAGATGGTACACACTGCAGCCACGGTGCGCCGATGGTGGAGGGAGTGATTGTTTAAGCCAGTGGATGGGGTGCCGATCACTTAGGCATCAGGAGTATGGAGTATTATTAAAGCTTGGAGTAGGCTTGGAATAAAAGAGCACATTATATCTCCTAAACCTGCAGCATCCTGATTCCAGAGTCAGATCCTGGCTGAGAGGGCAGGAAGCTACACTGCTGGAAGCATGTGTCAATCTGTTATGCTCCTGCAGAGAGAGGCATCAGTGGTAGATTGCTTCTTATTTATTCCCCATTGGCAGGTCAGATGTTTCTGCTGCTGGGTTTTTTCAAAAATGAGAGGTCGCACAACACCAGGTTATAGTCCAACAGATTTATTTAAAATTACAAGCTTTCGGAGCTATCGCCCCTTCTTCAGGTAAGGTTACAATGAGTGAACCTACAAAAGTTCACAGAATATAAACACAGATACTGCAGAGATACAATCTTTCCTTACATCAAAGACACACCAAGAGCACAGCCAAGACATTGGCCCAAAAATTAGTGCCGCTACGCGAGAGTACGCACTGCGTACTCTCGCGTATTCTGTCTCCAATTGCCGGTTTTCTGCATGCACTGCGCATGCGCTGAAAACCGGCACTTGGTGAATGGAAAAGGGGGCGGGTCCTAGGTGAACCGCGTGCGCGCTACAGGCTGCGCGCACGCTGTGCACTTAGTGGTTTCAACACGCAGGTAAGTACGGAAGATTCTACACATAAAAAAAGGAGGAGTAAGACCCACTTTTAACAAGGTAAGTAGTGAATTAAGTATTATTTTGAATTTTTTTTAACAGGTATATCTTTTTTAGAGACTTTAAAGACAGGTAAGTTTATTTTTATAACTTTTTAAAAGATTTTAAATTTTTTCAAAAATTTAATTTTTTATTTAAAATGGTTAATTTATTTAACTATACTTATTTTATTAATGTGATGGTTTTTTTTTTTAATTTAATTGAGGTTTAGCGGTTCTTTTGGGGGGGCTATAGTATTCATAACTTTCACAGCACTTATGTGAAAGTTATGAATGGAAGATGGTGTGCTGCCATTGGCTCTAACTGAGTCACGTGATCCCACAGCTCGCACGAATTAACTACGCCGGTGGGATACGCAAGCCCAGCACAGCAGCTGTCCAGAACATCAAGTTCGTGCGAGCTGGAACTGAAAAAGCCAACGCGCAGTGAGAGATCGCGGGGAGGCCTTACCCTCGCACGAAGGCTTCCTCACAAATTTTTGGGCCAATGAGATGTGTCCCAGGGGGTCCAACGTGTCAAATCCTGCTGTCTGCAGCAGATCTCTCTCCATATCCCTTCCTCTCTCTCCGTCTTTTTTGGGGTTTGTTTTTTGGGTTTGTTTTTTTTTGTGTTTGTTTTTTAAAAACTAGAAAGACAGACAACGATGTCGAGTCACGTTCTGTAGCGTGACATGAACCCGATATCCCTATTGAGGCCGTCCTCATGAGTGCGGAACTTGGCTATCAGTTTCTGCTCGATGATTTTGCGTTGTCGTGTGTCTCGAAGGCTGCCTTGGAGAACGCTAACCCGCAGATCCGAGGCTGAATGCCCTTGACTGCTGAAGTGTTCCCCGACTGGGAGGCAACTATCCTGCCTGGAGATTGTTGCGCGGTGTCCATTCATACGTTGTCTCAGTGTCTGCATGGTCTCGCCGATGTACCATGCTCCAAACCAATCTTTGTTTGATCAGGAACTGTCTGCTGGGCCATTTCAAGTTAGAGAATGGGCAAGATTCAGCCTACAGTTCAGGGGCTTGGACAACACTGTGTCAGCCGTGGCTCAGTTGGTAGCACTCTCTCACTTTTAATTCAGAAGGTTTGGGTTAAAGTCCCACTCCGGAAACTTGAGCACATAATCCAGGCTGGCACTCCAGTGCAGTGCTGAGGGAGTGCTGCACTGTCGGAGGTGCCGTCTTTCGGATGAGACGTTAAACCGAGGCCCCGTCTGACCACTCAGGTGGACGTAAAAGATTCCACGGCACTATTTCGAAGAAGAGCAGGGGAGTTATCCCTGGTGTCCTGGCCAATATCTATCCCTCAATCAACATCACTAAAACAGATTATCTGCTTGTATATTTCATTGCTGCTTTGGGAGCTTGCTGTGCGCAAATTGGCTGCCACGTTTGCTACATTACAACAGTGCCTACACTTCAAAAGTACTTCATTGGCTGTAAAGTGCTTTGGGCGCCCTGAGGTCGTGACAGGCGCTATAGAAATGCAAGTCTTTCTTTCACTGAGATCTAGTGACTGCTGAATGGATGCTTTTTTTAAACTCAGAGTCCCAGATTGCATGAAACTATGTTAAACATTAAATCGGTTTTACTAATCCTTAGTTTTAGAAGGTGAAGCAGCATGAACAAGACAATTATAATCCACCTTGTAATTGAAAATATCATGAGTAAAGATTTGCCTTCACCATATGGGTGGTAATCTCGAGAAGTGGCTCGCCCATCTGTTGGAAAGCAATTTATATTCCATCGGTTTCAAGCGAATGTAAATCGGGGCAGCTTCATACAACGGCCGGGGATCCGGTCCACCAGATCACTGCCCAGGTGGTAAAGATAGGAGCATAGGAACAGGAGGAGGCCATTTAGCTTGTTGAGCCTGTTCCGCCATTCAATGAGATCATGGCTGATCTGCGACCTAACTCCATACACCAGCCTTTGCCCCATATCCCTTAACATCTTTTGGTTAACAAAAATCTATCGATCTCCGATTTAAAGTTAACAATTGATCGAGCATCAACTGCCGTTTGGGGAAGAGAGTTCCAAACTTCTACCACCCTTTGCGTGTAGAAGTCTTTCCTAACATGATTGCTGAAAGATCTGGCTCTAGTTTTTGGACTATGTCCCCTAGTCCTAGATGCCCCAAAGGGTGGAAATAGTTTCTCTCTATCTGCCCCTATCAGTTCCTCTTAATATCTTGAAAACTTCGAACAAATCACCCCTTAACCTTCTAAATTTACTCCGCTGTTTGCTGTACTGGTTGCTGTAGTGGATTCGATCAATGTTCCTTCACATTAGGGGCCTGTGATGCAAAATAAGGCAGATAGAACTAAAAAGAAATCGTTGGTGTTTGTTGAGATTCCCAACAAAATTAGTTTGGGAATCTCCGTCCAGTTCCGCGGGGCTACAGGACCCCGGCAAGACATGTGTAAAGGGCAATTTAATTTTCCCACTTGCCACTGTGGCACAGATGCTGCTTACACCAGGCAATGGTTTTAAACTCCGCAGTGTGCCAAAACTTTCCCTCCAGTCCATCAGACCTTGAGACCTGACCATAGACGTGCTGTTCCGCATCAGGTTGGGACAGGGGTTGAAGCACTCGCCAGGTTTGAGTTTCCCCTTTGACCGGATCAGCTGACGGTGGCTGGTTTGTCCGTATAAAATTTGGCTTTGCTTTGACCTCGCTCCAAATCCTCTTCAACAACACAATAGAAGTGCTCCTGTCCGCGGTGTTGATGGGAGTCCACAAAATGACAACTGGATAAGAACAACATTTTGGATCCCATAAAACAAACGTGGCCTCAGTATTTGGGTTTGCAGAAGGTAAAGGAGAATTGAGCTTGATACTGAGAGAGTGCCAACCTACACTCAAAGTGTGCCAAAACCGGCCAGAGTGCTTGGTACTATAAAGAGGAAGACATTTTCATTTCTCAGACTGGCAACCTTCCCCTCAAAAACCCTTTTGAATTGATATAGGGGCTTTCAGATGTTGAAAGGGCACGATAGGGAAATTAAAAAATCCTAACCATTCTTCATCTTTACACCTCAGAATGCTATGACGTGGGTACATGCCTGTGGCTATTGAACAGCAAATTTAGGACTGATTTCAGGAAGTCCATGCAAAGATTGATTAACACATGGAGTAGGCTTCCAAATAGGCCAGTGGAGGCAGAAGCACTGGAATTATTTAAGAAATGGTTGGATGCCATGATGGAAGGATTGTAGGTTCTTTCTGGATGGGCCAAATGGCCTCCTTCTTCTCTATCTATCTTGCGATTGTTTGTGGTTAGTTCCCATTCTCAGCCACTTGCCCCCAGATTGAAGTCATCCTGCATTTTCTGTCATTTTCTCTTTCTTTCACTTTCTCTCTCTCTCTCTCTGTCCTCGTAACTTGGCAGCTGGCATTGCGATGTGAATGATGTGAGTTGTGGGAGGGACCTTAGAGGTCAGAAAATTGTCATAAAAAGATGGGTAAAAATTGAAATACATTGAAATGAAATAAAAGCTGAACCAACATCTTCCTTCCCATTATTCATTTTCCGATTTAAAAAAAAATCTTTCAAGTTTTCCAGCGTTCCGTGAAGCTTGTGAGCTGAATCAGGGTATCGCATCATTTGAAAATTCAGGGCAGCAGCAGGTCTCATTAGTGTCTTCTCGTTATATTCCTGTCTGTTTTGCTTTGAGCCCTGCACCAGCACTAATGCTTCACATTCAAAAAGACGAGGGGAAAAAAAGCGTGACTTGGGAATTTAATCAGGATGTGCCACAAATACAGTGGAGTTTGAATCTCCTCCAAGACAGGAATTGTAACTTCTTTTAACGCCATCATTTTTTGTTGATTTTTTTTTTTCCATGTTGAAAGAAAGACTTGCATTTATGTTGTGCCTTTCATGACCACTGGACGTCCCAAAGCGCTTTGCAGCCAATGAAATACTTTTTGAAATTTAGTCACTGTTGTAATGTGGGAAATGCGGCAGCCAATTTGCGCACAGCAAGCTCCCACAAACAGCGATGTGATAATGGCCAGATAATCTGTTTTTAATTATGTTGATTGAGGGATAAATATTGGCTCAGGACACCGGGGATAACTCCCCTGCTCTTCTTCAAAATAGTGCCGTGGGATCTTTTACATCCACCCGAGAGAGCAGACGGGGCCTCGGTTTAACGTCTCATCTGAAAGACGGCACCTCCGACAGTGCTGCACTGGAGTGTCAGCTTAGATTTTTGCGCTCAAATCTCCAGAGTGGGACTTGAACCCACAACCATTACTGACTCAGAGGTGAAGGTGCTACCAACTGAGCCAATGGCTGATCAAGGTGAAAGATTTTATCCCTCCCAAGGGCGAGCAGTAAAGTCCATACTCTTGAGTCCTATTGTCCAGGAAAGTCTCGGGTTCAACCCTTGGGGTTGCTGAATTAGCTGGTCTCAAATGAGGCAGCAGTAGGAATGCTACAATTATCTTCAGTGTGCCTGGGTTAAGGAAAGAAAAATTAACCAGTGTTTCTGCTTTAGGTTGTAGGAAGATCAGATTGTTTGTATAAAAGGAAAAGGGACAATGCAACACCCCAGGACACAGCAGCTTCCTTGTGGGATTTAGCAGTGTCCATGAGAGGCGGCAGTGATAATACCCCAGGTGGTGCAAGACCCGTCTACTATTTTTGTGGAAGATCTATCTTTCTTCCCAGAACATGAAATAAGATGGCCCAACGCTTAACTCACACTAGCCAAATAAGGGACTCCCAGTGCAATGCAGAATGCTTGCCGGAAAGAACATTGCAGTGGGGGAAGGTTTAGCACATTGCTGCTGGTTTAACTGGAGTTGGGGTTACTGTGATGACCCTTGCTTAAATGAGTCACAACCACTCTGATCTTTGGGCTACCCTTAAGACTGATTTGTCATGTCTGAGTTGCTGTTTTGCTGTCCCTGGATTTCTGGGATAGACCCTCATTGCATAACTGATTTACGGCCTCTTCCTAAGATTGAAGAATTTAAAGTTGATCTGACTCCTCGTTGTGGAGTGGTATACAGAAAGAGCCCCCCGCCCCCTCAATATCACGCAGCACACCCTTTTAGAGGGAGGGGCAAGGGGAAACAGCAAGATGACTTCCCCCTTTGCCCCCCTATTCCAAGAATAACAACTCAACCCAATTCCACCCCAAGGCAAGTATCTTCTTTTAAAAAAAGCACTTGTCCCTTACTGCAGTAGATATAATCTGTCAATTGACTGACTATATCAGTGTGAAGCAGAATTCATAATTCTACCACACGTAAACAAAACTGAAACTTTCCGGGAAGAATAATACACATGTATTGACAACTTACACACATTCTATTCATTTCTTCATGAACACTGTTGTTTCTCATGCCCTGTGATCATTATTGCACCGGCAAGCAGGCTGACATCATTTCATCCCCCAGTATAATCAGGTCATCAACTTCGTGGGGTCTTGTGGAAAACCGACTTGGTTAATACAATGGTTTGTCAGAATAAAAGACATGTCGAGCGTTTCTTGTACCTTGCTCATCTTCTAAATTCATCCCAATCTTTTTGTCAGCGTCACAAATTCAGCATCACCCGTACACTTATTTTTCTGACAGACCCTTCAACTAGATGCTGCCTCCCTCCTTGATTTTTAATTCCTCTTGTGTAATAGCTGTCTTTTTGTAAAATATATGCACATGCTTCTAAGTTCCATCATGTAATGCCTGCCAACATGAATTTCTGGAGCCTTTTAATGGGTTTCGTTGTGAAACAAAATTAGACCAATGTTCAAAACCAAAGATGCTGCTTTTTTGAAACAACGTCTCTGCCCATTAAGATACTCCATCATCCACCCTGTCTGCTGAAGGGTTGCATTGTCTCTCCAATTCTCCATCATCTCTACCCCTGTCTGCTAAAGCATTGCATTGTCTCTCCAGTACTCCAAAATCTGTCCCCAAATTCTCTGCCTTGTGATGTGCCAGCACCTCTTCGTATTGGTTTAATTTTAAAAAATTCTTCCATTTCCTCCCGACTCTCTCTGATGCTCAGTCGAGAGTTCTCCCCCAACTCTCTCTTCACCACATCTATCAATCCCATCTTATCGGACAACAAAGAATGGCAACAGAAGATCTATTATACCGTGGCTCTCACCGCCTTGCTGCGACTTTCTGCAGGCATATATATCTTAAGCTACATTTCCCAGCCTTTGCATTGAGGCACTGGATACCCTTCTGCGCGTCGCTCAACTGACTGTTCTTCATGTGAGACCCTCTACAGTAGGGTTGCCAACCCTCCTGGATTGTCCTGGAGACTCCGGGGGTTAAAGATTGATCTCCTGGACACTGTTACGAGCAACCCAAGAGAAAAATCAGAGGGGCATTTAAAAAAAAATCACAGATGGGAATAAAGCCTGTTTAACTGACAATCTGGAATCATCCAATTGGGTATTAAAGAGTCTATTCGCTTTCCGATTGGTGTGGGAAGGTGATGTGCCACAAGGATGGACATGTCAGGTGGGTGCGTGGGACGGGACGGTTGGAGATGGCAGGACATGTGATGAAACCTCCTGGAATACCTCCAACCAGAGTTGGTAACCCTACTCCCCAGTGAGTGCCAACAGTTATTCAACCACGCGGCATCCACACATGTACTTCCGGCGGAGGCCACTGGATAGTGATTCGGGACAATTTTCCCCTCTCTAACCCAGGGATACTGACACCGATTGTATCTTCCCTGGCACCTCCCCTAATGAGAGTTAACTTGGTACTGAGCTGGGATTAAAACTGAGACCTTTTCTGCTTTGGATGGCTGAGCTACTCATTGCCTTAGCCAGCTGAGTCACCGGGCAGCCAAACGTATTGGGTTGCACCTTCGTGAAAATGTGTTTTGGCAATTTTGTTTTTACTTGATTGGGGAGGAGAAAGAGCCAGGTTTTATTTCCTTCATAACCGAGTTGTCGTAAAAACCCAGCTGGTTCACTAATGTCTTTTAGGGAAGGAAATCTGCCGTCCTTACCCGGTCTGGCCTATATGTGACCCCAGACCCACAGCAATGTGGTTGACCCTTAACTGCCCTCTGAAATGGCCCAGCAAGCCACGCAGTTGTACCAAAGAAGACGGACTGCAGCGGTTCCAGAAGGCGGCGGCTCACCACCACCTCCTCAAAGACAACTCGGGATGGGCAATAAATGCTGGCCTTGCTAGCGACACCCACATCCCGTGAACAAATTTTTAAAAAAGCCAACGCCACGCATAAGTGATACGACTTGTTTAACGCGATTTTGTGTCATCACTTTGTGTCTGAGCGAACGAAGAAGAGATTTGCCATTCCTCCTCACAGTGTCAGTGCCTCTTTCAATAAGAATGACTTTTTTTTCAATTAGTTTCTCTGGGAATGTGTTCTATTTGGTGTAAAAAGGCTGAGCAAGGAACGGCGGGCGGGAAAGATACTTTACATTAAAGAGAGAATATTTCATTGAGGAGCGAGATAATGAACAGGACTCACAGAACCAGGCGTCACCGTGGAATGCTGCCACAGCTCAATCTTTACTGTGGGAATTGGGGCGGCTTTCTCAAAGGATTACGCATGTGAAATTGTCAAGTCTGTCATTTGGGAACAGAAAGTCCTGCTCCAGTTTGATTATTACCTTTTCTGAGAAATGAAATTATATGTTGAGTATATATCCAGCCACAAATTTTGAATAAAGTGTCTGCGGAGTTTGATTGCAGCATTTCAATAACCTAATATAAAAGGAAGGGGTATGATTGACGTTCACTTTTACTGCCGTGCTCCTTTATTATGCCTCGGTATCCTTGCCTTCTGCTTAACAATGGAACAGGCCAGCGAGGACAAAGAGTTAGTGAATGAATCCCTGTTTTTTTCCCCCTCCCCCTCCTAGTTTTCTCCCCCTCCTTTCCTGAAGGTGCTGATTGATGCTGGGGTTCGGTTCTGCTGCTATCTGGTAGCCATCTTCTCCCAGGCTCGATTGACCGTTCTTCAGATGTAAGTCCCGTCGGTTGATGGGCTGCTCTCTGAACATAGAATGCACCACAGCCGAGCCAGATTTTATCCTCACTGGCTATCCAGCTGTGGGCACCTTTCAGCAAGTATCTCTGGATAATATGAGGAGCAGGAATTCTGGATCACTTTCCCCCCCACCCCCCCACTCCACTGGCAAGATGCTAGTCCAGCACTCTCACTGCTACGACCTCCGCTGAGATCAACCTACTAGAGCAAAGCAGGGGCCAATCTAGAACCCACTTAGTCGTATTACAGCATGCAGTGCATCTTAATCTACACACCCTCCAGTGACACAACAATGATTTTGTTTCTTTCAGTCTTCAGAGACACAGGCCTGAAATTCCTCTCTTCCACCTCCCCCCACCCGCCACCCCCCCTCCCCTTCCCCCCCCCCACCAGGCCAGGGCAGAGAAGGCTGAGGGGGGACCTAATTGAGGTGTACAAAATTATGTGGGGCATAGATAGGGTAGATAGAAAGGAACTTTTCCCCTTAGTATAGGGGTCAATAACCAGGGGGCATAGTTTCAAGGTAAGGGGCAGGAGGTTTAAAGGGGATTTGAGGAAAAACTTTTTCACCCAGAGGGTGGTTGGAATCTGGAACTCACTGCCTGAAAGGGTGGTAGAGGCAGGAACCCTCACAACATTCAAGAAGCATTTAGATGAGCACTTGAAATGCCATAGCATACAAGGCTATGGACCAAGTGCTGGAAAATGGGATTAGAATAGACAGGGCTTGATGGCCGGCGCGGACACGATGGGCCGAAGGGCCTCTTTCTGTGCTGTGTAACTCTATGACTCTATGGCGTATTTCCAACATAAGGGGAGGAATGTGGGGCAGAATCCCATTGGAACTGGGTTCTGCCCTGTGGAGACAAAGCCAGCAAATTCCGTGTTGGGGAGGTTGGGGTGGGGGGGCGGAAGGGAGAAGATGGATCTTCCTGCCAGCTCCCTTTACATCAAGGGGGAATGACTGGGGGAATTCCCAGACTTCTCTGAGAAATCCCACCCGGTCTGCTCCCTGATGGACCCAATGGAACCCATGGTTGCTGAGATCGGGTGTAGGTTCCATTATGGGCTTAGTAAAGGCCCCACACTGATTCAGGACAAAGGGAATTGATGCCAGAGGAGTGATCCTTCTCTTTTGTTGTCGGGTTTCATTTAATCATTCCTACTGACGCTGCAATCTGAATTTTATTTCCTGGGTAAGCTTTAAAATAACTTACTTTGCAAGAGATTAACTTTCAAAAGGGTATTGGATAAATACTTGAAGGGGAGAAAATTGTCGGGCTGTGGGGAAAGAGCGAGGGAGTGGAATTAATTGGATTGTTCTTTCAGTGAACCAGCACAGGCCTCCCCCTGTGCTGTATGATTCTATTATCTGATTCAAATCAAAAATATCCATTTTTAAAAGTCCAATGAGTATAAAGCAACAGAACAAGACCTCAGTGTTTATAAATTAGAAGTTACAGTACTTGCTGATTCCTATGTACGAGTTATAAAGGACGGTCACTGATTCCTGTTCCTGATATTTCAAAGCAAAATTGCAGGTAGCTGAGGAAGGGGAAGCCATTTTGCAGTTTATACTCACTCAAGTATCCAAATATTTCAATATGCTGCCTTAAAAAAATCTTTTCTCTATAGCTGTCAAAAGTTTAATAAAGAGTCATTTCTCTCAGTGGTCTGTAAAAGCATTGTAAGAAAGCAAGGATTGAGAAAAATAATGTCCTTATGCAGACCATGTGCAATCAGTTCTATCTTGGACTCTATTCCAGCCCATTTAAACGAGAGGATCTGCAAGCATGTTCTTGATTCTCTCACCCAAAGGTTCATCAAGTAAGACTCCAAGGGGGAAAAATTCAGTTGGTTAGTGCCTCTCGTTAGCGCCTCCCGTTAGCACCCCATTAGATCGTGATGTCAGTCGAGCGTGCAGCGCCCCGGTAGCGCCCCGGACCGGAAATTGAGTCGCGCCCCCTGCCTTAGTGCCTGCCGCTAGGAACGACAGGTAGAGGGGAATGTTTTTAAGTCGGGAAGGGGCTGGGGGAGCGCTATTTAAAGGCGGGCGCTTCTTGCTTTTTGTTGTCGGCAAAACTTTTGGTGCACGCAGGTTGAGAGGGAGAGAGACGGCTGGAGAGATTTAACGCTGTCCTAAGGAGTTTTGGTCCTCAGCACCACTTTTGAGGTTCCTAAGCGCCGAGCTCTTTCCCTGGGCCTATCCATTAGTGGTTCCAACACAATTGCTTTCGAGGTCTCTCCAGGCCAAGATTCAAGGCTGCAATGAGCAGGGTGTGGCTGGCCAGCAAGATGGCCCCTCCCCTTTAAGAACTGGATGGCGCCAGTCTGTCTGGCTTCCATGGTAACGGACACCGCCTGAGCTTCGGCAGCGTTCTGAGGTAGCGCCTCGCTCCCCGACGTTAGCGGCTTAAGAGAGATGTGTAGCGCCTGATTTAGCGCTCAAATTACCTCCAGGGGCGATAGAGGCGAATTTTGCAGTCGGAGGCGATAATTAACGCCGAGCACTAAACTTTGCATCTGGCCGATATTAGCGTCCTAAAATGGGCAAGACCCAATTTTTCCCCCCAAGACACTTACCTAACCGTATATCCTAAATTACCCATCCTAAGCCAGTTGCGTTCCTATACCCTATACCTTCCCTATACTTAGCAACTAAGGGATGGAAAGCCTTTACATCTCCCGGAGAGCAGCAACCAGAAGTTCCAACAGCTTCTCATCATCTGGGGGGCGGTGGTGGGAGGGTTTCAAACATTGCTCTACTGTTCCAGAGAGTTTGGGAATATGTCTCTCTGTCTCTGTATCCCTCTCTCTCTCTCTCATCATATATAAGGGTAAATTTCTCCAGTTCATGCCACTGCCTTGCCCATCACCAGTAGGCATTAGAAAATCGCCATTAATGCCCCCATGATTTCCCAATAAGCCCTGCCAGTGGGTGAGTTAATTAACCGTTGCTGCAGATTTGGAAACCCAGTGCCCTCAATTTCTCTACCTATTTCTACTTTTAATTTTTTTCTCTTAAAAGCTAGGTTTAAAACACTTCACCAAGCTTATTTTCTCACCCTCTTGGATCGAACCATCATCTCTGGTGGTGGTAGCAGTTTTGAAAGTTCAGGATCTGAGTGGCTGAAAACTGATTCCACAGTATGGTTTTTCAACCAATCAAGTACCCGAACTATGATCAAAAGCAAAAGACGGCGGTGGCTGGAAATCTGAAATAAAAGCAGAAAATGCTGGAAATACTCAGCAGGTCAGGCAGCTTCTGTGGTGAGAGAAACAGAGTTAACGTTTCAGGTCGATGATCTTTCATCAGAACCAGAACTATGAAGGTTGGCATGGTCAAATCTAGATGCAGTCAGGTGATTCTCTTCACCCACTCCTGCAAAACAGGTTATCTTCTAGCACCGGCAGTGCAGCTTTACCTCGACAAGCTCGATCAACTTTGTGCAAAAAAGGGTTAATATTTTGTACAGAGTTAGCCGCAGCACTATTATGTGTTTGCACTGTGTCTTTTCCTGGCAAAGGACAATTATCACATCTTCATTCAGGGGTGAATGATTATTGTAGCGTCGTTGCAGGTCGGCCAGCTTGCTTCAGCCGGTAGCAAGCACTCTCGCCTTTTGAATCAGAAGCTGCTGGATTTGACACCCGCTCCACACCTTGAGCATGTAATTCAGGTTAACACTTCCCTGCAGTCTTGAGGGAGTGCTGCGTTGTGAGTGCCGCCCTTCTAATGAGATGCTAAACTGAGGCCCCGTCTGCCTGCTTCAGTGGTTGAGGTCAGTGCACAATGTGAAGAAGACCAGGGACTTCTCCAAGTGCCCTGGCCAACACTCTTCCTTCAACCAACACTCGTAAAAAAAAAACCAGATTAAGTGGTCAGTCATCTCACTTCCTCTTTGTGGGACTTTGCAAAGTGCAAGTTGGCCTCTGCATTTGTCTATATAACAACAGTGACTGTTAATCAAGAACTAACTCATTGGATGTGAAGCACTTTAGAACATCCTGACAGGCTTGATAAGGTGTTGGGCAAATGCAGCTTCCTTCTTTACTACGGTGCAGAAATTCCGATCCCTACGGGTGGGGACGCGCTGTGTACCCACCCGTAGGGACATTGGAAATGCCGGTTTCAGGCATGCACTGCGCATGCGCTGGAAACCGGCATTTACGATCTGTCAAAAAAGCTCTTGACAGATCCTCCGGCTGCCCGGGAGAAGGGCCTCTGCGGGCAGATAGTTCCGCTTTTTGGAGACCCTCCGCCCGCAGAAAATACTTACAATTCTTGCGCCTGAGAATAAGAGTTGAAAAAAGTTTTTTTTTTAAATTTCCACTGATTTATCATTTAAAAATACTTTAAAGAAAGGTAAGTTTATTTTTAGCCCCGTTAAAAACTTTAATTATTTTTTTCAAAAAATAAAATTTTTGTTTAAAATACTTAATTTATTGTAATTTAAAGTCATTTTAAAAATGTGATTTTTTTTTTAATTATTTAAAGTTTTACTATGTTTTTGGGGCGATCTCCATTCATATATTTGACAAGTCTTCCTGTCAAATGTATGAAGGGAGATTCCCTTCTCTGATTGGCTCCCCATGGCCCACGTGATCCCAGGGACGCTGCGAACCGCCTGCGCCTCTGGGATACGTGGGCCCCGCGCACCGGCAGTTTGGAGAGGCCCCTCCTGGGAGCCCTCCGGTCTTGGCGCAGATTTTTCCAGATCGCAGCCCTCCCCCCGCGGGAGGCCTGCGATCGGAATATCTGGGCCAATTTCTTCATGAAATGATCAACAGTTGGTTGCTGGAAAACAAGAGCGTCTATAACTATTATTCCAATACTGGATGCTGGCTGAGAATTGCAAGACAGAGTGGTCAACACAGTGTGTCTTAAATGGAGTGCTCTTAAATAGAGTGTTGAAACTTGGGAATTTGGAGAGAGTGGGAATTTGGAGCAGAGCGGGAAGGAGGTGCTGCTTTTTACCTCCAATACTTGGAGTGCTTTGTGTCACAGGTAAATATTTAATTCCTAGAACTTAAACTAGATCTAGTAATTAGTTAAAAACTAAGCCAATTAAATACATAACCTTTAATTAACTAAATACTTAAAGCAAGGTTATAAAGGGATGGCAGTGCAGGTGGTGTGCCGCAACTGCAGCATGTGGGAGTTTGTGGAGAGCATTGTGATCCCGGACGACCACGTCTGCAGTAAGTGTCTGCAACTCGAGGAACTTCAGCTCAGAGTTGTTGAGCTGGAGTCCAAGGTGCAGACATTGCAGGGTATCAGGGAGGGGGAGAGTTATCTTGACACTTTGGTCCAGGAGGCAGTCATACCCCTTAGGTTAGGTAGTGGTACAGGTCTGGTTAGTGGTCAGGGACAGGAGGGTGTGACTGCAACTCAGGCAGTTAAGGGGTCCCCAGGTGCAGTGCTGGAGGAGCTTCAGCCTTTGCCCTTATCCAACAGGTATGAGGTTCTTACTGCCTGTGTGGATGAGGGCTAATTCTGCAGAATGGATCAGCAAACTAAGGATGACATAAGGACAGCAGTGAGAAAGTATCTTGGCTCAGAAGATCAGGAAGTAGAATCAGTATGGGTGGAGATGAGAAATAACAAGGGGCAGAAAACAGTGGTGGGAGTAGTTTATAGCCCCCCTAATAGTAGCTATACCATTGGACAGAGTATTAATCAACAAATAATAGGAGTTTGTAACAAAGGTAATACAATAATCATGGGGGGCTTTAATCTGCATATAGATTGGGCAATTCAAATTGGCATGGGTAGTCTGGGGGACGAGTTCATGGAATGTATTTGAGACAGTTTCCTAGAACAATACGCCATGGAGCCAACCAGGGAACAGGCTGTTTTAGATCTTGTTTTGTGTAATGAGACAGGGTTAATTAGAAAACTTATAGTAAAGGATCCTCTAGGAAAGAGTGATCATAATATGATAGAATTTCACATTGAGTTTTAAAGTGACATTCTTAAGTTCGACACTAGAGTCTTAAACTTAAACAAATCCAATTACATAGGTATGAGGGGTGAGTTGGCTAAGGTAGATTATGAAATTAGATTAATAGGTATGACAGTAGATAAGCAGTGGCAATCATTTAAAGAAATATTCCAAATTTCTCAACAAATATACATTCCATTGAGAAATAAAAACTCCACGAGAAAAGTGATCCATCCGTGGCTAACTAAAGAAGTTAAGGATAGTATTAGATTAAAAGAAGAGGCTTATACCGTTGCAAAGAATAGTAGTAAGCCTGAAGATTGGGAGATCTTTAGAAACCAGCAAAGGATGTCCAAAAAATTGATAAAAAGGGAGAAAATAGAATATGAGAGTAAAATAGCAAGAAATATAAAAACAGATTGTAAGAGCTTCTACAAGTATGTAAGAAAGAAGAGCATAGGCTAAGACAGGAGAAATTATATTGCGGAACAAGGAAATGGCAGAGGCTTTAAACAAATATTTTGTATCTGTCTTCACAGTAGAAGACACAAAAAGTATACCAAAAATAGTGGGGAACCAAGAGAGCGAGCAACTTAAAGTAATGAAGATCAGTAGAGAAAAACTACTTGAGAAAGTAATGGGACTAAAAGCTGACAAATCCCCTGGACCTGACGGCCTACATCCTAGGGTTCTAAAAGAGGTGGTTGCAGAGATAGTGGGGGCATTGGTTGTGATCTTCCAAAATTCCCTAGATTCTAGAACGGTCCCAGCGGATTGGAAAGTAGTAAATGTAACCCCGCTATTCAAGAAAGGGGGGAGAGAGAAAACCGGAAACTATAGGCCAGTTAGCCTGACATCGGTCGTCTGGAATGTGCTGGAATCCATTATTAAGGAAGTGGTAATAGGATACTTAGAAAATCATAATATGATTAGCAGAGTCAACATGGTTTTATGAAAGGGAAATCGTGTTTGACAAATTTATTAGAGTTTTTTGAAGGTGTAACTAGCAGGGTAGATAAAGGGGAACCAGTGGATGTAGTATATTTGGATTTCCAAAAGGCATTCGATAAGGTGCCACATAAAAGGTTGTTAAGCAAGATAAGAGCACATAGGGTTGGGGGTGAGGTATTAGCATGGATAAAGGATTGGTTAACAGACAAAAAACAGAGAGTAGGGATAAACAGGTAATTTTCAGATTGGCAAGCTGTAACTAGTGGGGTGCCGTAAGGATCAGTGCTGGGGCCTCAGCTATTTACAATCTATATTAATTACCTAGATGAAGGGACCGAGTGCAATGTATCCAAGTTTGCTGATGATACAAAGCTAGGTGGAAAAGTAAGATGTGAGGAGGATGCAAAGAACCTGCAAAGGGATATAGACAGTTTAAGTGTGTGGGCAACAAGGTGGCAGATGGAGTATAATGTGGGGAAATGTGAGGTTATTCATTTTTGGTAGGAAGAATAGAAAAACAGAATATATTTTTAAATGGTGAGAAACTTTTAAATGTTGCTGTTCAGAGAGATTTGGGTGTCCTAGCACAAGAAACACAGAGATTTAGTATGCAGGTACAGCAAGCAATTAGGAAGGCAAATGGCATGTTGGCCTTTATTGCTAGAGGGTTGGAGTACAAGAGTAAGGAAGTCTTGCTGCAATTGTACAGGGCTCTGGTGCGACCACATCTGGAGCACTGTGCACAGTTTTGGTCTCCTTATTTAATGAAGGATATACTTGCCTTAGAGGCGGTTCAACGAAAGTTCACTAGATTGATCCCTGGGATGAGAGAGTTGTCCTATGAGGAGAGATTGAGTAGACTGGGCCGATACTCTGGAGTTTAGAAGAATGAGAGATGATCTCATTGAAACATACAAGATTCTGAGGGGGATTGACAGGGAAGATGCTGAGAGATTGTTTCTCCTGGCTGGAAAGTCTAGAACTAGGGGCATAGTCTCAGGATAAGGGGTCGAACATTTAAGACTGAGATGAGGAGGAATTTCTTCACTCAGAGGGTTGTGAATCTTTGGCATTCTCTGCCCCAAAATGCTGCAGATGCTCAGTCATTGAGTATATTCAAGGCTGAGATAGATAGATTTTTGGACTCCAGAGGAATTAAGGGATATGGGGATATGCAGGAAAGTGGAGTTGAGGTTGAAGATCAGCCATGATCTTATTTAATGGCGGAGCAGGCTCAAGGGGCCGTATGGCCTATTCCTGCTCCTAAGTCTTATGTTCTAATCGAAGAGTTCAGTTGACAGTTTGTTCGTAATTAGATTGAATTACTGTCTGTAATGCTCTGCCAAGCATCTAGTGTTTCTTTCTTGTTGTATGAAATTATATTTCTAACCTCTCTTCTTGGTGCCTCTTACTTTGCTGCCAATTTGTGATGATGCAGAACCTGAGAGACTTTGCAATGGTGAATTTCACCAGCCTCCATATTAAATGCAGGGTCTGATGTGCTGCCACCACTTTCCGATGACTCAGTGGTTAACTACGCTTCGTGGTGTGGTACTAGACCAGGGAAGTGTAATTCAGCACAGATGGAGGACACGTAAAGGGCTGATTGTCCTCTGTAACTCGCACCAAGTCCTGTTCGCCCATCGCCCCCCTGTGCTCACTGACCTACATTGGCTCCCGGTTAAGCAGCGCCTCGATTTCAAAATTCTCATCCTTGTTTTCAAATCCCTCCATGGCCTCGCCCCCCCTCCCTATCTCTGTAATCTCCTTCAGCCCCACAACCTTCCAAGATATCTGCGCTCCTCTAATTCTGCCCTCTTGAGCATCCCTGATTATAATCACTCAACCTTTGGGGGCCGTGCCTTCTGTTGCCTAGGCCCTGAGCTCTGGAATTCCCTGCCTAAACCTCTCCGCCTCTCTTTCCTCCTTTAAGATGCTCCTTAAAACCTATCTCTTTGACCAAGCTTTTGGTCACCTGCCCTAATTTATCCTTATGTGGATCGGTGTCAAAATTTTTGTCTTAAAATACTCCTGTGCAGCGCCTTGGGACGTTTTACTACGTTGAAGGTGCTATATAAATACAAGTTGTTGTTGTTGTTGTATTGCCACCCACCCCACCCCAACCACATCTATTTCTGATGAGCAAAGTGTAGAAAACATAGTGCGAGGCCTGCCAACACCAGGTCTTTGGAACTGTACTCCAGGGCCTGCAGGAGAGGAGCGCAATGGGCCAAAGAAACAAACAATAGGTTTCAAGTATTTCACCACTTCAGAGGAAGTCCGATAAGTGTAAGATTGCTCCTTGTATCGATTTTTCCAGCAGTAAATACCTCTTCAGAACAAGCTGTTCTCTCTGAACAACATGTTGTTTAGCCAGCATGCTCCCCGATGATCTAATAGGCTGTTGTCTGCATTGGTCCTCTATTTTCAAAGTGTTGCTCAGCTTGTCTGATGAAAACTTGATTTTATTTTCAAAACTCGCTGCTGCCCTGTGCTCCCTCACATGCGCTTTTTAAAAAGCAAATAACTCGAGAGCAGCATGCTGCTCTAATGAGTCGAATTATTGGTGTGCTGCACAGATAGAGGTGGGATTAGATGATGTGCTACCTTATGGGATAACCTAAAACTAATATCTAGGAAAAAAAATATTAAAAGGATGATGAGATTCAGACAGGTAGTATCTTAATATGCAGAATCTGACATTTAATTTGATGATCAGCCACTGAATGTTTGACCCCTGGGGCTTATAAAGTAGCGTGCTATTTTTTAATCACAAATTCAATTAAATGTTTCTTATTTGAAGAGTACAGAGCAATGGTAAAAGGGCAAAGTCTTCATTAGAAAAAAGTGACAGTCCTTTACTCATTTCTTTCTGCGACGACACTGTCAGTGTCGGACAAATCATTGCCGCGTAAAAGTATCGTCGCGTGACCTGAGCCTGCTGTAAATGTGAAGAGAGTATCTCGTCGCTCTCCCTTTCCCATGGCCGAGGGAGTGTCCCTTTAAGAACAGAAACTGGAGTCGTAATGAAAGAAATTCTGGGTCAAAAACAAGTTTTCCCTCAGTTGGAAAATCCCACAAGAAGGCCACGTAACTATAGCAACTATGACATTTAGTAAAGAAAGACTTGCATATCTATAGCGCCTTTCACGACCACCGGACGTCCCAAAGCGCTTTACAGCCAATGAGGTACTTTTTGAAGTGCAGTCACTGTTGTAATGTGGGAAACGCAGCAGCCAATTTGCACACAGCAAGCTCCCACAAACAGCAATGTGATAATGACCAGATAATCTGTTTTAGTGATGTTAATTGAGGGATAAATATTGGCCAGGACACCGGAGAGAACTCCCCTGCTCTTCTTCCAATAGTGGCCATGGGATCTTTTACGTCCACCTGAGAGAGCAGACGGGGCCTCGGTTTAACGTCTCACCCGAAAGACGGCACCTCCGACAGTGCAGCACTCCCTCAGCACTACACTGGAGTGTCAGCCTAGATTTTTGTGCTCAAGTCTCTGGAGTGGGACTTAGAACCCACAACCTTCGGACTCAGAGATGAGAGTGCTCCCAACTGAGCCACAACTGACGCTTAACAATGTATGCAAACAATGCCATAATATCCAACGTTGTGAAAGTAAAAATCAGTTCTAAGCTTTTTTTTTTGTGTGCGGGTTAGGAAGCGGTGGGTGGGTGGTGGGGGATTTGAAACTCAGTCATTTCTGAGGTAAGTGCTTGCTGACCTATGGAGTTATTTCTCCATTGTCTCTGTTTACACACAGCAATCAAGAGATTTGCTGGCATTACGCTGAGAATAGCGGCTGAGCCGCACACTTGAGCCCTTTCGCAGAAGCCTCCCTGCATGGCTCTCATCAGACGCTGCTTGATTTGAAATACCGGTGAGCCACAAGTGATATTGCAGTGGGTGATCCAGAAAGCAGAGTAATATGGTGTGTGCCAGCCTCCATAAGTCAACAGAGGAATTTAATAATCTTCTTAGGAAGAAGCAGTGCCGCAATGAGAAATGGACTAAAGGCCTTCCAATTAAGAGAGGCTTCTCTGTGGAGTTTATAGGCTGGTGGCTTGCTCTTCCTGGCCTGCGTTGCCATGGTGACTGTCAGTTAGATTTTCTGCTACTTGCTGGGAAGTTCGGGCTATTGAGTTTATTTAGCTCTCTCAGCTCAGTGATGCTTAAATGCAATTCATTGGCGGAATTGACAGGTGACCTGCTCATTTACCCATATCTTGCGGAGGCAACAGTTTTTGTAATCAAGAGTATCTATTTTTTTCTTGTTATTTTTTCATACGGAAGTTGTGCTAAGGCAAGGTGATTGGCCCAGTCCGTATATAATGACTATTTTACCTTTTAATTACGGAATCCACTTCACACAGCGACGAGTTACGTCTTATGGGGCCTATTTCCAGCCCAGCCTCACCTGAAATGTTTAACCTGCGGTGTGGGTAGGGGGATGGGCAGGAGTTTCTAGTTGATAGAGACAAAATGGAAATTATTAATGCAGGCTATGAAAGAAAGAATGACTTGCATTTATATAGCGACTTTCTCGAACACCGGTCGTCCCAAAGCGCTTTACAGCCAATGAAGTACTTTTGAAGTGTAGTCACTGTTGTAATGTGGGAAACGTGGCAGCCAATTTGCGCACAGCAAGCTCCCACAAACAGCAATGTGATAATGACCAGGTAATCTGTTTTAGTGATGCTGATTGAGGGATAAATATTGGCCAGGACACTGGGGATAACTCCCCCTGCTTTTCTTCGAAATAGTGCCACGGGATCTTTTACATCCACCTGAGAGGGCAGACGGGGCCTCGGTTTAACGTCTCGAGGCTACGGACCAAGAGCTGGAAAGTGGGATGAGGCTGGATAGCGCTTTTTCGGCCAGCACAGACACGATGGGCCGAATGGCCTCCTTCTGTGCCGTAAATTTCTATGATTCTATCATTGGTGGAGAGCATTCCCTTGCACTCAGCGCTCCTCGTGAATCATCACAAGTGCAGGCAGCTGACCAAAAGATGGGTTGAATAATCTTGAGAATGCTAATGGACAGGCTACAGATGTTTCGTGGGTGTTTGAATTTGCCTCTGCGTTTTTCGAGAGGCAAAATAAAATACCTGATGTAAGAAAACTACTAGGCACTTGGTCTAAGCGTTAAACAAAGCTTTAATCAACTGTTTTACAACATGGAGGTCTAGTTGTATCCTTCACTAGTTCCTGTTGAGGAATATCCTAAGCAAGCAGGCCGCCCAGTATTATTTCATAAGTAATTTCCACATGAATGACAAGATTCATGTCAATACCCATGAAACATCTGTAGCCTGTCCATTAGCATTCTCAAGGCTAAGCCTGTCGCAACAGAGATTGAAGCAAACCGGTTACAGATCGGGGTGAGAGGGGCATATATTGTGTTCAGCACGAACTGTATGGGCTGGATATTCCCCTCCTATCCCACCCCAAACTGGGTGGGAAAATGAGGCGATTGGGCCTACTGCTGCCTCCCCGCCCTGGCCTGGATTTTCCTCCCCCACAATCCCTCTGGCAGCCGCCCTTCCCCTCCTGCTACATGTAAATACCAGCGGGGTGGTCCACTATTCCCCTGTCCCACTCCAGAAATCTAGGCTGACACTCCAGTGCTATACTGAGGGAGTGCTGCACTGTCGGAGGTGCCATCTTTCAGATGAGACGTTAAACCAAGGCCCCGTCTGCTCTCTCAGGTGGATGTAAAAGATCCCACGGCACTATTTCGAAGAAGAGCAGGGGAGTTATCCCCGGTGTCCTGGCCAATAGTTATCCCTCAATCAACATCACTGAAAACAGATTATTTGGTCATTGTCACATTGCTGTTTGTGGGAGTTTGCTGTGTGCAAATTGGCTGCTGCATTTGCTACATCACAACAGTGACTACACTTCAAAATAAGTACTTCATTAGCAGTAAAGAGCTTTAGGACGTCCGGTGAAAGACGCTATATAAATGCAAGTCTTTCTTTCGCTCCTTCCATTTTCGTTCCAAAACCTCCCCTTCTTAGGTTTCTGCCAAGGCCTATAAACATTTGGCCTTCCACACTTCGGGCCTCTATTGTCCCTTTTAAGTTCCCAGCTTCTGCTGCTGCAGTGGTCGTCCTGCTGTAGCATCGCTGGGATTTTGCTGGCTGGTATACAGTGAGCTCCCTCTAGGTGGCAGGGATCACACCAAGAGCCCACACTGCATGGCAAATTACCTCGGACCCAGGAAAATAAGTGAGTGCGGCGGTAGGGTCCGAGGGTAAGGCAGAAATCTTGCCCCACCACCCCCCCATCCCCACCCAACCTACATTTCTTAATTCTATTGGTATTTTAGACATGAGGGACTCGGGAGATTCATATTGGCCCCTAACCCCCATTATATGGCACCTTTCATGACCTCAGGATGTCCCAAAGTGCTTTACAGCCAATGAAGTACTTTTTGAAGTGTCGTCACTGTTGTGATGTACGAAACGTGGCCGCTAATTTGCACACATCAAGGTGCCAGAAACAGCACTGTGATAATAACCAGATAATCGGTGCTTTAATGATTTTGATTGGCCAGGACACCAGGGATAACTCCCCCTGCTCTTCTTCAAAATAATGCCATGGGATCTTTTACATCCACCTGAGAGGGCAGTCGGGGCCTCGGTTTTAATGCCTCATCCGAAAGACAGGACCTCCGACAGTGCAGCACTCCCTCCGCACTGCACTGCACTGCAGTGTCAGCCTGGACTATGAGCTCAAGGGGCTGGAGTGGGACTTGAACCCACAATCCTCTGACTCAGAGGCGAGAGGCTCAGAAGCTGACAAAGCGTGTTGCCCCGGAAACCGTGAAACCCATTGTCATTTTTGCATGAATATAATTGCTCATTGGAAAATGGCTGCACACTGGCAGCTTTCCATGTTTATTTAATTTTTTTTATTTATTGAACACAACGCAATAATATCAGCATTTCATAAATTTTTGTGACTGCATCGTGGATTCATTTTCAGACTCCGCACAGCCCCAATAAGTCCACAGATGCAATCGACAGAGAAAGATTCCAATCCTTGTACCCATTAAGCTGCAATGTTCTCTGGCATACATACCGCACAAGTGAACTTGAATTTTTCATACTGATTAAAGTTCAATGGAGTTTTTCATGAAGAAGAGATGAAAGGAGCTGAAGTGACAGGACAGCCATGGAGAGAGGACTTTCTGTAGATTGCTTAAGAGCTAATGAGAAGTGGCTGTCCCTGTCATGGGATCTATATTGAAAATCTAAAAATAGGGAGTCGGGCAGTAAAATTTGGGGGAGAATTTTGTGCTTGTCGAGATTGAAGCGTGTCAGTGCTGCAGGGTGAGTGGGATTCTTTTATTCCAATAATTCTATTATTGCTATTCTTAGCAAAAAGGTAGACTTGAGTAAGAAGTGGCGGAATGTAGAAAGGCAGAATGTTCAGTTATATATAGCGCCTTTCACCACCTCAGGACGTCCCAAAGCGCTTTACAGCCAATGAAGTACTTTTGAAGTGTAGTCACTGTGGTAATGTAGGAAACGCGGCATAAACGGACTATTCGAGCATATGGACATAACGAAATTGCCGGGCAGGAAAAGACCAGCTGTCCCACACCACGATGGCCCGAGTATGCGCTCCGTGTTTCTTCGAGCTCCTGATGGTTATGATAAATTTGTGCTGGTTTTACACGGCGGTTTTTATGTTCCGGCGTGTGCAAATCAGATCCGCAGGAAATTTCGGCGTAAACTGGCGATAGCAATATCGCCGTAAATAGATTTCGACGTAATATCGGCATAAGTCGAATTGAGAAAATTCCAGGCCTTCGTTCAGATAACCAGATCTTTCAAAAACTGTCTCCAAGTTTCACTAGTACACATTATGCTATATATAGTTCAGGAAATGAAGACATATTAACTCATATATCAAGCATAACCTTTCATTGCAAGGGCATACTGGAAGCAGCAGTATACATGGGATTGCTGGGAGTACGAACCTCTTGTATTTATTACGTGCCTTTAATGTTTCAGGTATGTTCTTGCTTTGCTAATCCCTTAAAGGTAACATTTTCTGAGAGTTCTATTTCTTACTGAATGAAATAGGTGATTATTTTTCCGACTGTAGGTGCATTCACACTGTGACTACAGTCTCGGTGTGAAGCGGTTTTGTTTTGCTATGATGCTGCAGTTATAGTGTAGCGGCCTGGACTCAGAGTCAGGGCCCAGCCTGACAGTGGGACAAAGCAGTGAGACTACCTTGAGGAGGTACTCGCGCTCTGCTTCATTTTGGAGACAGTTTGGGCCTTGGCACACACATTGGCACTGGTGCGAGCTTGAGACGGCTTTGCACCAACACTAAAAATGTAGATTGAATGCACCATTACATTTACCATATGGGTTACGGTACTGGACTCGTACTCCAGAGGCCTGGACTAATGCTCCGGAGACGTGAGTTCAAATCCCACCACGGCAGCTGGGGAATTTAAATTCGGTTAATTATTGAGTAACTGGCATAAAAGGCTAGTGTCAGAAACGGTGACCACGCAACTACCGGATTGTTGTAAAAACCCATCTGGTTCACGAATGTTCTTTAGGGAAGGAAACCTGCCGTCCTTACCCGGTCTGACTCCAGACCCGCAGCAATGTGGTTGACTCTTAACTGCCCTCTGTAAATGGCCGAGCAAGCCACTCAGTTGTATAAGGTGGCTAACCTTCTATGGGGCAATTAGGGATGGGCAATAAATGCTGACATTTCCAGCGACGCCCACATCCCATGAATGAATTTTTTAAAAACATGGGTTTAAATGCTGTAATGTTCTAGAGCTTGACACTTACAGCAACCTTAAAGGCTGGGGTGGGGTTGCTTATTTTCTTCTGGGTGTTAACTGTTGCTGGAAAGTTGCCATGTGTAAATTGGGCTGCAAGCCCGATAGAAAGCAGTATTGGCCTTTTTGATCGTTTGTGCCAATCTGAGTTCTGTAGTGATCCTAAAATAGGCGCATGGAGATTAGCACAAAAGAGCGTCTTTTTTGCTTGTTATGGTCTTGTTCACGGCCAATGATGCGAAGTTCCTGCGAGGAAGTTTAAAAAAACAGTCATCCACCTTGACATTTGTCAGCTGAAGGAATGTGAAGATCTCCAAATATCACCTCAGCTTTCAGAGAATAAGATTATAACGGTTTACAGCAGAACAATTTCACAAAAGGTGACACTTGTGAAGATATTGGCCCGCAATTTGCAGTCAGCGGCGAAGCAAAGGCGCTCACTGCTGACCTCGAAGGAAGCTGCCCTGCTGAGATCTTGCGATCTCTGTGGCGAAACCTTGAGGTTTCTCGACGTGTAACTGATGGTAGCGCTCCGAATAGGGGATCGCTAGTGCGGTGCAGCAGTGACATCGTCAAGCTGTCTAAGCAGCCAATCACATTGAAGAATTCTCACAGACCGCAAACCTGGAAATAAATAGCAGCTTTTATCCTCACTTTTTAAAATGTTACAAAGAGTGAAATAAAGATTGGGACTTTCACATGGGGATAAGGTAGAAGTTGAAATATCATGAACAAACTTTAAAATATATGTTATTTTTTAAATTGTAATTTTTATCATAATGGAGAAATTTGACATACCACAAATATAAAAATTAGTTTTTCAAGGCCAGAACAGTTGTTTAGCAGTTAATACACTGTTAAAACCCCAGTTACACCTATTGCAACAAGGCTTAGCATTTAATGGGGTATTTAACAGCGATATTAGCGTGGAAAAGCTCAAGCTTTTGTCAGTTCCGCTGATTTCACGGATTGCCGGCTATGGGCGGGGGGCGGGGGAGGGGGTGTCCACAGTGCAGCCAGTGTCGGAGCAGTGAATGGCTGACCGCAACTTCAGGATTTCCGCGTTTAGATGCACGTGCGCTAAATCCTGAAGCTGCGGTCAGTTTCAGAGGGGAAATGACGACGAGCGCTGACAGTTCAGTCATTACCCACCACAACATCCGGGTCATAATTTGTTTTCCCTCGGTGTTATTCCACCAGGATGTGCTTGTTACCCTGGCCACGCACACTGCAGTCTGTAGACAGGACTGCGGGAACAAATTCACCGTCGGCATCTCACCGGTCCTGTAGGGTTAGATTGACCATTTGCAGAATTTCGCTGTTCACAGTCAGCTTACGACCAAAATAAAAGGTTTTATACTGTGCACAAGGTCCTAGATTTATAATGCACAGCTCATTTGCTGAAACCAAGTACAGGGAAGCAGTGTTTAAACTGTGCTCTAGTATCTACTGGCAGTGCGCTACTTGACTAGCCCAGATGTATTCCACTTCACTTGCATTGATTGCTTAACAAAATCTTGGAAGTTGGACGAGGTAGATGTTGACTTTGCGCGATAGTGTAAAATGTGCGACAGGGAATCGGCAGCCCGATCTACAGCTCTCATCTGAACATCTAAAGTCAGTGGAAACATAGAAGAAACATAGAAACATGGAAAAATAGGAGCAGGAGTAGGCCATTCGGCCCTTCGAGCCTGCTCCGCCATTCAATATGATCATGGCTGATCCTCTATCTCAATACCATATTCCCGCTCTCTCCCCATACCCCTTGACGCCTTTTGTGTCTAGAAATCTATCTATCTCCTTCTTAAATATATTCAGTGACTTGGCCTCCACAGCCTTCTGTGGTAGAGAATTCCACAGGTTCACCACCCTCTGAGTGAAGAAATTTCTCCTCATCTCAGTCCTAAATGTCCTACCCCTTATCCTGAGACTGTGACCCCTCGTTCTGGAGCCCCCCAGCCAGAGAAACATAGAAAAATAGTAGCAGGAAGTAAAGAAAATTGGGAGAGACATAAAACGGGCTGCCGAGTGAGAATGAGTTTTTATAAAATAATGTAGAATCGGCAAAAGAATGCAATTTGAGAATCCACGTGTTGGCGATCCTATATCCAGCATTTAGAATCTCGTAATCTGCACAATCGATGCTATAGGACAGAAGAAAATGCAGTAGCAGTTTTTGTTCCTGCCTCTGAGCATGGACTACAATAAGTGTGCACATCCTGTGGGAATTTTTTTTTTACTTTTATTCGTTTATGGGGCGTCGCTGGCAAGGCCAGCATTTATTGCCCATCCCTAATTGCGCCTTGAGAAGATGGTGGTGAGCCGTCTTCTTGAACCACTGCAGTCCGTGTGGTGAAGGTGCTCCCACAGTGCTGTTAGGGAGGGAGTTCCAGGAGTTTGACCCAGCGACGATGAAGGATCAGCGATATACTTCTAAGTCAGGATGGTGTGTGACTTGGAGGGGAACTTGGGAGGTGGTGGTGTTCCCGTGCACCTGCTGCCCTTGTCCTTCTAGGTGGAAGAGGTCGTGGGTTTGGGAGCTGCTGCCGAAGAAGCCTTGGCGAGTTGCTGCAGTGCATCTTGTAGATGGTACACACTGCAGCCACGGTACGCCGGTGGTGGAGGGAGTGAATGTTTAAGGTGGTGGATGGGGTGCCAATCAAGCAGGTTGCTTTGTCCTGGATGGTGTCGAGCTTCTTGAGTGTTGTTTGAGCTGCACTCATCCAGGCAAGTGGAGAGTACTCCATCACACTCCTTACTTGTGCCTTGTAGATGGTAGAAAGGCTTTGGGGAGTCAGGAAGTGAGACACTCGCCACAGAATACCCAGCCTCTGACCTGCTCTTGTTGCCACAGTATTTATGTGGCTGGTCCAGTTAAGTTTCTGGTCAATGGTGACCCCCAGGATGTTGATGGTGGGGGATTCGGTGATGGTAATGCCGTTGAATGTCAAGGGGAGGTAGTTAGACTCTCGCTTGTTGGAGATAGTCATTGCCTGGCACTTCTGTGGCACGAATGTTACCTACCACTTACCAGCCCAAGCCTGAACGTCGTAATGCAGATGAAAACATTTGTTTTCACAAATGTTATTTTTTGTAAAATTGTTATGCTGTAAACTGTTGAGTTAACTTTGCTGACTCAATTCCCTGAAAGCTGTAAGCATTAGCTCACGTACTGCTGAGCTGTTTTGCCACAGCATGAGGTGTGATGGATTAAAGTTAATTTGGCTATTTTTTTTAATAAAAAACATTCTGTTATATGTAAAGGTGAATAGCCCCTTTCTTAGTAATCTAGTTCATTTTGGATCAAATTTCACTAACCAGACATGAACTACCCAGTCACTCCGCTTTAGACTGGTGAACAATCTTTTCACAGTATTGGTGAACAGAGGTAAATATCCCTGAGGGATGCATCACATTTCTGTTGCAGTGATTGTACGGGTTGTAACGTAATGACCTTTTCCAGTGTGCATGACATCATTGCAGTGTGAAAAGCCTCATCCGAGTTCTTATTCATAGACAGTGTTCCAAAACCTTCCATGCAACTCTTGAGGGCATCCAAGAACCTTTGGAGTAGATCTTGACTTTGTGCGATTGTGTAAGACGGGTGATAGCGAGACAGGCAGCCCGTTTTGTATCTCCCGTCTGAACGTCTGAAGTCAATGGAAATAACAAAAAAAAAGGGAGGGGGGGTGGAGGTGTAAGAACGGGTTGCCGACCGACTTTCCCTTTAAGCTGCACAGCCGTGCAGCGCTCTGCAGCTCCCGTGCAGCCGGCTGACCAGCTTTTAAATAGGATAACCCGCGCATATGTGCGATATTTTGAATGGGCCACACAGCCCCTTAAAGGGGCCGCGCACCCCAAAAAAAAATGAAAGGGAACATTGCTGCCGACTCGGTATCACCCGTTTTACACTATCGTACAAAGTCAAGATCTACCCCTTTTTATGTTCTTTGAAGGTTAATATCTGGGGGGGAAAAAGTTTTGGTTTTGGCTGCAATATTTAGAAACAGTGACAAAAGAATGATGCTGCGCCTTAAGCTGGAGGTATCGCTGTCGGTTCACCTTTATAAAATTCAACGGTTCGAACGGTTTCCCTTCACTTTAACCTGATTATTTTGCCGTCTGCTTCCATCCCAGCAGGGATCTCAAGCTGATGGAGTTGCGAAGTCCAACAGTATGAGAGCGTTCAGTTAACATGCACGGTTGATGAGATGATCACTGAGGGTTAAAGCCTCTCCCGATGTGAGTTCAGTTTCCTCTCACAGTTGGGCTCGCAGCCACAGAACTCGGGAGTCGAGCAAAAACGTGTAAATAGAAAGCAGAACTGAAGCCACAACTAACAAAAGGAAGTCATGGGTTTGTTTTTTCGGATACCCGATGAAGGGCGCGCACCCTCCATTTTTCCTCTCCATTTTTTTTTTCTCAAACTGGCATCCAACTGAGTTCCACAACTCTGCTGCCAAGACTTCAGTCAGTGCACGCTCTGGCTGCTCACCAGGAGACATGCAGTGTCACCTGGCAACAACCATCCCACCCAGTCTGTTTATCTTCTGTTCCCCCCCCCCACCCACCTCTCCCCTGCAGGGAGAAGCCACAGGCTGTGCTCAGCGTGACCCTGATCAGGAGCAGCTTGACGGGGGCTGAAGCTGCATGCTCCAAGCCCTTGGCATCACATGACAGTGTTTTGGTATTCAGCACTTCATAGTGGGTCTTTCAGCTTGTTTAACACTTAAAGTGGTATGCACTGCCGTTTGATTGTGCTAGCTACGTCAAGTTCTTATGTATTGAGGTAAGGGGTCGCATTGGGGAACGGTCCAATTTGCCTCCTCTCTTGTCTCCTCTCTTATCTCCACTTTTGGATCTTTCAATACCATAGTGGATAGCTTTTGTGTGTTCGGCTCCAAGTTACGAACTGACTGTCTCAACCACTGTCCCCCTGACTCGCCAATGTTTTATTTCTCTCTTTCCATTAAATGCTATTGATTTTGAAAATCTCACACCCAAGTTAAGATTATTAAGAAGGCCAGAGCCTGGGCTGTGATTGATGGTGCTGATGCTTGATGGTGATGGATGGCTTTACTTACCTCGGCTCAGACATGCCAGCAGATTGAGGAGAGCCGACAATTCCCATTGCTGAAACAAGTACAAAGTTTGCTGAGTTTGGGAAAGTGTTGTTGAGTATCGGATCAAGCACAAATCTGGGCGTCTCTGCTATTCTTCCACATCGGTGTACGGAGTAGATTACTGGTTTACAACAAGCCAAGCTAAATATTTAGACCAGATTATAATGGAGGTTCCCACACAACAGGGAGCAAAATTTCTTGGGCTGTAAGGTAGGAGGGGCAGAGTTCCAGCACATAAAGGTGAGAGGGATTAATGGTTTCAACAACAAGGGTGGGAGAATCCAATTGTTCCAGCATACAAGGATGAGAGGGGGGTTCAAGGTTTCCACTCTGCTGTTGGACAGGCTGAGGTTCCCCCACTCAATGGGAGGGGTCCGAGGGTGTCGCATTCTCAATGGGAGGGGTCCGAGGGTCCAGCACTCAATGGGAGGGGTCCGAGGGTCCAGCACTCTCAATGGGAGGGGTCAGAAGTTCCTTCCCCCAAGAGATGGAGGACCAAAGGTGGCCTGCACTAACTATTTGGGTGGGAAAAGTTGCATTGCTTTTATTGAACCCTCATCATCTTTCTCAAACTGCATCAGTTCATAATCACTTTATTATGCCGCTGACATAAGGTGCCTTTTCCAGTGATTTGTCTTGAATATGTTTGTGCTGTTTGATGCTGTGCTGTAATTACGATCTTGGTTTCTGAGGACTGGGTTGGCCAATATTAATTTGTTTTAAACGGCAGTATAAAAATATGAGAAATGTGTAAACATTCCTCATGAGCAACCCCAGCCCACATCTCCAGTTGGAGGAAATGTCATTCAGATCAGATATGTTTGATTAGAGATGGCACATGAAGTGATGATGCATTAGTGATAGCTTAAAAAAAGTTGGAAGGAATGACCAGGTTCACACAATTATTATTTATTTCCCAGAATTTGATTAAATGATATCTTCGGAGTGTTCTCATAACCACCCAAGGCTCCTGCTCAATTCTCACCCCATCCTTGAAATAATAATTCTTGCTGGGTATATTTTACCTGGGCTCAGGCAGCTCTCTGATGCCGTGTCTAAGCGGGCTTATCAACTCTGGAAGGCATATGGGAATAGCAGAATCATCAACAGCTGCCATCTGAAAAAATGGGGGCAGAGGTTATGATCTGATTATGATCAGAAGTTATGATTCTGCCATTCCCATTTTCACCTCTTCTAGAGCCATCTTTTGTTTCTTTACTTGTCCCAGTACCATCTCCTTTTGCTTCGTACTATCATCCCTTTTGTCATTTAATCTCTCCTGCCTTCCATCCTATCACAGACCTTCCCTTTTGTTCTTTCCTCCCCCCCCCCCACCTCTTTCCCTGCCTCTGTTGCATCTCTAACTTTTTCCAGTTCTGACGAAAGGTCATCGACCTGAAACGTTAACTCTGTTTCTCGCTCCACAGATGCTGCCTGACCTGCTGAGTATTTCCAACATTTTCTGTTTTAATTTCAGATTTCCCACATCCGCAGTATTTTGCTTGTGTGTGTGTGTATATATATATATATATATATATTCCTGCATCTTTCAGCTCGAATTTTTCAATACTTTCTGATACTAGATGGTTGGCACTGAGTAATATAACAATAATTCATTCTGGTGGCTCTATGGAGACCATAAAACATGAGAATGAAGCTCAATTGCTTTATAAAAGTCATGATGTGGAGATGCTGGTGTTGGACTGGGGTGGACAAATGTGAGAAGTCGCACAACACCAGGTTATAGTCCAACAGCTTTATTTGAAATCACTAGCTTTCGGAGCGCTGCTCCTTCACCTGACGAAGGAGCAGCGCTCCGAAAGCTTGTGATTTCAAATAAAGCTGTTGGACTATAACCTGGTGTTGTGCGACTTCTCACATTTATAAAAGTCAGCAGATCTGAGGCTCATGTACCGTTCTGAACTCACTAACTGGCACTGATGCTTCATTCTGAGGGGAGACTACTGACGCAAACAGTATAAATGGGTTCAAGGGGCAACTTGGTGTGTGTCTGGTCAGAGAAGGGATTGAGGGATATGGTGAGTAGGTGGGTTTGAGCCGTCAAAGAAGATCAGGCTTGTTGGGCTCCCCCCCCCCCCCCAAAACAATTCTTGTGCTTTGACGAATTCTCAAGTTTCTCCCCAGTTTGGTCCTCCTGAGCCATGCACCATCTGGACCCAAGGGAGGAGGTGGGCGGCACTTCTACTAGGGCAGTGTCATTCTGAGCCAGGTCACAAGAGATGTGTCAAAACTGGTTGGGGATCTACCTCCTAGAGCAACGTGCCTTAGCTGCACACAACGGGCTGGATTTTCAATGACCCGTGGAGTCGGGTTTGGAGGCGTGTGGGGGGTTAAAGTAGCAGATTCGGAGGTCCCGACCCCATCCCGACTCCATTCCGCCTCCACGCAATTTTGACAAAATCGGTCGTGGGTTCCCGACTCCGTCCCGCCTCCAAGAGGTGGGAGAGGCCATTAAAGCCCTTAACAAGCCCTAAATTGGCTCTGTAATGCCATTTTGAAACGTTTTAGCTAGTTTAACCCTTTTCCGACGTGAAGCACGTCTGATGTGAAACACGCCAGTGAAACCTGGTGGGAGCACAAGTGGATAGCTGACTATCAGCTGCAGGTCCACTATTACAACGGAGATGTGATGAAGGTAGTAGTAGTATTAGGTCTGAAAGTCGCCTCTGATGCTGCTGCATTGAATGTCTTCAGAGACTGCCTGGGAGGACTTGGTTGGACAAAAAATTCTCTCTCTCTCTCTCTCTCTCTCTCTCTGAGATGCTGCTCATTTTGCATCCAGGTCCTCTCACAGCAAAGGCCAGGCAATCTCTGAGACCAGGCAGTCTCTGACCTGCAATGATGACATCACCAGAGGCGACTTTCAGACTGAAGCCACTAATTGGTTCATGGGTTCCCACATGCTGGAACTCAATTGCCCAATTAAGTGAAAATTGCATCAATCTCCCACATCCAATTGCAGGCGGGTGGATAACACGAAATGCGGATGACACGACCCCAACCCGCCCCAGTATCAAAATCCAGCCCAACAACTTTGCACCAGAGACTGGAAGTGGTGGGGGGGAGGGGGCGATGGGGGGATTGTACCTGTGTCTCCAACCTGGGGCTGCTGCAATCGGCGCTTTACAATTTACAAATTAGATTTACAAAAGGATCCATCATAAGACATTTTTGTTTCCTGTCTTCTCGCCAGTATGTAGCAGGTGGGTATAACATGATAAAAGCTGCTTGGCACAGGGTAATAAAGATAATACCGGCTGACAACCTGGAGCCCTATGGCATCAAGTGTCTGCTGCTAGAATTCCCTCTCGTTTCTCGTCGGCAATTGATAGACAAACATGACCCACGATATCCGAGGAGCTTGCAACTTCCAAACTGATGAATGGCTTTGCTGTTTCAGGCCGCGCGTTCCCGCTATATAATCACCGTTTACAAATCGACGATGAGGAACAGGCACGGTGGGTTCAGTTCCTCTGTCTGAATGTGTGTGATGATGGGATCGGGCTCAGCTCTGAAGCCCCCCGCCCCCCTCCGACCACAATCGAAACCTGCCAAGTGCCAACACTCACAGTCGAGGCTCGCACATGAAGAATGCCCACTTGATGGAGATAGCAGAAGGTGGCCTGCCACTCACTGACCTCCAGCCCCCGCCCCCCTCCACCCAGCACAAGTCAGTGACTTCTGGCGAGTAGGGGAGAGAATAAGGAAGGTCTAAAAGACCAATGAGACTTCAGTTAACTAAAAGAGAGAGGAATAAAAATGAAAGTAACCTCAAACCTAAGGTAAACGTGAGCACAAATGTTGGAGAGCCTCCGTGCTAACTGGAAAATCGGACAGGAGCTGAGTCAGGGTCTGGAGGGAGGAAAGAGACTTCAATGGGTTCAGAAGAAGGGTTAACAGACGGACTAGCTCTCTAACCGTCTAGCATTTTTCTGCTTTTATTAAGGAGCCCTTGGACTCGTTTTGTTAAGGCAATCCCATCAAATGCTGCGCATTAATGGTCACTAACTGAGCTGACTTCCCTCTCGCCCTAACCAATCTGAGTCACAGAAGTAGGGCCGGTCATTGATATTGCAGCATCCAGCAGCCAGATGCCTGATGTGTATGCTCGCCAAGACAAGGAAGTCGCTCCACCTGACGGATCATTTTTAAAAGATACAAATTGCACTGTACTAAAGGATTGGTACATTTCAATCGCTAGGAATGTGAGAGTGGATTTTCCTGACCCTTCCCCACGGGGAACATCCATACCTCTGGGTGCAAAGGTCAGGATCAAGGGGCTTTCCTGGTGGGGGTAGCTGGGCCTGCCCCTGCAGCAGGCACAAAGCCCATATGCCATTACTAATGAGACAGTGCAGGTACAGTAGCATAGTGGTTATGTTACTGGACTAGTAACTAGGGGCCTGGACTAATGATCCATGAGAGACATGAGTTCAAATTCCACCATAAAAAAAAAGCTGGTATCAGTAATGGTGACTGTTGAAACTACCGGATTGATGTACAAACGCATCTGGTTGGGGAAGGCAATCTGCCATCTTTATTCAATCTGGCCTATATGTGACCCCAGACCCACAGCAATGTGGTTGACTCTTTAGCTGCCCTCTAAGATGGCCCAGCAAGTTACTCAGTTGTATTCAAGAAGGTGACTCCCCACCACCTTCTCATGGACAATAAATGCTGGCCTTGCTGGCGAAGTCCACATCCTGAGAATAAAGGGTTTTTCCTGGCTTCATTTTCCTGCAGGACTGCTCTCGGGTGCCCCAGTGCAGGGGTGCCCAGAGAAACATGGCGCTATGGCCTGCTCCAATCCCCCACCAACCAGAGGGTCAGCAGAGACCTTGGGGGGCAGGCCAGACACTTACAGGTAAGTCATTTTTTTCCAAGTTGACACCCCGGCTCCCAAGGATGTTTCCATCAGCAGCCAGAAGGCCCTGATCTCAGAGACACTTCAGTTTCCTGCCCTTCCTGTCAGAAGTAGGCATAGCCCAGGACAGGCAATTCCGGTGCGTCTTGCTTTGGACCCGGGTAGTGCTCTGAGGGTGTGCCACTCCAATCTAGCACTGGGACAAGAGTGAGGGGCAGGAAAATCTACCCTCTAATCCTTGAGTTGGCAGAAGGTCATCATGAATGAGGTAGAGAAGTTAAATGACTATAATGGGCACTCGGAAACTAACCTGAGTGAGTTTACAGTGTGGAATATTTGGTATTTCTTACTGTTAAGAGACTGTATGTGATTTATTTTAAAAAAATTGGGGGGGGTCTTTCAGGCAACCCCTCCCCTTACCCTACACGATTCAATGCAGCCCAATTGCACCCAGGCCACTCCTGCTGTTCATTTCTTCACTTCACCTGACGAAGGAGCAGCGCTCCGAAAGCTTGTGATTTCAAATAAAGCTGTTGGACTATAACCTGGTGTTGTGCGACTTCTCACATTTATTTACTGAGGAACCTAAATGATGACCCAAGCGTCATCATCCAGTTGTCGCCAAGATTGAAAAGAGTAAGAAAGTAGACACGAACTTGAATTTATAAACCACCTTCTATAACCTCAGGATGTCCCAAAGTGCTTCAGCGCGAATGAACGGGTATGGTAGTATAGTGGTTATGTTGCTGGACTAGTAATCCAGCGGCCTGGACTAATGGAACATGAATTCATAATCCCACCATGGCAGCTGGGGAATTTAAATTCAGTTAATTAAATAAATAAAAAAATCTGGAATAGAAAACCAGTATCAGTAATGGTGACCATGAAATTACTGGCTTGTTGTAAAAACCCATCTGGTTCACTAATGTCCTTTAGGGAAGGAAATCTGCTGTCCTTACCCGGTCTGGCCTATATGTGACTCATAATTGCTACTACTGAGCCAAGGCTGAAAAGAATGTAAAATTGTGCAGTCGTGGTTAGGTGACTCCAAGCTAGGATTTTTAAAAAGCGGCAGATTGTAGGAGCAAGGGGAGAATTTGGCAAATGAAAAGCTCCATGGCTTTAAGGTATTGGCAAAGTGGTTGATTCTTAACTGCCCTCTGAAATGGCCTAGCAAGCCATTCAGTTGTATGGTATAGGCTCACCACCACCTTCTCAAGGGCATTCAGGGATGGGCAATAAAGGCTGGCCTTGCCAGCGACGCCCACATCCCATGAATGAATAAATTAAGTACCTTTTGAAGTGTAGTCACTGAGTGGGGGAGTGATGGGGAATTGAATCAGTGATTGGGGGAGGGATGGAGTGATTGGGCGGGAGTGAGGGAGTGATTTGGAGGAGTAAGGGAATGATTGGGAAAGTGAGGCAAATGTGGCAACTAATTTTGTGGACAGCAAGGTCCCACAAACTACAAGGAGACCAACGACCAGTTGATCTGTTTTTGTTGGTGTTGATTGAGAGATAAATGTTGGCCAGGACCTTTTACATCTGATTTGAGCAGGCAGATGGAGCCTTGGTTTAACATCCAAAAGATGGCGCCTCCGACACTAGAACACGTCCTCGGTACCGCGTAGAAGTGTCAGCCTACATTATGTGCTCAAGTGGAATGGGCCTTGAACTTTGACCTCGGACAAAATTGCTACGACTGAGCAAAGGCTGAGAAGAATGTAAAATTGTGCAGTCGTGGTTAGGTGACTCCAAGCTAGGATTTTAAAAAATCGTTAGCTTGTAGGAGCAAGGGAAGAATTTGGCAAATGAAAAGCTCCATAGCTTTAAGGTATTGGCAAAGAAAGAGTTAGAGCAGCAGATGGTGTGACAACTTTTCATTTCAGGGCAGTGAAGATGTATGGAGGAGGGAGAATGTGTAAAATGGCATATTTTGAGCCTGGCTGGAACAAGAGAAGAAATTGTGGTGATAAATTTGTAGAGCATCTTATAGAGTCGTAGGGGGAAAAATTTAGTATCGCCACGTTTGGGGCGCGATTATTGGCCGGGCGCAAAGTTTAGCGCCCGCCGCTAATTATCGCCTCCAACTGCAAACTTGGCTTTTATCGCCCCTGGAGGTGATTGGAGCGCTAAATCAGATGCTTCACACCTGTCTTAAGGCGCAAAGGCCGAGGAGCGAGGCGCTACCTCAGAGCGCTGGCGAAGCTCATGTGATGTCAGTCAGCAATGGAACACAGACACACTGGCGCCGGCCAGTTCTTAAAGGGGAGGGTTGATCTTGCTCTCCATCCACATCCTGCTCATTGCAGCCTTGAATCGCGGCCCGGAGAGACCTGTACATCAAATCTGCTGGAAAGAACAACGGAGAAACCCAGGGAAAGAGCTCAGAGTGCAGCCCCCACAGTCTCTTCTAAATCGATACAAGGAAGGGCAAATAAAAATGAACCTGCAAAGTGCTGCTCAGTACCCAAAACTCCTTCACACAGCGTTGAATCTCTCCAGAAGTCTCTCTCTCTCTCGCTCAGAATGCGTGGTGCAAAAATGTCACCAACAAAAAAAAGCAGGAAGCGTTCGCCTTTAAATAGCGCTCCCCCAGTCCCTTCCTGACTGCAAAATGCTCCCCTCAACCTGTCGTTGCTAGCGGTAGGCGGTAAGGCAGGGGGCGCCACTCAATATCCGGTCCGGGGCGCTACCGGGGCGTTGCACACTCGACTGACGTCACGATCTGCCGGCGCAGGAGATCGTGGCGGTAGTGTTTAGCGCCGCCGCAAAATGTCTAGTTAATTTCGTGAGCGGCTGAAACATCGCCGCGCACAGGCGCTAGTTGCTTTGCGCCTCATTAGCGCCCTCTTAAGACGCTAACGGGAGGCGCAAACCAACTGAATTTTTCCCCCATAGCGTCATATATACAGCACAGAAAGAGGCCCTTCGGCCCATCGTGTCCGTGCTGGCCATCAAGCCCTGTCTATTCTAATCCCATTTTCCAGCACTTGGTCCGTTGCCTTGTATGCTATGGCATTTCAAGTGCTCATCTAAATGCTTCTTGAATGTTGTGAGGGTTCCTGCCTCTACCACCCTTTCAGGCAGTGAGTTCCAGATTCCAACCACCCTCTGGGTGAAAAAGTTTTTCCTCAAATCCCCTCTATAGCTCCTGCCCCTTACCTTGAAACTATGCCCCCTGGTTATTGACCCCTCTACTAAGGGGAAAAGTTCCTTTCTATCTACCCTATCTATGCCCCTCATAATTTTGTACACCTCAATTAGGTCCCCCCTCAGCCTTCTCTGCTCTAACGAAAACAACCCCAGCCTGTCCAGTCTCTCTTCATAGCTGAAGCGCTCCAGCCCAGGTAGCATCCTGGTGAATCTCCTCTGCACCCTCTCCAATGCAATCACATCCTTCCTATCGTGTGGCGACCAGAACTGCACACAGTATTCCAGCTGTGGCCTAACTAGCGTTTTGTACAGCTCCATCATAACCTCCCTGCTCTTATATTCTATGCCTCGGCTAATGAAGGCAAGTATCCCATATGCCTTTTTAACCACCTTATCTACCTGTCCTGCTGCCTTCAGGGATCTATGTACATGCACACCAAGGTCCCTCTGATCCTCTGTCCTTCCTAGGATCCTACCATTCATTGTGTATTCCCTTGCCTTGTTAGTCCTCCCAAAATGCATCACCTCACACTTTTCAGGGTTAAATTCCATTTGCCACTGTTCTGCCCATCTAACCAACCTGTCTATATCGTCCTGAAGCCTAAGGCTTCCCTCCTCGCTATTTACCACTCCACCAATTTTCGTGTCATCTGCGAACTCACTGATCATACCTCCTACATTCATATCTAAATCATTAATGTACACTACAATCAGCAAAGGACCCAGCACTGATCCCTGCGGTACTCCACTGGACACAGGCTTCCAGTCACAAAAACAACCTTCGACCATCACCCTCTGCCTCCTGCCACTAAACCAATTTTGGATCCAATGTGCCAAGTTGCCCTGGATCCCATGGGCTCTTACCTTCTTGACCAGTCTCCCATGCGGGAGTTTGTCAAAAGCCTTACTGAAGTCCATGTAGACCACATCAACTGCACTACCCTCATCCACACACCTAGTCACCCCTTCGAAAAATTCAATCAAATTGGTTAGACATGATCTCCCCCTGATAAAGCTATGCTGACTATCTCTGATTAATCCTTGCCTCTCCAAGTGGAGACTAATTCTTTCCCTCAGAATTTTTTCCAATAATTTCCCTACCACTGATGTTAGGCTCACTGGCCTGTAATTCCCTGGTTTATCCCTACTACCCTTCTTGAATAATGGTACTACGTTAGCTGTTCTCCAGTCCTCTGGCACCTCCCCTGTGGCCAGAGAGGTTCTGAAAATTTGTGTCAGAGCCCCTGCAATCTCCTCCCTTGCCTCACACAGCAACCTGGGATACATCCCATTAGGGTCTGGGGATTTATCCACTTTTAAGCCCGCTAAAACCGCTAGTACTTCCTCCCTCTCAATACTAATTTGTTCAAGCATATCACAATCCCCCTGCCTGATTTCTATGCCTACATCGTCCTTCTCCATCTTGCCTGCTTATTCTTAGCAACTCCTCCCGTGTCGTTCAGCTAAAATCAGAAAGTCACATGTCTGCCGTGGCTCAGTGGGTTTGCACTTCTCGCCTCTGAGTCAGAAGGTTGTGTGGTTCAACTCCCACCCCAGAGAATTGAGCACAAAATCTAGGCTGACACTCCAGTGCAGTGCTGAGGAAGTGCTGCACTGTCAGAGGTGCCGTCTTTCAGATGAGACGTTAAACCGACGCCCCGTCCGCTCTCTCAGGTGGACGTAAAAGATCCCGTGGCACTATTTCAAAGAAGAGCAGGGAAGTTATCCCCGGTGTCCTGGGGCCAATATTTATCCCTCAATCAACATCACTAAAACAGATGATCTGGTCATTATCACATTGCTATTTGTGGGAGCTTGCTGTGCGCAAATTGGCTGCCACGTTTCCCACATTACAACAGTGACTGCACTTCAAAAATACTTTATTGGCTGTAAAGCGCTTTGGGACGTCCTGAGGTCATGAAAGGCGCTATAGAAATGCAAGTTCTTTCGTTCTTTTGTTTTTTGTTCTTTCCTTCCTTCCTTCCTTCAAGCCATCCAGAAAGGCATTGTACCAATCCATCATGAAATATGCTCATGGTGCAGCAAGGGGTGAAATTGGATGGCGCACACTGCTGGTGCAAACTGGGCGCAGGGAGCGATCCCTGCACCTGAACGGGTAAGCTCACTCGATATTGGATCTCGGGCCTCCTTTAAATTAGGCGGACGAGCTGCGAATGCCTGCTGCGGGTCCTCGCGGAATCCGGCCTGGCACCTAAGGGTCCTGAAACAGGCATCAGGCCCCCCTTACCTGCGTATGTGAAGGGCCTAACGCCTGTTTAATGCCCTGGCTGGCTAGACCTCAGCTTTTAACAATATGACGGGCGGCGTACTTCCGGCACGGAACATGCCCGTGCACATCGCCCACAATATTGGCGCCAAGGTGCCCATTTTGCCCCCTGTAAAATGGGCGTGGCGTCAATGAATTTCTCGGCCACTGACCCACGAGTCGATTAATTGCTATTTCTGGCAAACTGATACAGTCAAAATGAGCAGGCCTTTTTCCTCGAAATGTTGACAACAAATTCAGGATCAGCAGCATAACTTCGCATGCAACTTCTATTAATTGCTGAACTCCACCAACACTCAAGTCTCATTAATCATTAGATCATTAAATAAAATGTACTTCTCGCCTCCCCACTCAAGCATAAATACCAAGAACCCAAACACATCTTTATCACGACTAAAAATGAATTAGTAACAACATAAATTAGTTATTTGAGAAGTATGTATCTGAGTTGGAATAGTATGTCACTGGCCAGTGTTCCCGGTGTCATCTATTGCTTTTAGTCACATCTGACTCCCAACTATATTTGTATTAATCCTCACAGAAACCTTAGTTTCAAATAATTCGCCCACAGAATAATCAGATGTCAGACTGTTATGTACATATTCTATCTTCAAATCCTGATTCAATTCAGAGAGAAAGACTTGCATTTATATAGTGCCACAGGACATCCCAAAGCATTTACACCCAATAAAGTACTTATTGAAGTGTAGTCACTGTTGTAATGTAGGAAACATGGCAACCAATTTGCACACAGTAAGCTCCCACAAATAGCAATGAGGTAATGACCAGATAATCTGTTTTTGTTATAGAAACATAGAAACTAGGAGCAGGAGTAGGCCATTCGGCCCGTCGAGCCTGCTCCACCATTCAATACGATCATGGCTGATCATCCAAATCCAGTACCCTGTCCCTGCTTTCTCACACAGAATCCCCATCGAGCCTGCACCAACACATATCCCACCCTATCCCCGTAACCCCACGTATTTAATTCCCCCTAACATATCCCTTCCTATCCTATCCCCGTAACCCCACGTATTTAATCCCCCCTTAACACTAAGGGTCAATTTATCATAGCCAAATCAACCTAACCCGCACATTTTTGGACTGTGGGAGGAAACCGGAGCACCCGGAGGAAACCCACGCAGACACGGGGAGAATGTGCAAACTCCACACAGACAGTCACCCGAGGCCAGATTCGAACCCGGGTCCCTGGCGCTGTGAGGCACCAGTGCTAACCACTATGCCACCGTGTTGCCATATGTTGATTGAGGGATAAATATCGGCCAGGACACCGGCAAACACTCCCCTGCTCTTCTTCGAATAGTGCCGTGGGATCTTTTCTGTCCGCCTGAGTGGTCTCGGTTTAACGTCTCAATGGAAAGACGGCACCTCCGACAGTGCAGCACTCCCTCAGCACTGCACTGGAGTGTCAGCCTGGATTATGTGCTCAAGTTTCCAGAGTGGGACTTTAACCCAAACCTTCTGAATTAAAAGTGAGAGAGTGCTACCAACTGAGCCACGGCTGACACAGTGTTGTCCAAGCCCCTGAACTGTAGGCTGAATCTTGCCCATTCTCTAACTTGAACTGGCCCAACAGACAGTTCCTGATCAAACAAAGATTGCTTTGAAAAAACCCAGCAGCAGAAACATCTGACCTGCCAATGGGGAATAAATAAGAAGCAATCTATCACTGATGCCTCTCTCCGCAGGAGCATAACAGATTGACACATGCTTCCAGCAGTGTAGCTTCCTGCCCTATCAGCCAGGATCTGACTCTGGAATCAGGATGCTGCAGGTTTAGGAGATATAATGTGCTCTTTTATTCCAAGCCTACTCCAAGCTTTAATAATGCTCCACACTCCTGACCCCATCCACTGGCTTAAACATTCAGCGTAGATTATTTGCTCAAGTCTCTGGAGTGGGACTTGAACCCACAACCTTCTGGATCAAGAGGCGTAGCTGGAAATTTCAACAGGGGGCTCAAAACAGGCAGTCGCACATTGACCGGCCATTATATACCGAGTGTGCACAAAGGACGGCCAATCTGCTACCGCCCAGTTTGCGCCCTCACCAATGTTGAATTTTACCCCCAGAGTCTTGACTTCAATACAGTCAGGGTGCAGGGAGGAGGAAAGGTAGCTGGAGAACGTGCTTTGGTGTAGGTCCTTTTCATATCCTCGGGACAACCCAAAATGCTTCACCGCCAATGAATTACTTTTGAAGTGTAGACACTTGTTCTGCAGGCAAAGCGACATCTGTGCATTTAGGGTCCTACACTTAGAACTTGGGAAGAACAAAGGAAGGAAGTTCAGAGCAGGAAGGCCCTCCTGGCCCACAGATGATGTATGTTGTCTACAAAAAGAAAGACTTGCATTTATATAGCGCCTTTCACAACCACTGGACGTCTCAAAGCGCTTTACAGCCAATGAAGTACTTTTGAAGTGTAGTCACTGTTGTAATGTAGGAAACGCGGCAGCCAATTTGCGCACAGCAAGCTCCCACAAACAATGTGATAATGACCAGATAATCTGTTTTTGTTATGTTGATTGAGGGACAAATATTGGCCAGGACACTGGGGATAACTCCCCTGCTCTTCTTTGAAATAGTGCCATGGGATCTTTTAGTGCCACCTGAGAGAGCAGACGGGGCCTCGGTTTAACGTCTCATCTGAAAGACGGCACCTCCGACAGTGCGGCACTCCCTCAGCACGGCCCTGGAGCGTCAGCCTGGATTATGTGCTCAAATCTCTGGAGCGGGGACTTCAACCCACAACCTTCTGACTCAGAGGCGAGTGTGCTACCCGCAGAGTCACTGGCTGATTTTTTTTTTTAAATATTAAAAAAGGAAGCATTTTTTTTGAACCTTTTTTTTGTCTGTAACTGAGATCAATGAATGTATCTTTATTTTTAATTCTAAAATAATTTGGTCGTAAAAGGGTTAAAGAATTAAAGGTTGGATTTGACTTTGACTGGGCTTCATTGTAAGTAGGCTGCAGTTATGAATAATTTGGCAGAGAAACCAAGTAAAAAGGAAAAGTGCGTTTGAAAGCCGAAGATGCAAAGCTGGATTAATTTATCAAAGTCCAAGCCTGTCGAGACACTGGCACAATCCTTTTGATTGTATCAGGACGGTGGGAGATGTACCTCGGGGACGGGCTGTGCACATGAAAA